>CM073776.1:70890055-71423250 GCA_037158775.1 Hetaerina titia | reverse complement strand
ATGTTACTTTGTTGGGTTGGTAGTTTGGTCATTATTACTCCGTAGTAATAATGCAAAGGTTTTAACTCAGTGAATCGTTTATTTTATTTTTCATACAATGGTACGTGTTTCACGTATGTTTAAGTTTTCTCTTTTAGGAACGTGTTGCTTAGAGGCGACTAAGTTGGCAAACACGTCCTCATCAAACGGATGCGTATCAATTCTCTCGTCATTCGCATGGCCAAAATTTGGCTGCCATGCATTGATAAACACGGGTCATGAAATTCTCTGTGTCCTAACTTTGCCTGTGAAAAAAACGTAGAAACATAAAGAAACAGCGAGTCCCCGATACTGGTATGCATTTTTCATTTACCTTCATTTTGCTTCAAGCTTTTAGCTTTATCCTCACTTTCGTTGGAATTCAACGAAATGAAAACCAACTGTTGGAATTCTGTGTGGACTTAATTCACAATTTTTTTTGGAATTTACGTATTTGGGTAATGAAGTGGGTCTCCACCTATATCCAACCAACTTAAAAATAAAAAGAGTAACTTCAACTTTTTCTTAACAAAGAAATGGCAAACATATATTATTCATTGTGAAAATAGTCATATTCCATATGTGCTAAGAGGGATGTGTGCTCAACGGAGGCTATTTAAATAAAGGTGACTTATGACAACGTTTGCAATTGTCTCTGCGAAGAATTTTTTATCTTTTTTCAATTTAAAAATGATAAAAGTAAATTTTTTGTGCATATTTATATTTCAAAAAAACTAAAAGCTTCTTTTAAACTGTGTTATTTTCCTTAAATTAAAGTATAAATATTTTCCATTTGCAAGTAATTGGACTGATTGTATACTACATATGTGCGTATTTCAAATGCAACTGCCTGATTTTCTTTTAGCCCGAGATATTACTGACATAATCAAGATGAATTCTCATATTTTTTTAAGTGAATGAGAGAGAATTTAAATTAAAAGCACTCCTTTCCCATCTGCCGATACAATGTGGAACTTTGTGGCTCAATTTTTAGGATTGATACCTCAGTAATAAGTTTTAAGTTCTTTTTCTGGCTTCGCTTAGCAATGCATAGCGGGGAAAAAATTATTCCCTATGTGGTTTGGGTTATAAATTAAATTTTAAAAGTGAAAGATTTATTTAAAATTTTAATGAGTTTACGCTATTGGAAGTAATGGACGATATCTAATTATCACTATGGACCATATAAAATAAATCTCTGATCGCTACAATACCCGTGATTATAATGACGTAAAGTAGGAGCAGAAGATGCCTTATTCTGCTTTACTATGGACAAAAGCAAACTCATTAGATGAAAGAAGATTCAACTTGCTAAATAAATTTAGATCCGCATGTTTCAGCACCGAGGTCTCGCAAATTATTCGCACTCCAACATAAATTGGTCGCTTGGATCATATATATAAACTTCCGGAAATAGATGCCAGAAATGGCAGACTCAAGGACTCCTCCTTCCCACGGACAATACGGTATAGCAACTGTAGGGTCAGAGATAGCAAAAATTCCACTTGTCACCATCAGCGTCAAGGGAATAATTAGTTCTACTCAATTGCATGCACTATCCTAACATCGTGTGTTTTGTTGTCAAAACCCTTCCCCCATTACAGCATTAGAATGTCATCAAATAATGCAGTGCTCTTTACATAATTGCTTGCTATGCTTTGTCTGTTTTTAACTTTCCCCTTCCATCCCTCGTCTTTCTCTGTAGGGGAACCCTCCCGAAACTTGCAGCGTTGGGTCACATTCCCTACCTGTGTCCTTGAGGGAGGAGAGCATTGAATGTTGCATGTTCATGTGGTAGTGGAATTTGGCCTTCTTATTTTTTCAAATTCTAGCTTTCGCATTATTGGATAACATTTTTACTGTATCCTAAGGTGTATTTTTTTGTGAGTTGATAGTATAAGTATTTGCATAATAAAAAGGGTTTTTGCATGAATGCAAACACCACTGTGGACATACATGTAGGTTTGATAGATGTATTTTTCAAGAAACTGTAACAGTAACTTTAACGGAGTCACCCGCTATGTGTGCATTATAATGCAACAATTTCAGAAAGTAAAAATCATTCGCCTTGACCGGGATTCGAACTCGGGTCCCTCGATATCCGGCCGAGTGCTTTAACCACTTAAGCTACCGAGACGTCCTCTTACACTCTGAAATTTTGGGGGCTTTAAAGGAACAAGATGTTATGACGAAATACCGTACATACAATGTCACAGGCATTCGTAGTCGTGCGCGATGCGCCACAGTCCACGATGTTAATAAAGCCAATTTCAAACACTTAGGCTGTTCATACCTTAGACAAATTTCAAGAACTGTAACAGTAACTTTAACAGTTTGGTCTTTTGAAGTCTTTATCAGTAAAAACCTTTTCACTGAACGAACTTCACATTTGGCGGGAATTTCAATTGTATTGCTCATTTTGACTCGCTAGTACAACCAAACTACAAGCGGCGCGGCCTTCTAACTACTCCAGCTCGAGACGTGATGACCTACTGTGTGCGTCAATATGGCAATCACTTGGCTCCCTCTACTAATTCTCACGCTACACGAATAGAGGTTACTATCTGGACAGCCCTCGCGTATTTAAAAACCCTTATTGGAAAGTTACACTCTTGACGGAAAAATATTTAAGGATATTCTTATTTCGTAAACACGAGGCAAAAACTTTGCTTTTCTGGTGCTTTCATATGAATTCATCTTTTTTTACATCTTGTCTTTAAGGTACCTGTATAATTAGGATCCTGGAGTAATTTGTGTTTCTTGTCTCCACCTTAAAAAATTTTAAGACAGATATCGTTATTTGTATCGACTAAAATTGTACGCCAAACTTGAAATTTTGATGAGGCAATTTAGTTATTAATTTGATTTATTATGTGTCAAGTAATTTTGATTTTAAAAATAATAGAAGAAAAATGTAATTCCATGAAATTATTTGGTAGAAAGAAAACTTAGGAAAACAAAAACGCACTCAGCAAAAAAATTGTGAAAACAAATATATATACATTACCGGTGTTAAAATAATAGACTGATCTGTTATTAATATGAAATTATTCCATGTGGAAATTTTAAATTGAGCGAATTATCCTCGCAGAAACTTTTCGAATGATCTCTCTGTTGAATTTTATTACCATAGTAACACCTGTTAGTCGAACACATTCATGGTGTACGCTTGTTGGTCTTGCGAAAAGGGAATCCAGTGTAGCAAAAGTTTGACTTCCAACAAAAAATTAATGCGATTCCAATCAAATGAAGAACCGTTACGCTACATAAACATTCATTGCTGCGAATAATTCCTCACCGGAACAAAAATTGGATGCCTTTATCCTCTGCTGACCATTAAAAAAAATCTTTCTAAAATAAAATGAAAAAGTGAAAATGTGAATTTTGAGCGGACAAAAAATTTGATTTAAGCACCAATCCTTTCGCTATTTTCCTTTTTTATTTTCGAGTGTGAAATGTAATAGTGGCTAGCAACGTGATAATAAAATGCCAATGAAAATTAATGTATATTGTTATCGGTTTATAGCTATTATATATTACCATGAGCCGGTATTTCGCAGCCGTCATTCAGGTTGCAAATCATCTTAAAAATATTCCTAACGTGTAATATCAAGCTAGCTAAATTAAGTTCCAATTTGCAGTCTATATTGATTCTTTTTAAGCCATGTCAATTTTGAATAAGGATTTGGATAATTCTTATCAAAACATGATACATTTATATTTGCACAAGTGGTATTTGTTGTAATGGCCACTGTTAAACATCCTTAGTGCATAGAAGCCATATGTGCTACGGTCAATCAAGTTAAATATTTGGGTGTAGGTCTAACACTACGCCTTTCATGGGGAACACATATCAGTGCAATATGCGAATCCGCTTTTAAAAAAATCGGCTTCGTTAACCGGGTGGTGGAGAAATGCCATGAGAAAGTTAAAGAAAGGTGTTATTTTGCTCTAGTTACACCTCATTTGGAATATGCCGCAAGTATTTGGGATCCTTGGGCGATAATTTGGCAAAAACAATTAGATAAAGTCCAGAGAAAATCCGCCAGATTCGTTTAAAATATTTCTAATAAGAACACAAGTGTAACAGGTCTCTTAGGGGATTTAGGCTGGCAGTCCCTTGAAATATGAAGAGAACAAGCGAGACTTAGACCTTAAAGAAAAATTCAGAACCAACGAGTTTAACGATGGCACGAAAGGAATTATAATGGCCCCACACTACTACTTAGGTAGATCAGACCACAAAGGAAAAATAAGGGAGATAGATTTAGATACTTATTTCCCAGAAAAATCATAATAGTATGAAACCGAAGTCACTTTAGAAACATTAAAAACATTTAATTAACAAGTCGGAACAAAATTAAACATTGCAAAGACATCAGGAATAGTTTTAGGTGACGTAAACTTCAGAAACGCCTCTCGAATTTTAACCTAATTCCAGTTGTGCACAATACCACGCAAAACACTGCGAGGGTATATTCCAAGAAGTGCTAGAACATCAGCTTACGCGCCTAAATATTCATTTATTCAAAATAAGAATTATGCATTTCCAACTAAAAAACTCATAATTGGAAATGTTAAACTAGGATGAACGATTACGATATGATGCCTTCTCAGAGACTTATTGCCATTATCAATACTCGGTATAATAAACTCGTTCGTACGTCAAGTTAATGCATAAATTTGAGAAAATAGTTCTAGCCTAGTATTAAATTTCTGAAAATAGATTTAGAAAAGTGTTAATGCTCTAAATATGATGTTTTTAAATATGTTCAAATGGTAGATGATGATTGAGGCTTATTGTAATTAGAAAGTCAAGGTACAAGAAAGCAGTTTAATCATTTTCATTGGTAAATTGATCATTTTAAGCACGTATGCATGAGGATCTCAAGTATTAACTCATTTTCGGACATCAAAATTGTTTCTCCATTTAGACTGCTTCCAACATCACTGATCATGGTCTCCTCTCTGTCTCTCTATTACCTCCTCTCAGGAGCGTGTCCAGCGAATCGGCACCCGTGGCGGCCGACGACCGAGGGGCCCTCCGGGGACGGAGGAGGGCCATGCTGAGGAGCAACAGCGACTCCCGGCGGGAGTGGCGGCTCTCGCTTCGGAGGAACCCGTGCGCATCGGCTGAAAGCTCGGTGGAGTCGCCGCGGGGCGAGGGCGAAGAGAAGGCGGGCGGGGGACGACTAGTGGGGAGCCGACGGTGGACGAGCCTTCGCCGGCCGGCGCCCGTGGCTGCCACCCGCGCCCTCATCCCCTCGCCCACCCCTCCAACGCCGCCACCACCCAGAAAGTCCAACTGGCAGGTCATCGAGCACTTCGGAGCCACGAGAACGGACCTGAGGACCGCCAGCGCTTCACCGGTCCCTCAGTCCGACGATGCCGGTGAGTATCTTATCGTATTTTTTTAAAAACGTTGAACAGTTTTTTTTGCAATATTTTGACTATTTTTTTTAACAATATCTTGTGTGATATGCTACGCATCGTCCATTAATTATGTCGCAAACTTCGATAGGGGAAGGAGGTTTCGGTCATTAGTAATTTCAAGGTCACCGACAATGGTAATCATGCAAGTAGATGTAGTGACCTCATGATCCCTGAAAATCCCCATAAATCTTTGTATGCTTCCAATGCACCTATTTCCACCTTAATTCAATTTGTCCTAAAGCAGTTTGGTGCCTAAACCCTTTCAAGCTTTCCGAAATGCCCATTCTTGAAAACTACCATTACTCTTCCCCCTTCTTTGCCGCTCACCCACCAATCTCCTACTATCACCTCCTTAAACATCTCTCCTGGAATGGAGGTTGTTGATCAATATATCCATATATCTCGTACGTCCATTTTGCCTTTCTTGATATTCCTCCAAAACCTTTCTCTCCTTCCCTACGGCATGTAGCACTTCATGTCAGGATATAGTCGACTAAACTACATTGATCACAAGTGGTAGGCCGTTTTATAAACTTGGCAAAGAATTCGAAGATACTCTCCTGTAGTTGGAAAAATAGAGCCCGTTTTTCTTAACCTTAATTTATTTCGTGATCCACATGTTGTCGTTGTTTTGAAAAAGTCATAAACAAGATAAGAAGACTTCTAAATCATGTCATTAAAAAACGTAGACTATTAATATTACCTATAGCTAATTATTTTCCAATGTAAATCTTTGTCTATCATATTATTTTCAATTTGCCTTCTCCAGCACGCATAATGCATGCATACCATGTATGTCAAAGCCACGAACACCAAAAAATTATTATTATGCAATCTACCGGTTAAGGTAGGTTTCTGGATGGACACAAACATCAAATAAACATTTTGTAACTCCCCACCTAGCAACCTAATCTACATCAGGTCCCTCTTCATCTCTGTGTACTTCTTTCCACCCTTCATCCCATCTAACATCCCTATCCTGTTCCTACCCTTTCCTCGCTTGCCCAACATTCTCCCCTCTATTACTTTCTTCAACATTCCACCACCGCTCAATACACCTTTTATCCATTTTTCCTGCCTCCATAGGATTTCTCCCAACAAACCCCTCTCCTCACCCACCATCTCCAGTACTTCCTCATTTGTTTTCCTTTCGGTCCATTTCACCTTCTCCATTCTTCTCCACACCCACATTTCAAAAGTCTCCAATCTACGTCTATCCTCCTGCTTCAGTGACCACGTTTCCGTGCCGTACATAGCTACGCTCCATATTAGAGTTTATACGCGTCTCGTCTTAACCTCCCTACTCAACGTCCCCGTCATCAACTCCCTCGTCCTTGAGAAAGCCTCCTTGCCTAGCGCAACTCTTTTCCTTACGTCCCTAATACTTTGACCGTTTTGGTCCAAAACACTTCCGAGATACGTAAACTGTTCCACCTGCTCTATTTTTTCTCCTCCTATCTTAATGTTTAGCTTAGCCTTATTCTTTCTGGAAAATCGCATAACCTTTTTTTATTAATGTTGATTCTCATCCCATATCCATCGCACTGAACCTCTAATAACCAAAAAATATCAAGTCAATTTTATACATCACGCCAAGCTCTGCATTCAGGTCAAAACTGTCGATGAAAGTTGAAAATGTGGTAGCCTAATGACGTTACTTTAGCTAAAATGTGCATCTCTGGTGTGGTGATCAAGGAGAATCTTTTTGGAAACGGTCAAATCCCAGGAGACGTCTTCATGGAAGTTGTCTGAGGGAACTTCTGGAGCAAAATGAACGGGACACAGGCCCTTAATTAAAAAAAGAGTTGAGGATGATGAAAGGAAACATGAGCACTAAACGTAGTTGAGCGACCCTCTCACGCCCACACTCTTTTGCGTAATAGCTATGAAAGCTGGAATATCCAGATAAAATGAGCATGGCTGAATTAGCGTTAATTTCTTTAGGGATGGTATGGAGGGAAGTCATAATTAAATTGGGAAATTTTCCACTTAATGCTTAGAAAACTTTATTACAACGCTCTTAACGGGTCACTTAGCCACTGGGCACCTCTTTTGTTAATAGCTAATTAATCCAGGAGTGATTTAATATTTTTTTGTTTCATTTTTGAAAAAAAATAGTACGAAAAATAGGTTAAAGATAGGAAACATGAGCTCTCATTTTATTTCGTACATATAACTATCAGGGGGCCAATTATTTAAGACGGACTGGAGGAAATTTAAATTAGCCAATAACAAAATATGTCACAGGAAGGAATTTTAGATGAGGTTTTAAGATGAACTAGAACAAGGGTCCCTCAAGGCGGGAAGGGGGAAAAACAGATTTTCGTTTTAGGTTTCCCCCGAGCGTTCTTTCATACCGAGGGAATTAATTAGTATATCCACTATAAAACAAGATTAGACGATAAATAAATGAGAGGTGGACTCCCTTACTGTTATGTTTCAATGCTTTTTGTCAAATATAATCCGCGGTCACATTTATCCGCAATTAAACACACTCCTTTATTTGCAAGCATAGATCATGATGTCGTCAATCGATTACGGTATTAAACGCTATATAAAATAAATTCTTATTAATCTTAAGTTATACCATTATTTACCCATTTTCTAGCTCCTCTTGCCTCATGCTTATGTAAGTGTCTGGCAGTTTATGTAGCATATGTAGATTTTTCCACAGAGTGTGTGTGAGATATCTGATAGTAGTCCCCATCTTGAAGTTTATAAATACGTCTTCAAACCCGTAGCAATGAACTCTTGCTTACCCTAGCTAGAATACGTGTGCAGTTAGCATTTTCCCCATAATTCAGGAATGGGAAGAGGACAGAAGGACTGTTATTCATTTTTAAGTTAAAAATAGACTTACGACGAACGTGTTAATGGGAATCACAAAAAGGCAAATCGTTAATTTTTAAATTTTCCATTCGTTTATTTCCCCTCTCAATGCAGGCAGTTCACTATTACCCACACAGCGGCATGAACTCCTTCTATCTGCTCTGTAAAAATGTTTATAAATTTGAGAATATATCTTTTTCAAACTTTTTCAGAGAAATGCCTTGTTAGTTCTTACTTTAATCAGAGGTTGTGCTTTAACACTTGTGTTCAAGTCTCATCTTAATGGAGTATTTTTTGCGAGGAAGAGTTTAAGGAATTGCAATCAGAACGCAATTACGCTCAAGTTTCTCCGTGCCTTTTCCAACCCCGAGGTAAATTTCTAACCTATTTTTTGTTTTCCCATCAATGTGGGAAGAAAAACGACCAGGTATAGGTTGTGGAAAAGAGCAGGGATTTTGGAGAGGTAAAGTGCAAACCTTTTTGCCAATTATCACTCTTGCTAATCCATTTGTAGACGGTGATGGAAGGATGATTTGTAGTGATGTTCCATTGCAAAGATTGTCGCTTAGGTCGTGGGCTCGAAGCGTCGTTCACTTCATATCGTAACGTCGAATATGATAGTAATTATCTCTAACCGACTTTAGATAAACATTCAGTGCATACTCGGTCCCTACATCGTCATGTAAACGTGTTTTTCATGGGGGAGACTTTACATTCCCAGGTAACTTGCAAATTGGTCCCACCAAAACTCCGCATTCTCTGCTGCTTCATAACTGCAGAGGCTTTATTATCATAAATCTCATAGAGTCACTACGCGTTTGGAATCCGATATTGTGTGGTCGTTCATGTAAATTTCTACGTTTTCTGGTTTTGCGATTCTAAATAGAATGGTCCTCTCCTTTTTCGAGCTAATGGCATTTCGTAGTTAACAAATAACTTGGTCAGGTACAGCCCTATTATCTAAAATCGGTTGTGAGACGTCGCTGGATGGGTGGTCGATAGTAAATCGATGTGTCACGTAATGGATGTGATTGAGAATGTAAGATAAATGAAAGGCATGATAATAGGATGGTGGGGAAGAAGAACAGGTTTTAGGATTCCCTAATTCTACGGCCGTAGATCTCCATCGAGTACGGAAAGATTATCAGACACGACCTATATTTAACAGAACCCTACACCTTTTCCTCTCTCGCCGTTTCACCTCCCTTTCCGCAGTGATGGCCAAGATTAATAGGAAGTGTTCCATTTTTTTCCTTTACTCTTGCTATGCCATCCATACATTTTTTTTTATTTTCGTATCTTTGCCCTTCGTCTGACTCTGGTGGGCCGTTAGTTCTCTGGATCATTATTGGCCAAATTCAAAGAAACTGCGTGGAATTTCGTAATAGTAACTTTAGCAGAGGCGATCCACTAAAGTGCACACAAATTCGAGAGATAAAACAGTGCCTTATACGTTTATGTACCGTTCGTACTTTGGCTCAGTTTTCTAAAAGGCACTGTCAAATAATTTTGCATAAAACGGTAATTTTCATTGATTTTTTAGTAGTCCTAGTATCCAGCCGGGACTTATTTTCTAGAAAGTTGAAAATGAAAAAAAATAATAAGCTTCTTTGTTAATTTTCATAATATTTTACTAAGCCTTCAGTTCAGTTATGCATATTTATAAATTCATAACTATATTGTATGAACATAGACGAGAGATGATATCGTCGAAGTGACACGGAAGTGTTGAATAAAAAACTTTGACAAGCAACAAACAATATAAGAACACATAAAAGGAACACTCACACGTTATTTCTTGATAATTTCGACGGAATAGAGCTCCGTCTTCATCAGAAGATTTGCTAGGACTATATATTGTCTTATATTGTTTTTGCTGTCAAATTTTATACATATATGTATATATAGAAAACGAGTCGTTGTAAGACGTTTAAACTAAATATATCACATACTTATCTCCGCAAATTATAATATTTTATTTTCAGAATATAACCATTTTATATATACATATATATATATATATATATATATATATATATATATATATATATATAATGATACATTATATTTATATATGTATATATCTTTTTTCTTTAATGAAGTCAATTGGTATCTAGTAAAAAATAATTACTTCCAAAGCTTTAGATTGGTTAAAGCGTATTTCTCGGTACTCGTTTTGGCGGGGATCAATCCGCTCCCATCCATATGCGATTGAGGGATTTTTTTCCAAGCAAGAACTGTATACGATTAAATCCTGATTTTAAATCTACATGAACGGCAGTCATACTATTAATTAAATATGGATAAGTAATTTAATTTAAAATTATCTAAGTTTGTCTAATTTGTCTCCACCGTTTCTTCCACATCTCCGTCTCGCTTCCATGTAAACTAAAACGCTTATTTTTTCCTGAACACGACTGCCATACCTTTGGTCTTTGGACTTTGTTAAAAATTAATAATATTTATGATTTTACTTTACTCGTCTCGGGGCAATAAAATACGTTTTGCTAGAATCTTTTCTTTGTTTTTTAAACAATTTTATTCGATGAAGACATATCGAATGGCACCAGGTACACATTTCAAATATAGTACATTGGAAAAAGCTCTGACCTACAAAAATTAGAGTATTCCGGTATGTTATCCTGAATGAGCTTTTTGTGAGAATTTCCGTTTCCTCGCTTACATTTTCTTGTTTATGAAGCAGACTCAGAGTCTGCCAAATGTCTCTCTGAAAAAAAAATCGTAAATATTTCCATGGGATCAGCTCAGTCTTTTCTCCAGCCCTTGGTTTATATGCGAATTGTTTAATTTCAAGTAGCTAAACCTTTGAAAGTCATCCCTTTAGCCAAATTACTTCCCTGACCGCGGTTCCATTTTTGCAATTATAAATAACCAATGTCTTAGTCTAACTGGAATAGATGGACTGAAATCGATGTCGTGAGGAAACTTTAATTTCCACGGAAAACATTTTGTTCACCTATTTTACCTTAATATTTAATGCTTCCAATTCTTTGCGATCAAATCTCATGTGCATGTCAATTCTTATGCACTACAAATATTTCTTACTCCCTCTTTTCCTATTTCAGCTGTTTCAATCAGACACCGTTACAAACACTGATTTTTTAACACTGAACGTCGGAAACATTTAATGATGTAACCGATCGCCTACGCATATCAGGTGCTCATGCTTGAACATGAAGTATTTATTTATTGAATTACACTTTTCTCAAGGAGAAATGAGATAATTCTATCACCAATTTCTTTATTTAGCTTGAACCGCGCAACATTTCCATGATTATCTTTTCAAAAAATTAATGCAACATTTAAGAAGTGTGTTATATACATAATCCGTAGTTATAAACCGAATATGAATTATTTTTCATTGATATACTGGCTAGAGGAATAGTGCGAAAATAGGAAATGGTGAGCATACTGAATTGAAGGTGGCCAGCTCGATAATTAGAGGCGTCAAAAGCGTTCGGGAAAAGTGACTCCTAGCACAGTCTACCTAGCTCCAATTGTGAGAGGCAATAGTCAAAGGAATAGATGGCACAAATGGAGGTTACGACTACTACTATATCCTTTCGTCCATTCATTACTTCCTCCCAAATCACTCTATCAACTACTTTCTCGAAATCTACGAAACAGAGAAAAACGTACATCCTGTTTGTATTCTATGCTCTTTCCATTAGTGACCTCATTACTGCAATTGCATCACGTCTGCCCCTTCTCTTTCTGAACTCAAACTGATCATCCCCCAATTTTTCATTTACCCTTATCTCCATTCTCTGTACTGATGATCCTGAGAACCAATTTTTCTGCGTGCAAAATCAAACTTATTGTTCTCTCGTACAGTCAATAGATATGGTAGCCTTTCCATTTTTCAGAATCAGAACTAACGCTGATCTGACGAAACCTTCCGGAAAATTTTCTCCCTCGTAAATGCTACGAAGTAGTCCATAAAAGTTCTTCCCTCCACGTTATCCACTTTTCTTTCCTCATAAGCCCTTAAGTGGTTTCATAGGAATTTTATCTACCCCAAGACGTTATTTGATTTCAATACCCTTAATGCCATTTCTGCCTCACAGTCAAGTAAGCCTGAATCTAAGCTATCCTCATCTACGTCATATTCCCTTCCTATGTCTAAAATCGCTGGCCTTATATATTTATCATATTTTTCCTCTATTATTCTTTCCATCTCTATGGAAACTTTTCTGGTTAGATCAATATTTTTTATGACATTCTTGTGCTGGTTTTTTTTAGAATATTCCCTTCTTATCTCCTGAGAGCGCTTTCGGATCGTTGTACAGCGCACTAATTTCACCCTTCCTTTGTAAACTCCATATCCTCGCACTGCGCCTTCCACCACACTTTTCTTGGTCTATTAGTTTTCCACTGAGTTTAATGTTGAACTTTTCTTCCTTCTAAATTAATCTCTATTAACATTTTTCGATTTCCTTCTCTAATTTAACTGCCTAATCATCCCGTCCATAATCCACGGCGTCCTGTCCTTTTCCTTTTTACTGTTCTTATAGTTAAGCCTACAGTTTTCGATATACCTTTCTTAATATGTTCCCATTTTCTTTTTCTGCACCCGTCTCCTACGACTACATTCCATTTCCTCATCCGTCCCCTCGATTATTTCTCTTAAATGTAACCTTGCACTTCATTAGTGATAAATTATGATCTGAATCTGCATCCGCGAGTTTATCACGCTGTTCCTAAATATGTTTGTAACTGTAATGTAGCTTAACTAATATGTTTCTGGGAATTTATCATGTACAAAATGGGAGTATTTTGGTATTTAAACCAAATGTTCTTAATGGTTAAACCCTGCTTCCTGAAGAGCTATTTTTCTTTCTCTCCGCGGTCATTCCTTATTCATAAAACGTAGTATCGCATCACACTGCCTACTCTTTCTTCACCTATTATCGCGTTCCAATCCCACAACATTCTGAAATGATCTCTCAGGGCCAATTGCAATTATTTCCTATAATTTATCCAATGTATATTCTTTAGGTTTCTTTCACCAAATGATTGTTCGGCGGCATGTAGACCTGAAAAATTATCATGTCTGTTGGTTCAGCTTTTACTGTTACTAATCTTCTATCATTCGCTTCCTCTTTGTTTATCATGCTTCTTCCAACCTTTTCGTCCAGTACTGTTGTCCCCCTCTAAGGCTCTCTTCCTCTCTGCTGTATATTACTCTCTAACTATCGCCTCAGAAATCCTACAATACTTCCGTCTCACCTCGCACATCGCTAAAATATCCATATTTCCCCTGTCATTTTCTCGCCTTATATTTTCTAATTTTTTGTGCTAAACATTGCAACAATTTTAGAGTGTAAAAATCATTCGTCTTGACCGGGAATCCCGCTCAAGGCGAATGATTTTTACAATGAAATTGTTGCAATGAAATGCATGTTAGTGGATGACTCCGTTAAAAGTTACTTTTGCGGAATCTCCCGCAGTTTCTTGAAATTTTATGCTAAAAATTGTCCAAACATTACAAGTTCCCATTATAACTTATTCGGTCCCCTTTTGTGTTTTCTGTGCTGATACTGTCGATTTCGCGTGGCAAAGGTTGCCAATTTGGCTTTTCCCTCTTCCTCTGCGGGCACAACAAAGAGCACCTTGAGCAAAGTCCCGTGGTTCCCGTCAATCATTCTAATAATTTTGTCCATCATTGATTCGTGGGATAAGCAATTGAAGTTTTTTTTCTCTTTTCCTTCCTCAATACTATTTCCAACATGACACCATCAGTCAAACGGCCGGCCCTATTGTGGTCAGACGCCTTCTCAGCCGCCTCATTGAGGAACAGGCTACCTTTGGTCTGGCTCCTACCCTTCGTCATTTCTGTCATGGGTGACCCTACCAGAAGCAAATATCATTCCTCATGGCAGAATATCTCTAGTGGTCATCAAAACACACTAGTCCTTCCGACGGATGAAGATTCTAGTTCATGAAAACAGTTAGAAATGAAAGAAAAAGGAAATTGTTAAGGGAAGACCCCACGAAGGAGACCAAGAGACAAATTTGTAGGACATGTTAAGAAAGGCGTAAGACGGAGAATCTCAGTGGTTAAGTGAGAATTAAAACTGGATATAAATCAATGGAAGGTGACAGTAAACCGGTCTTAGGAGTAAAATAGTTATGATGATGACAATTGGTAAGTGGAACATAATGCTCGTTCATCATTAATTGAATAATAAGTAAGATTTATAGGTAATATTATTAACTAATGTACTTACAACGGTAATTATGACGGTGCCATCCGTGATGTAAAACTACATCTCTCGATCTCTCGGATTAATGTTATTTTTTATTTTCAATTTAACTAATATTTTATTTTAACTATTTGTTTTATTAGTTTCGATTCTTAATCACAGCAAAAAAGTGACTGACGTTATTTCTTTACCGATATTAAAGTTTTATTGGATATAATTCAATACCAGATTCACTTAGGAACGCACCAAAAGTATAGGAAAACTCTTAAATTTGAATTTATCATACTCTTATTTTAAATATATTTAATAATTAATTTCATTTTTTTCAAATAATCAACTGCGTAAAATCGCACTTCACACAAGCATAGTTTATGCCGTGGATTAAAAGAAAGCTGATTTAACCGGTTTTCACGTTTATTCATGCATGGAAACATAAATCCTTGCACACTTTAGACGAAAAACCGCGTTCAACTTATGTAAATGTGTAGTTACGTGGATATTAATTCGGATCCTGACGAAAATGAAGCCCGGGTTACCATATTTGTGCATTTATATATAAGAACAATGCATTTTGCCGAACATCAACGCTGATTCGTTTTTTAAGATTCGAGTACTTGGAATGACGGACAGACACTTATCCAATTATGCATACATTAAATGTTATATTAATCATATATTTAAACTCATAATATATGCCTTGTCTGTCGGCGTACATTTCCACTTTTTCAATTTTTTTCCGTGATTTAGATTATTTTTTCTAGCGCGGCATGATTTCCTCACGGTCGACGAAAACGTTGGCCTTTTCCGCTATGTTTATTGCTTTATTTACCATTGGTTAGAGACACTTGATTTTTAGGCTGATGAAGTGAGGTTGTGAAGTTAAGGCGTCTCAATTATGGCAAAATGCTTTATATCCTAAAAATATCAAATAATATACAAACCCAGGTAAAGACATTTATTGTCCTAAGTCCACGGAAAAAGCGTGAAAGAGTGAAAAAATTTGAAAACCTTAACCAGAAATGTGTTTATCATGTCAAATGCGTTATTGAGACCTAAGCTTTATGATCAATGGTAATGTGATGCCGAAAAGTTAATGAACATACACCTGTAGAGGATTAATGGTTACCACGCTTTTATTCCCCAAGTGAGAGTCACGACACAAAGTGATAGTTGTTAGTGTTTTTTTCTGGGTGCGCCAGATGTCTCTGGAAAACCACAGGCGGCACAGATCCAAATTTTAACCAACCACCCAATTGAATGACCCACCCGCTCGGCTTATTCCAGCTGGACTTTGCCTTTATCTACCAGCACATTTCGTCCGGAATGAGTAATGCGGTTAACATTAGGTCTCATCTGCTTATTTTTCATGGAGTAGTTCCGTTAGTTATTTAAGGGATCTTGTGTGTAAACCTCGCTTTTATTAAATGGCTAACAAAAGCGATTATGTTTGTTACCAGTGCTCAAATTCCCACGACTAGGTTTGTGGATGTTAAGGGTTTAATTTTGGCCATTAATAAATTGTCATGATTTCATATGGTTATTATCTTGAACCACCATGAAATTAGCAATCAATTCAGGAATGGAACATATTAATATAATTGTTAAAAATGAAATTTCCAGTAGTAAAATAAGGTTTTTCGATATATTTAATGGAGTTAAAATTAAGAGATTTTAATGTTTAAATGAGTATAGACTTCATGGAATGTTGTGGTTTCTATGCAGAATTTCCAACGTATTCTAATGGAAATATTATTTTCTTCACTGCGTGGGGTAGAAAACCTCATTTGAGCATTTGCAATTTTTCTGTATGTTATCACGTGCAGTGCTCCAAATTTCAATTTCCTGGGTCTTATTTAAGCAGGTCACATATTTTTTACATGCACACACGCTCTTTTATAATGTTAAAACCATTTTATCTGTCGAAAGTAATGAAAGATATCATATCAAATCAAATAATATCTATATATCTCCATCAAAATTTGTAAAATTCAAGTGTCAGATATTATCATATCCCATGAAATGCCAATTTCAACGGGTCAATCTATGCTCATTCGTTCGCCTATCGTTCGATCGTTTGCCTATGACCTATCCTATGGCCGTTATACAATAGGCGGAGCCTTGGAGAGAATCTTGAACCTAGTTTGACCTAGACTCAAAATTTTAAATACAAAATGCAATGATTTATACTTTTCGCAAGTGCATGGTTTTCTGCCTTTTAGTATATTTGTGCCCTAGGTAAAATATACGAGCCCTTGATATGCTGAAAATGTCGCCAATGGACCACGAAAGCCGGTATTACCTCTTTAAATGTCGTAACTGGGCTGTGTACATAAGCTTTCCCGTAGCTTGTCTTTAATAGTGTGCTTTTAATGGCTCCTGTGGAGAATGGCTTTCCAAGTTTACTTGATAGATATTAGTGTTCAAAATTCAAATATTTGGAATCTATCTTCGCGAAAGGGAAAATGGCGGCTTGAATGAAATGAATTGGACATTTGTTGATAGGTTCCTCAGGATAGCGTAAGTTCGATTTGTTGATAGATATTGAATAAACATTGTCTATTTTTAGCATCATATTTTAACGGAAAAAAATTCAGGGTTTAGCAGCATGACTAGCTGATTTGAAGGGGTTTTGAATTCAAATCAAGAAATTATTCCGTCGTATTTTTTATAGAGCTTTCAGGATGTAATAGTACAATACAATACGCTTATTGACTTTTACAAGCACAGGAGATTGCTTTCTTTCCGTAAAGTAAAAGTTTTCAAGCTACAGCAGGCTTTGTTTCAAGATGCTCCCTAAATGTGATCATATTTTGTAAGCTGTCATTTTGAAACAAAATTAATATAATTAACCGTTAGCATTATAAATATGAATGACACTGCAACAAAATAAACGTGATGTGCACAAGATTGTGTTCTCTCCATCCTACCGAACCATCATTCTCACTGAAAGAGCGGACTTTTTATCATTTTTCCCTGAATCTTCGCAATTACCATACAGCATGAGCCTTTTGCAGTCACCTGAAGCTCTGGATCACGAAGTATTGTCAAAGCGATGCCATTTTCGACCTATTAGTACAGTGCATTTATATATGGTACAATCAATTAATTAGTCTGACAAGTTAAGTAAATTGAATGAGATCTAATCATTACCTTCCACAATTTAAATATACTAGGAACGTTGCTACGGTCGTGAATCAATGTAAACAAAAAAAAATACCGAGACCGTAAACTTGAATGATATGTACCAGGTGTAGGGGAAATGTTTAAATTTGTTTCGGCACTGTTGTTCAAAGTAGGACATAAGTAAATTAGCTAGGAAGAGGGAGAGAGGATTACCCATGGTAGTGCCAAAGTTTTGTCTGTAGTAGTAGTTGTTGAAGGTGAAGAAATTTTTCTTCATTATTTATGAAGTTGAAGATTTATGAAGATGAAGTTTACGGTCCCGGTATTTTTCGTTTACATTAACTTCCACGTTTGAACATTTTACTATCTAACTATTGTTTAATTAGCTTAGTATTTTCAGCCACAAAAAACTTTTCTATTCCACATAAAATTATGCGGAAAATATACTAGTATGTTTGGATTTCTCATTTTATGTGCAATAGCTGATATTTTTCTCTCTACCCTCATCATGAAGGAATTCTGCCAAGTAAAGCCCGAGACTGTTTACGTTTAGCAACTGTACGTGTGACTTTGTGTAACTGGTGTATATTCAAAGAAGTAACAAGCATTGTACTTTCCCGCATTATACTACCACAATCTTCTGCAAAAGTAACATGTCTGTTACTTCTTTGAATTTTAATAGTGAAAACTTGTAGGTGGACGAAGACTTCGCGTACAGTAAAGATCACATTCAGCAATATAGACCTTTGGGCGCAACAAATCGGTCGCGTTCCTTGCATCGTCACTTGCATCGGTACGAGTGCTGTCCGGATACGGTTTTAATATCTTAATCCTATTCTAGCGTGACCACTCTTACGCCACCTTATACCTTAAAATTCCCACCACTGGGTGATAAAAATTTTGCAGTTGACAAGACGTATGGGAAAGGAGACGGGGAGCCGTTGGGTCACCAGGTGAAGAGCAGTGGGTCAGAGGTCAGAGCGTGGGGAATTGGCGTGGGGTAGGCCCCAGATTCTTAGGAACGTGAAGAAATATTAGGGAAACGGACAGACGTCGATGCACTGCGCGATGGAGGAAGTCCGTCGTACCCCGCTCCGTCTGTCCATATTATTGAAAGCAGTGTATGTGTGTTTTTTATTTCCTTTCCTAATGCTTGCGGAAGTGCTCTTCGTATGAACTCGTCTGATGAAAAAATAACGCAACCGAATGGTATGTAATAACTGGACGAGAGGAAAAATTTAGTGAACCGCTTTCAGTTCCGTGACAGCCCCTGGACTTCGTATTCACGTAGAGAGGAGCTCTCTCTCTCTCCTTCTAAAGGCATTTTCAATTTGATCCCAGGGATGGTGTGCAAAATTCCATTTGCATGAAGATTTCCTCAGTAAAGTCTTCGAGGCTCTACAACAAGTTAAGTCAGTCGAGAATGGCCAGCGATTTTTTTTCATCCGCAGCGAGCGTCAGGAAAGCACCAAATCTTTCCGGGAAAATTTTTCTCGTACACTTGCTGTAAAGCCTCTCATCTCCAAGTACAGTGAAGGCGCGAAAACATGTAATCGTTTCCTTTTCGTATATTTATTAAATTTATAAAAATTTATCTTAAGAATGTAAATGTTCTCTTTTTATCACCGCTAGTTTAATTATCAAAAAAGTGTTGTGTGGTGTTCGGAAAACTCCGTGTATCCGTAGAAATTGCCAATAGTTTCCTTTTGGACATTAGTTGATCGTCACTACATCTACATAAATACCTTGCGAGCCACCAAAAAAGGTGTGTGGCAGGGGGTGTAGCACCATGAGGGAAGGGTAAGGGATGAGGGGGGATGGGGTTATCAAATTGGTTAGGGAAGGTGGGGGAAACCTGTAAGAAAAAAATATATATGTACATACACACATGCATATGCATATATATATACACATACATATATGTACATACACAAACATATATATACATACATATTCTCGCGCAGTCCTTAACCTGTACGTTAATACTTATTGTAATGAACTCCTGGGGAATTTCGACTATAAACATTCTGGTCCCTTATCGTTCTTGGAAAAAATTACATTTTAAACCGGTCAGTCTTGCATTCTATCTCTCTAATCTTATATTCGTGATCCCTTCGACCGTAATACGTTGGGGTTCGTATTATGTCCTTGATGTCATCGGAAAAGGGCCCATCTTTAAATGTTTTTAATAAGTTTAATCACTATAAAATGTGTATGATATGTATTGAGAATCTTTCATCCCGTGTTGAGAATCTTTCTCAAAATTGGTCCATTTTAGTAAACCTAAGGGGATGTGGTATTCCAGTAGGTACAGTACCGTAATATAAATAATAGTACAATAAATTCCGGTTGATGCCTCTGAGAAATCTCACCTTCACCCAAGCTGGGCCTTAATTTCGTGAATACTAAGCTTTAACTATTTGATAGACTATGACACTATGTAAAATAATGTCATCGAACACCCATTAATTCATATGGCATAGGGATAAAATAGGATCATTTTTAAAATGTCATTTTCGTAAGGTAAATGTTTCCGGGACAATATTACTTTCTTTATATTAGATCAAGAATCTTTTCTCTGGTGCAAAACCTCGTATTCCTTAACGGAAAAGGTGGCGTCACATTTTCTTTTTGGAAAGCAAACGTGAAAAGATACGCCGGGAAAGAATCGTGGAAGTATTCCAGGAAATTTCTTGCAGGAAATTCACGGTTTCGTGGAGATAACGGGTGATCGAGCTGCAATCTGAGAGCGGGGAGAATTTTGAGGAGTTGAGAGGCTGTTTGGGAGTTTGATGTCAATGGTGAGCAACAACCACAAGGATTGGAGCAAGAGGTTTTTCGTGCGGAGGAAAGATGGGAGATGTTGGGGAATATTTGAGGGGAAGTGGGAGGCCGGTCCATTCCAACCGAACGTGGCAGTTCACTTTAACCATCAGTTAATTATGAAATTAGCATGATTGCAGCAGGCATTATCCTGGTGCCTGAAATACAAATGCAGAAGACTGCTCCAACTAGACATTTTAGCCAGCGTTTGAGATAAATAAGCTGCGGCTCTTTCGTTACTGCTGGCAAGCAAGATAAATCGGGGGGAAAAAAATTTACGGGGTCGTAAAATTTACGATACGAGTTCTTGGCATGATTGTAATTGGGTTAGTCCGTACTCTGAATAAAAGATAACCAGAATTTACATTCAACATTAACCTCACGCTGTAATCCATTGGATTTCATAGAATTAGGGTAACCCAAGGCTTCTAATATTTAAGCCACGAGGAATAACGATCAACTCAGGGTTAAATTTATAACGTGAATAACAATTTTTATAAATTTTTGCGCCTTAAAAATTCAATTTAAGGGCGTGATTCATTATAAATACCCGCAGAGTTGCACAATAAATGCGTAAGACTAGGAAAAGGAAAAAAGTATAAAATATTGTTGCATGCCCATTTATTAGCACGGTGGAAATTTATGTATGGTAGATCACTTTAAACAGAACTAGTACTTTAGGCTAATATTGTATAACATGTGATTAGTGGTTGAACTATAGAGGCGTGGTGTGAGGCTAAAGACGATAATTGAAATGTTAAGTGGAAAGGGTAACAAAGGGAATATAAATTTTCCACTGCAAGAAAGCAGTTAGAAATTATGGAGGGCTGAAGATTGAAATACATTAGGAGTAATAAGATACGGATATAATAATGTGGAAAAATTATAGGCATTTGTAATTCAATTGTCTTGGGGTGCTTATATTTTTTATTTGTTTGAACTTCATCTAAAACTTTTGGTAAAGGTTCACCTCTTAATTTTACAAGGGAGCACCATCTTTCGCCGTAAGCGAAAGCACGGTAGCACCGTAAAATTACTTTTGTGAATATTATGCCTTCATTGTATACTGATATTGTGATAGAAGTGGCTCATACGATTATCTAGACATCGATTCCGTTGGAGATCCGGTCATAATAGCTCCCCTGCGAAATACTCTAATGTAACCTTCAATGAAATCGAAATAACATGCAAAAATTAGCATAAATTACATAACTGAGGTAACTGTCCTAATATTTCAATATTTTCGGACTCATAATTAAATGAAGATATTAGCAAACGGTTTTATGCTATCTCAATAGACGTGCTTTCTTGACTCAATCATTTGCACGGCGTTTCCATTTTCAATGCCAAAGTAACATGAAAATTAAATTTCACACCCGATCGATAATACTCCCCAGGCTCAATTTGAAAGGGATAAAATTAAAATTGATTTGAAAAACTAACTAAAACTTGGCAATATAATTAGTGTGGACAAAATAATTAGCCGATACAAAATTGTTTATAGACTTAGTACAATAATTTCCGTGGACGAAAATATGTGTAATATTTTCTTATTTTAGGCATTTATTTACAATAGATTATATACGTCCGACAGACAAAATCAGACTCAAGATACACAAAACGACGTTTAGCATTCTAGCAGTTGAACGTCATACGTGGACGACACACTAAGAGAAAGGAAAAATTGAGCTTCTTATGGCTTCTTTTATTCCTTGGACCGATAATATTTCCTTAAACAGCAAAGGACTTTTCATACCAATGTAAAAGTAAAAATGATGGAAATATTGAGGTTGGTTGTTGAATGGTTACTATCAACCAATATTCCCAATCCCACTTTTTAATTTTACAATGGTTTAAAAAACATTTTATTTCTTTAGGAAACATTATTTAACATAGTCATCCCGACACACTAAAACTTAAATGAGAGAAAAGTTATATATAAACACATATGTGTTGGATATTGGTTATTTCACCTGAGCAGTAAACCTAGTCATGTAATTTATCTCAAACAAAGGTCTGTATTCTTACAGTGATTTTGTGTCGTACTTTTTTGTATTGAGCGTTCGCCTCCTGATTGCAGGGTGTCAGTTTTAAACCTCTGCGGTACATATATATATATATATATATATAAACACAGTAATCAACCCGAAGGTCGGTTTAGTAGGTGATGGTAGAGCTCACCCATGTACCAAGCCCGACGTGTGAATATTCACACATCAGGGTAGGGGGGCCAGTTCCTTTCCCTGTGCCGGTTATGGTTTCCCAGGAAGATCTGGTACCCTAAAAATCAACTAGCTTGGGTGGAGCTGCAGGTGCCCAAAGTGCCTTGCCCGGGAATCGAACCCGGGACCCTCTGGTCAGCAGTCCAACGCTCTACCCGCTAGACCACCGCGACCCATATATATATATATATATATATATATATATATATATACACTTTGTTCTGCTGCTTTGATCTGTTCCTAATTCCTCTTGAGAAAGGTGGTGGGACCACCGAAAATTCGAGAACCAGTGAGTTTTTCCTCTTTTGTGTTTTGGTTTCTGTGTTTGTTATGACTTATCAGTGAATTTATATATATATATATATATATATATATATATATATATATATATATATATATATATATATATATTCCGGAAAACTGTATTCGAAAAAAAACAGGTCCTCACCATCGTTGTGAATGTTGAAGAGTTGGCACGGTTGAAATAAAGACTAATGCACTGTGAGGACATGAAGCCGGCACACCATTGAATCGAAGTCTGCTTTTGGAGGTTATGAAGCAATAGGAATAC
Organism: Hetaerina titia; assembly: GCA_037158775.1. NCBI lineage: Eukaryota > Metazoa > Arthropoda > Insecta > Odonata > Calopterygidae > Hetaerina > Hetaerina titia. Next base: position 71,400,004 of record CM073776.1, on the reverse strand, counting down.
GAGGTATAGTAGCCCATTTGCGTGATTGAAAAAATTACCCATGGACAGAAAATGTCCCCATTGTCTCAGATGAATGCTCTAGGCCAAAGTATTGAGAGAGAATTTTTCGTTTGTGTTCATGCCTGAGGTCGCGTAGGAACCTTTTTGTTTAAAATATTTAAAAAAATATTAAAAATACTCTCTCATTTGGTTAGGAATCCTTGAGAATTACCAAATTTCCGGTAGAAAAACTGGCTACAGTCCCTCTGAAGATTGACATTATTAGCAGGTATTTTTAAATTGAGGATATCATGAGTTTAATGTTCAAATTTACATTTTGACATTCATTAAAGTTGTCTTTAGGGCGGTGCTAATTAAATCTGAATAAATCAGCACCGTCAGGTTTGGCGTATTGATTTTGGGAGTTATTAAATGGTACTTTTTTCACCGCAAAGAATAACTGAATTGGATTAAATTCCCTTTGAATTTAGTTCACAGAATTTAAACACGCGTCATCGCGGCATTTAGAAGTGGGACACAGTTTGGGAAGCAAGCCAGCTACCGGGGTCACTCGTTCCTATGAATATGGGATGGGTAGATATGGAGATGACTGCAGGGCAAGAATGTGTACTGAAGTGCCAAGGGAAGAGAGAGAGACTTCTTTTTGACTTATTTCCAACTGAAATCATTTCGCAATGAACAGTGAGGATCTCAATGACAAGTAACGGTCGCGTACGCAACAATACGCCGTTCTGTTGAATGTGATGTCGAAGGGAAAAGTTCATTTTGGACCAATCTATAGGAAGGATGGCGATAAATGCAGCATGACATTGAACAATATAATGCTTAAGTACGAGGGGGGTTCCATAAGTAGCCGACCAGACCTGGAGATGGCGGTAGTTGTTTGAAAAATATCACTGTATTTAAAATTACGCAATCTATAAAGGATACATTTCAAGTTTTAAGACACCACGTTGTTTAGTATTTGTTTTGCAGCCATCGACAGTGCAAGTTTTCATAAAATTTGTGAAAATGTAGAAAATTGGTCATCGTTATGTGATACAATACTTTTATTTGAAAGGCCTCAGCCCAACCAATATCAAATCTGAACTGGCTTCTACCCTGGGTGAGTCTGCTTCTTCGTTTACAACGGTAAAACATTGGGTATCAGAGTTTAAGCAGGACTCATACATCTTGAGATTATGTATTAAATTTTATTTTAACAAAATTTAATATTTAAACATTTATAGTAGAAAGAGAATGGGAATAAATTACCCATCAAAGAAGAAATGCAGCCATTATAATGTGGATAGTCTTAAGTACGGATTTATAGAGCCACCAAAAAACAAGCACATGCCTATGTGATTACCACGCGAAAGGATGTTTTCAAATGAGGCGCTGAAACATTCCAGACTAATTGACTACTTTAGGAAGGTACACCCTGACAAGACATAAAATACTTTAACATTTTAACATACATCGAATACGTACATGAAAGATGAAATTTGGAGTTTTTATCTTTGAGCATTTTGTTTTTGATGTTGTCTTTTTTTAAGGGAATTAGCCATATCGACAAAAAATCATGCCTTCGTTTTTCCAAATTTAGCATTGATACGCCACCTCAGACGATGCTGATTTATTCAAATTTGATAAAACATGCCCTTGCACGATCCATCTAAAAAATTATTCATCTATTCATCCTCTGGGAGATGACTTATACCGATACCCTGGATAAATTTTTCCATCGGTAATTTTTCCTATAGTGGACTATAATATCCATTAATGTAGGTCCTAAGGAATACTATACACTTATGCTAACGGTATATTTTTTGTGATGCATAAAACATTATCCCTCAACTTGTCAACAAGGAGGTATGCCAAAACTACTTAAACATTTTATAATGGGTATTTTCTAACGGTACACACAGTAATCATCCCTGTATATACGAACTCGTAGCTCATTTGTGATATCTGTATAAAAGTACTAACACAAGAATTTCAGAGGGTAAAAATCATTCACCTTGACCGGCATTCCAACCCGAATCCTTCGATGTACGGATTTACGTTTTCTTACTATGAAATTGTTGCATTGTAATGCGAATTTAGCGAACGACTCCGTTAAATATTACTGTCGCGACATGTACCGCAGTTTCTTTGAAAAGTACTTTGTTAAATTTTGATCTGATTCCCCAAATGTACATCCATATTGGGTCCCTGAATATTAGCAATATTGGCAAATATTTTTAAAGTGAAGAATTTATGAATTTATTTTAAAATTTAATCATTCGAAATTAATTAAAATCATATCTCTGTTTCTAAACACCCCGTTCGCCCCTGTTTGTCCTTTGCCCTCGTTCGCGAGTCATCGTCGGGGAAGGTCTCTCTCTCCGGCGATGACGGCGGGGCCAATTTTCGGCATGCTGGCTGCTTGTCGGCGTGGCGTCGGTTGCCTTGTCACCGCCCTCGCCCCAAGGGAAGGGCTTGAGATCCCAATTACTCGAAGCGCGCTACTTGGGAGGAGCACGGCGCGGTGTGAAAGAAATACTCATCTCCATTAGCCCCGGTCTCCCTCCTCTCCGGCGAACGGAGGCTAATTACGCCGCGCGAGATGGTCCTCCCCCCTCCACACCACCCCAGTCTCCGCCCGCCTACTCGTCGAGCCCCTCCCCGCAAACCCCCCACGGTCACATACCCGTGAGACAAATTCATCGCTCGGAAATTCATTCGGTAATGGCGCGGGCATCTCGGCGCGAGAGTGCAGGGATCAGTGATTCTCTCCGAAATGGTCGCGCGGATTAACCGTAAAAGCCTTGTGGGTTCACAAAGGAGTTGACTCGCAAACGATCGATTTCTATCGACATGGGAATCAGATTTGAACCCTGTTTTAACGGCGGAGGGTGACTTCACATTCAAAACTATCGTCAAGACTATTGCAGACGTTGCTAAGAGCCCTCTCCACCTTACCCTGCCAGGTAGACTCCCCTCCACTGCTCCCTTCGCGCCAGAGAAAATCATTTTTACCACTTTTGGGTGCGACCCTGTATGTCGTCGGCTCAAGTGATGATGAAATGTTCGTTTTTCACTTGTCTCAACTAAACTATGTGGTAAAAATGATCGAATGTCGTACCTTGGCGACTACGATCGTGGCTACTTCATCAAAATATCAAATTTGGGCAAAATTGTTTGTGAACTTATTTGTAAATGGGTTTCGTACACAGCAAAGTCACCTTTCCCCAAGGTCTCCTACACGAGTCACATACCAATGTGTGATTCCCAAGTTGTTATTGGCCTGAATTTGATAACCTGATCTACGCGTTTCCGCCCGGATGGTTCGTGTTCAGATCTTGGCGATGGCAGGATATTTCAGAGGACTCTCGATCTCTTCTAGTTATGCGGACCCCTTACGGCCTTTCATTGAGGGTAGGCTAATGTCGACACCGGGTTTCTCTCCACCCTTCTCCCATTCCTCAAACATTTTATCCCTAGCAACGTACCCACCTATTCCTATTGGCGGGAATGACCTTAAAAGTCGGTCGCCCTCCCTAACAACCGCTGCCACTGATTGGCATTGATATTTTTCATGAAATAATGAGTTAAAGCAACCAGCTTCAAATGGAAGGATACAGCTGAGCCTTCATTACATTTTATATTAAATATTTCAGAAAAAAAATTAAAAACTTTTGCTTTGAATGATTATATTCTTAGAAAATCTCAGCTGAAAACACCTGGGTTCATGGTAAGATGGGGCGTGGCCAATAATACCAAACTTTCCGAAGTAACGACTCCTTTATATCCAAGCGTTATAACTATGTGCACTTACTAGGATATAAACTCTTCCTCGAAAAGAATGAAATTCTTAAGGCGGCTGATTTCGTCATCGTCGATTGTAAGTTCTTCGAGGCTGCCTTAACCCAATTGAGCCTTAGACCAAAGAAATGACATAAAATCTTTCTTATGTCCTAGTTTCATATTCCTCTTCATTTGTTATTTTAAGAGGACGCTTTGAAGCAAGTGTCACTTTAAAGTAAGCATTAACCCGAAGTTTATTTTCCGTCACATAAATCAACGTGTTGTGTTCACTAAATTGTTGAGCAAATTATCTTATCACGCACAGAGTATCTCTGTAATGAGATTAAAATTGGATTTTGGGGTTTGACATCAAAGGAATTCACTTTTTGCTCGAAGTACATATGTGAATCCGTGTGCGATACGCAATATCGTTTGCATTATTTGGAAATTAATAATTTCCGCTTGATTTCTGTTAAGGTACATGTAGTGAAATGACCTCTGTGAACCTAGATTTGACGTAAACCTCGGTATTTTACTAGGGAGAACGTTCAATATGGAGATTCTCTCCATCATCTATTCATGCTGACGTACCCCTTATCCCCACGAAGCTATCTAGCCAATTCTTAGCTGACTAGTAAATCCAGAGCTAGTCAGTCATACTTGTCAAACCCTAATGTTATTACATAAAGGAAAGCATATGGTTGCAGTCCCCAGGCGATATTAATGATAGCAGGTGGGTAATAACAAAATGAGAACAATATTTGCAGCAGTTCCACGTTGACGCTTTCAGTTTCACCTCTTGTAGAGCAAAATATTGAATCATTTCAAATAAATATGCAAAACTTCGACGAACCAGGCTGTATACCTTTTCATTAAAATTACCCATTCGGCCTTATAATTAACGATACACTTAAAATTTCAATTCTCAAACAATGAACACTTTTTACGATCGATAATGAACTATGAATTGAGCATTTCAGAAATTTATCGAACTTCTCCTTCTAATGACTAGAATATACTCCTACGTATCTACTTGGATTTCTTACGAAAAATTAAGGTCAATCAAGTCAAGCTGTTGAATATTTCTGAAATGATGTATCACTCTCGTTCCTCACTTTCACCCAAGCTTTATCTGTTGATTTTCATAATTATTTTTAAGAGTACATCCGAGTCAAATTTTTGTCTAAAATAGAGATATGAAATTTTCACTTTTCAATAGCGTTTGCTTCAATCTTAAAAGTGTTCCAGAAAGCCCCGTTGGTTTGACCCATATGGAAGTGTGCTGTCACATCTCAAGCTTGAGTAGCTCAATTATAAACTTACGGGTGCAGAAAAAAATAGAAATAAACTATAGGGAATAGGAAAGGTGAGAATATTTTCTAGTCGAATTAACAGCTGCCAATGTTAAACAGTACGAGCATAGGCATCGGAGAGCCAATTACGGCATACGTTCGATATATAACGAGACATTTTTTTAGCAAAAGTGCTATTTTTCAGCCGAAAAAGCTAATATACTCTTCCAACCAAAGACCATGAAGGGTAAAGTTTGAAAACAATGTACCCCTCTTTATTGGAAACTTAATATATCTAAAAGTTCTGTAATAGATACTTGGGAAATAGTTCGTAATAACTTTGATGAAAAATGAAGTTTGGGATGGATGGGATACCAGGGAAGGAAGAGCTAAGAAGAGAAGAAGATAAAAGAATTAAATAATCGAGATGCTATTTAGTAATTTTGGTTGTAATAAAAGAGGAAAAGAAGTTGATTCTTACGCATAATTACCCCAGTTTAGCACACCGACCCTGGTAGCGAGATTAGAAAATATTTTAATTATAATACTCTTTTATTCATTATTAATTTATTTCGTTTTTAGTTTGAATTCTACCAAAAGCTATAAATAATCAAATTAGTATCACTTTTATGATTATTCTTCCCTTCCTGTGACGTTTCAAGTTGATATTTAAATCAATAATAATAGAAATAAATTTTTCATACTCGTAACATATATCTTATTAACGAAATATGATAAAAAATGGGGATTTGGGGATTTTTAACGTGTATTAATTTTTTAGCATAATTTAAATATTGTTTGGGGACTGTATATCGGAGAGACTTGCATAAAGTACCTTCAGCCAAGAAGACAAATTCTTTTGGTATCTAGGTCACATCTGATTGGTGTTAGCAGAAGAGGATTGAAGTGGGAATCTCCAAAATGACTGACAATAAATAAGAGTTAGAGTTACCTAGAACTACTCTTAAGTTTGCGCTTGGTGGTGGATTACTTTGAAATGGATAGACTGAGTGATCGATGAAGGAGCCTTCCAGAGCATGGGTGAAAAGACACGGCTATAGAACAAAATAAGGAGAAGGAAAGAAAATAGAAACTTGAGTGGCCTAATGATACACCGAATTTCACCGCGGTTATCAGCATGTAGGTGAGAGAGCTCATTTCCTTCGGAACCGACCGCGTGTGACATTCACACACAGCAGACTATGGGAGCCAGCTTCATCTCTGTGCCACCGAAGTTTTCCCAGTATGATCTGTTAGCCGAAAAATCACACAGTTTTGGTAGAGCTTAGAGTACCTTGGTGGATCACCCGGATTTGAACCCGAGTGCTTCCGATTCTTAAACCAACGCTCTACCCAATAAAATAACACGTTACAAAATTATAAAAATCATTGAAAGGAAAAGTATAGTTAATACCGTAATGGAAGGAACCAACGACAAGGATAGTATTAAAGGAACGCTGGAAGTACGTTATGATGTTGGATTAGAGGATTATAAGAATGGACACGGCAAAAACGATCAACGAGTTTGACATCGACTATACTTGTTAAGGTGGGAAAAACAATTTGGCATTGAATAAAATTCAAGATTCAGATTCTCTTCCCGGCCTTGAACCCTCATCATTGCGGCTATTTCTACTCTCAATGTTTTGCCTGGTAGTCAAGATTTACTTTCGTCTGATGGTGGCTATTCTGATATATTGGCCATCTTTTCTCGTCTAGTCTTCGAAGATGTCCATACCGTTAGATAGTTTGTCTCTGGATTCTTTGCACTACACGTTATTTCATGTCCATTACTTGTCTAGTATTTTATTTTCCTACTTTATAACTTTCAAGTATATCCTGGCTCCTCTCCTTATCCCATCCACTTTTAAAAGATCTATTTTAATATTCAGGCGTCAACTCTAATTCTAACTCTCTACCTCATAAATCTGTATTCTCTCTACACATGTTTCCAGGATTCTTTTTTTTTTAATTTTCTTGGATATAACTCTGTTCTGTAAAACCCCATTTGACATCTCATATTTACATTTATATTCTCCTCGAGCCGTAAGTGTAAGTAAGTATTCTGCATCGTGTTCACACCTTGCAGGTTCTTGAATTATGGACCCTAATTAATTAAACTGTTTTACTTCCTGGTGGCCTCTTGGGGAAGATTAATATCTTTTCCATCTCATCTTATTACCAGATATTCAGTTTACGTCATATTACCCAACTTTCTCCTTCCTTAAACACTTTCAATAGCTTTCTTATTACAAACTTAGTATCCTGCCAACTTTGAGCAATCAGTAACTGGTCATCTGCTAATAGTAGAGATTTTTCCATACCTAAAGGGGAAATTCATACATTCACGGGATCGCCTCCATTGTTTCAACTTTATTTTAAAAAGGTAAAGCACATACCACGGCCTTGCCTAAGTTCTTAATACGTGTGAGGAACGCAGAGATCTTCTTTCCTATCTTATATTTAGTTTGAGACTGTTGGTGTACACGTTAAATAAATGATATCAGTTGATATCTAATACCAACCTAATCCATTGCTTTCCAAAGTTTACTAATGGTTTATACGCCTCTCACAGGATAATACTCCTCTCCAAGATCCACCAGCATGAAATGAATTGCTTCACGATCACCGTGCATCTTCTCACCTATTTGTCTGAGGCTAAAAATATGAACCATCTTCCCATAGTAATCCCTGCCTTCTTTTCTCTTATCTTCCCATCGATCTCATATTCCAACCAATTTTCTGAAAACGATAGTAAATTTTCCACATTAATTCGCTTATTTTATTTGCAGTAATCGCAATGATAATTTTGCAATGGTAATTTTGTAATCAGTAATTTCGCATGCCTTTAATTAATTTCAACTTGTCATTAGAGAAGATATGAGCTTGACTTTATGGGCAAGGCCTTCAATGTGGGGTTGATTCCCTAATAGAACAGCATTATTACTGCTTTGAAAAGTGACATAATATCGTTTATGATGATATAATTTGAGTGTTACTGACGTAAAATAAAACGCTAATGTAGCGGAAGCGCAGTAAAAAAAAGGAGGTAATGGAAGACTCTGGTCGCGATTTTATGCCCAAAGTAATGGTTCGTGAGGAGCGCCCTCCCTTATGGGAAAAAAATCCCCTCCAAGACAAATTTCTCGGTCTTACCATCGATCGTCTGGAGCCATGAGTTGGGAGCACAGAATCCGCGCTCCGTCGGGCGCTGGAATGAGCCCGGTCCTTCCTCTCCCGGTCCCCTTCTCTCCACTTCCTTCCCTTTAGACACCGTCCTTCTGTTGTCAAAGAGGTTCCCCCACCTCGACTCCACACCCGCATACCGACTCCGTCTGAAAATATCGGGTGGTGCAAGACATTGGTTATCCATATCCTCGCCCTCTTCGCTGTGACGGGAATATTTTGGCAACTTTTGGGAGCAAACTAAAGGTGGAAGGCTTCGTCTAAGAACGGAAAATTTCTTCTGTTTAAAAAAAAGAATTATAATCTCCCCGAAAAATAGTCCCCCGTGCTCTCAGTATTTCATGGGTTTATTTTTTTGGACATATTTTTCAGTCTGTTCCCTGCATCAAAGATTTCAATGCAAAAAATTCGCACGCCGAACGCTCCACGCGGTGGCGCATGCCGATCTCTTGCATACCTCGGAGCCTTTAGATTGATTCATACTATGAGCGGCCAAAAGGCCCTGCCTTACACGACGAAAAAGGAATGATCGATAATGGATGTGATAAGGGCGAGCAAGCTAATCTTCAATTAGCTGGGAATATACGCAGATTGAGTAAGTGCAAATATGACGATGTTTAGAAAGATCAGAGTTTTCTAAAAGACTACGGCGATCTCTGAATTAGTAAACTTTTTATGTTTTCACATAAATTATTAAATTAACAAAAAACACGGGACTATCAATTACGACACTTGGGGCAAACGTGTTTTGGAAATCTTCTTTAAAGATTAGAGCAAATCATAAAAAAAACCAGACCAATTGATTAACAAACTGTTATCGACACAATAATTTGGTTTATTACAGATATATCGTTGTTTCGTACTGGTACCTGTTCAATAAACATAAGGGGATGCGTGTGCTAGCAACTCTATGGTATTTAATGATCCCATTCGACCCTCAGTTTGGTGCAATATAATATTAATATTGGTTCCAATATTAAGGGTACCCTCTAATACTCATTTCAAAATTAATTTTCACATCAACCAGGTTGTTGGTTAAACCCCGTTAGCGTCTGGCCGTGAATTCCGAAGGGAGGATTAAAAATTTAGAGAAAAAACTGGAACGAGGAAGACGATAGGATACCTTCCCAGTTACCGGGCAACAGATCAAGATTATGAAACCCAATCGATGGTTGCAAAGAAGAAAATGATAAGGATTTTAAGAAAAAATGTTAAATATAATGGATAAAGGAAAAGATTTGAAAGGCCACCTTAGCCAGGATAGAAATGAGAGATTAAAATATAGGTTTAGAATTTAACTTCTAGGAGGTAATTTAGCTGGAGAAAAAAATGTTATTGATTAAATGCATAATTGTTCATCAAAAGAACGATTATTTTATCCAAATATTGGAGAAGATTAACTTAGTGGGTGTATGGGAATCAATATTTATTTTATTAAGAACACAATGTATGCATCCACTGTTCTTTATTATCGTACAACTATTATTACGTACCTCATTATTTTGTGCCTGATGATGACGCCTAAGCGTTGAAACTAGTTGTACGATAATAAAGAGCAGTGGATGTATACATTGTGCTCTTAATAAAATAAATAATGAACATGAACTTCCTCAAAGTTGAGCCTGAAACAATAGAAAGCATATGAAAATCAATCTCAAATAGACTCCTAGGAACATTTCAATATAAAACATTTGACCAAGAAGCTGCAGGCCATAAAACTTCGTTACGATTTTCAGAAATGTGCCTTATTTTGAAATTTTAGCGAGAAGCTCTGGTCAGACAAACGACACTACATTGGGACTGATTCGCTTTATTTGAAGGTCTTATCCCTTTACGAAACCTATACGACAAATAAGGATTAATTGTGATACATTTTTCACCAAAGTAAACGCATCACTTTTGAAGCAATAAGCACTTGAAGATTATGCGCTGGGTCTTCTGTATTTACCTAGACCTGTATTAAAATGGAAAAAGCCTAAGGAAAGATCCACTAAGGTATTTGCTCGCAAAAACTCTTAAAAGAATTTTTCGTGAACCCACTACTTAAACATCCACTCTTCTTGCGCCACGGCCTAAGAAAACTCATCCTTACGCTTGCATCAAAGGAGTTACTTGGGAAGTATTTTTCTTACCGCTGAGCGATCCAAGAAGAAAGAATTCTCCGTCAAAAGGTTCCAACGCAACGCATGCATTTTCTTTGTGCGCGTAGGCTTGAAAGGATTCTTTTGAGCGTATTCATTGTCATGTCTCCTTCGTTTTTTGTAATGCATTCAGCTATTTTTTTTCCGAAGCGTTACTTGCCCCCCATGGTTGCGCTAAGCATTCCCGAGCGTTCAAAAGAACTATTCTCAGATCAACTCGTCCATGTCATAATTTTTATTCTTGCTTAAACACTGCACGCGAAAAATTTTCCGCAACGTAATGGGTGTACTGCGCCATCTCCTGCGTCTCTTTCTTACGGGTCGCCGGGTCACGAGTTGGCAATAACTAATCAATTAATGTTCCCAATGCTACTTGTTTGGATATTTCAATAGAATTCTCATGACGTTTACGGGATCTAGTTTGATTCGTTTTCGAGAATGAATTACCCTCGGTGAAATCCAATTAGGTACATTCGACTTACTGAGTGTGTTTCGTTTGTGTTGATGATGAATATGAAATTAATGACTGTAATGGCGAAGGGGTTTAAAAGGTCAATTTGTACGTTCCTCTGTACTCGACAGCGTAAGAGTGAAGTTAATCATGGAGGATTAGAAGTAATTAGAAGGAGAAAAGCAGAATTGCTACGCCTCGAAGTTGTTAAAACCCTCTCTTAGATAAGTAAGCTCAGAGCTTCAGACATGATGAATGGTATGCATTTATAATATGATAGCCAAGCACGGCTATCCATAAATTCTTAAGGAATCAGAGGAACTTCTATAATCGATTTAAGATCGTGGGAAGTTGGCACGACACCTCGACTCACCCCATTGATTCTGGTTATCGTTTCGCTAGGGTTTTGCAAGTTAACATTTATTGAACAAAAATGCACCTGGAGACGGTGACTTGCAAAATTTTTCCATGGATAAATATTCTTATTTTATTAAAATAGCTTCGATGTTTATAGCAAATTACTATTTAATTTTAATATGTAGCTAATTATTTTTCATCTACGACCATCATAACGGCGTTTATGTATGCATCGGTTCATAGACACAAACTCTATATTAAATTACCCCAAAAATGAATTTTAGCTTTTAAATCATCACATGGAATTATTACCTAAAAAGAGGGAAAACATGGAGAAATCGATTTAATGTACTAATTTTTCGGTATTTCCTTTATTTTCTTAATTTTTAAGAAGGATTATGGTTAAATTTCAAAATATGTGAGGATGCTATCGATTAATATTTCTATATAGAAATGGGAAATGAAAAATCAAATGAGACCGATTCCACTTTTACATGTTTAACAAGAATTTGAGAAAACTCGAAAAAAGGGAAATTTATACCGAAAGTTAAACACTAAATGGGATTCTTTTAGTGCAATAATAACCATTTGAGTGAAATGCTCTGGCTTTAGAAATGAACACCTGAAGAGGAATGGAAATATATTTTTCTGGATGAGAATTTTATTGGGAAAACGTGGTTGGGATTATTATGCTCCATGTAATAATATCACGCTTTCATATGGTACACACAAGGAAGGAATAAACATGGGTGAGGTTTATGGTTTAAGTACTATATTTGTCAAAAGTATCGAAATTTGAATGACGTGACTATAAATATAAACAAATTACGCATGCATATATAATTTTGCGTATAAATAAAAGAAATTCAATTTGCAAGGGACAAAAAATCAAAAATAAATTTGCACTTTTATCTACCAATAAACCTGCGTGATAAATGAAGGACTTTCATCGAATCATTCAGGGTGAACTCTCATAATCAGAATCTTTTCAGTCACGTGGCCAGGTCACTGCGTTCTCAGTTATGTCGGAGACGTCATGTCGTAGGTAACACTCAAAACCTGGAAAGGGAAATTTTTCCTTCGCTCATCATTGCATAAGGTCATTGACATTTAGAAAAAGCGAAATTCACCGAGTCTAAGCAAAATAACTGCTTAGATACGCACCTTCACGGGGAAAAGGACCATTTAGACCAATGCCCAACTCCAGCTCCCATTGTCTGACCACGACGTGGGTTTCGGCTGACTCCGTTAACTAGCCACGTTTAAGCGAGTGGAAGAGGTTGCGTTCCTTTCCAAAAACTCGCTAGGGAATCCTGTCTGACCTGCGCAGCCGAGGCCTCGGTTGTTCGCTCGTGAAAGCTCGCGGTAATGTTCGCACTTTCCTCGAAAATTCTATTTTATCTCCGAGCCAAACTTCGCACCGTGACTCTTTTCGCCACGCTTAGATATAATCAATGGCTGAGCTAACATGAAACTAAGTTGATTGCTCGCGCATATTAGCAAGTTTATTCCCCTTGCATAATCTTTCACTTAATAAATATTTAAGTAGGATCAATACTTCAGATATAAATATTATGTTATATTCGTGATTATTTAGAACAAGATGTTTTCTTAAATGCTGGGCAGCTACCCGAGAGACGGAAAGAGTTCGAGGTATTTCAACAAACCACAATCCGTCGTGGTCAGTCTACGGGAAAGTGCCGCGGGCTAGCTCAAAGAAAAGGCCTCTTTCATGAATATAAAATCACTTCTGGGAGTGCTGTTGTGTTCCAATAGCTTAAATAAGCTACGCAAACGTTTTGTATTTTCCTAAGGCGATTTCCTAAAATAAAATACCATCGACCAGAGACTGCATTGAAAACATGTCACTATTACATATCAAAATCCGAGAAACTTAGCCGGACGTACTTTTTTAAAGAAATAAAAATTAATTACATGCGTACATGATATATTTTGTATTAAGATTCGAATTGTCTCACACATTTTCCTTTCCCTAAATACCCAAAGTTTAACTTTTGGTTACTGTATAGTTTATTTATTTTATATGATCTTGAAATTGGACTCTTTGTGGGATTAATAAATGCTGAAAATGATAAATCGTAGTCAAATCAAAAGATAAAAGTAGATAAGCTGTCTTGCAAAAAAGGACCGTGGTCGCCTAGTTGGTAGAGCGCTTGGTTACTGACCAGAGAGGGCTTATGCTTCAAAGTCAGGTGACGCCATTTCCACCCCAAAATTTAAAAAATACCTTACCTCAGTTTTCTGTTTGTATTAATGGTTCTCAACAGTTCCGTTATATCTCCAAATACTGCCATACCCTCCGCCATTTGGAAAATATTTGTAGTTTTGCCAATATTGTCCAGTGCACACCCCTTCTTCCTATTCCGTTCCCAAGACGAATATCTCATCCTACCCCATTACATTTTCTTTGGAGAAACACAACAAACAGCTCCTTCCAGCTCCTTTGTTTATATACCCTTTCCTTCAAATCGCTGTACAGCATTCGTTTATAGCCGTAACTCGCAAATAAAATCAATCTCCATCTCAAGATGACATCTAGAGTTAAAACACATTGCGATCAAAGATTTTTTTTAGAAATAAGTATTTTCAAGCAAGAAATTTGTTAATTTTTGATGTAGTTGTCCTTAAAATGGGAATCCCATCTTAATTTAATAATCTTTTTCTGCCAACGATGTAGTGTGGGATTGTGATGATATTCTTACTGCCTCATCTAAAATCACACAACTGAAGATGTTTATTAATTCATTGATTTTGATACAGCGGTCAATATTGTCCATAAGATCGCGTCCAAGTGTTCATGGGCGCCCATCCCGGATGTTTTAGTGATTTAGTTGTTCCTTGTGACCTAATGGTAACCTTTACCAAATTGGCTACTTTTCTTTGCATTTCCTAAAGTTTTTCAATTAATACTTATTGTGATGGATTCTAAATGCTCACACTCCTACCTCTCATTATGCGCAGTGTCGTCAATTAACTGAAAATTGAAGATAGCCTTTGCCACATCTCTACTGTTTCTCACATTTATATAAAGGTTTTGACACCTATACTCAACCAGTATCTCATATCTGTCATCCAGAAGAGCTAGTTTTTCGTCTAGACCATGTCCTACCTTCAGTTTGGGCTTAATTATTACTTGAGGTGTGGAAATTTATTGTTTCCTCAAGTGTGTTTGAATATGTTGTTTTTCTTAATCTTGTGATCGTTATCCATCTTTGCCACTTTTATCTAAGACGGTCACAATTGTTAATCTCTCAGTCCAAGGGTTTCTTTTTAATAAATCGACGAAAAACCGTATTCTAGTCTCAATTTTTTCTTATATTGCTTAATTTTTGGTTTCCGTACTTCTTTACCAAACAATGAAAGGGATAAAGTATAGAGTTTTATCATTGCACGTGAATCCATTGCTTATTGATTCTTACAGAGAATTTTTTTTATCTTCTTCGAACATTTCTCCAGATTGTCTTGTTTCTTGAATATAAGCTTGAGCGTTTCTCCAGTTTTCTACTCCTGGCTCAAAGTTTTCGTCGAGTCAACATCCTAAACAGTCCATTTTTAAAATTGTTCCTCTCTTTTTTAATCCAGGTCAATTTTATTGATATATTTAATGTATTTGAGATGGCCCTGAATTAAGTTTTTGAAAATATTTGCATACAGCCCTTACTCTTGTCCCTTTTCTGATATTTTTATTAGATTATCCTCTATCAATTCTTCAGGATCAATAACGATAACGGTATAATAATATAGCCGGATGAGGTCTCAAGAACGGTCTTCAACTGTTAGAGCAATAACACGTTTTCTTACTCATTTCCGTCGCTGTGTTCCAAACATGCGTGTCACAAATTCCAGCAACTGTTGCTTTTTTTTAATACGGAGACGCATCCCGAGTGGTTTTTTTTAGCCCTCAAGCAATTTCGTCCCGGAATCATGCAAAAGGAGGACAGGTCCCGGAAATGGGGTCATGCGTCCCCAGAGTGTGTGATTAACGTATTCCGCTAGGTGGTGTGCGTTTACTGCAGGGGGTTAGGTAGGAGGGGATTGCGGAGGGAGATGTTCCTTTCGCGACCCTCGGAAAGCGCAGCAGAGGACACGGGCGAGCGAACACGCACCCATTCTTCGGTGCAACGCCGTCACTGCTGTGTACTCGTATAACTTCCGTCTCCGCTCTCGCGAAGTAACTCCTCCAAGTTCTTCATTCATTCCGTCCGAACTCCTGGGAGGGCAGATAAACCGCGACGCTTGCGTGTACTCGGAAGATGCCTAACTTGCAGGCGCCCGCCAGCGGGCCTTCAACGTGGAGGGTGGCGTGCAGCGAGCCTCGCTCCGCTCGCCTTCCCTTCCTCCTGACGCCGATGCAGCAGCGGCCAAAGTGCCGGGATGGGACTCATGGGATGTTATTGAAACTGGGGAAAGAAATTGGCCTCACGGTAATTTTTCCTCATTTCTCTCGTCTCTTCACATATAGAGCCGTTGCGGGCGATGACATGCACAGGGGAAAAGATGCACGTACAACAGATGTCGGTGAAATTATATCTATGTTCCCGGCATGCCACCAGGAGTGAAAATTGCACTAATTTTTTACAGGCTTTTAATAGGAAAAAACTTGTGCACAACTGTGAGGAAACAACGCACACACGACTGGAATTTGAATGATTTAGTTTTGTGTGGATGTTTCTTTGCTTTTATTTTGCGGTAGTCTTAAAGTTTTTAACACATAAAAGGACTATTAATTACAGAATATCAGAGTGTATCTCAAGATATTTTGTACTAGATTTATCCATAATGTATGTTCAATGGTACGAGTTGACGCTGTGTTAGTAGGGGGTATGGGGAGTGCCGTCGTTAATTAGGAATGCCAATGCATGGTCTTGTAAATGAGACATATCATATGTCCCTGGAAGGAGTTTTAGATGGCTACTATCCGTGCTATCATTATTTATTACATTTACTTATTATTAATGGTTCTGCACAATTGGGTTAAATTGTTTTAGGCACTTTTATTTTAAGCAAATGCAATTAAGCTTTAAGCTATTTTAAGAATTATTACCTCTACTTTTAGAAACCTGAATGTTCACTTTGTCATTTATTTAATAATACTTTCCGAACATTAACATACTAGAGGCATAATTATGTACTTTTCTAGATTACGCTCAGTTGAATAATAAAAAAGCTGTGAAATATCGTATTGCAAAAGTTGAATCAATTCTTGTAATAGCCATGTTTAACCACTACCTTTCAGATGTACACATTATGAACCAACAACGGTCAAAAGCTAACGTAGAATTTGATTTCCAATTTCGTGAAAGTAAGGTCACAAAAAAGCTTAAAAAAATGGCAAATGAGGATTGAGCACGCATGTTTCCCAGAATAAAAATCAGAGATTTCCTTCCCTGTCGAGGATTTATTAACTTTGAGCGTCTCTCACAGAAACTGATCGATGCCCCTGATTCTCTGGGCTCGCCTCAAATGGACGCCGGCGAACAGTTTTGAATTGTAAAACTCGGGACTGGCGATTTATGCGAACCCATCCTGACGCTTCTCCTCTCTTCCCATTATCCCCCCTCTCTCCCCCGGTCCTCGAGGGTGCTCTGGGGAGCCCTCCGTTCCAATCTCTTTTATTATTGGGCTGAAATACGGACGCCACCGTCCCCCCTTCCTCCAATGGGTTCACTTCTAATTTCCACGCGAGCGTTCTCCCAGAGAAATGCAATGACTAATGACCGCGCTTTGTGTTCCATGATTTCATCACGCATACCACCCCAGGGGACGGAGTCCAGCCCGACCACGAGTCACTGCTGGAGGCACCGGGGAGGCGCCAGTGTCGAGGCAACCCCTGTCGAATCTTCAAGCGCCTCTGCTCCTCCCACCGCTTCCGAAATCCTCAGGTGGGTGTAGATTTCTCCCGCAGCGTCACTTATTACTCCCGGCAGCCAATTACCCGGATGGGATCCAAGCATCGCGATCTTTGATTGATAAGGTCATTCCTCCCCCGGAGGCCTCCCCTTCCCCAATGCAGGGTAGATAGGGGAGGGCTGGAGTTAGTGAGGTTTCCAGGGTGATTATGGGAGGATGGATCTGCGCCCTTTTTCCAGTGAGAGGAAAGGGCTCGATGCGCCAGGATTGAGGGTCGCGCATTAATTCTTCAATTCACGTCGAGTGTAAGAGCAGCTGATCCACGACGTTGTTATTACGAGAAACCTTATTGTGCTTCACTTTTCCGATTAAACCTCGAAATCTGGGATCTTTCGGAGTGTTTGATTGGATGAAAAGATGGCGTCGTTTACGTCAATTCTAGTTCGCACATATTTGGGAGCATACCGCTCGTCTTAATGGCTTTTGCCTTCTCCATTAAGCTCCTCATCTTCGATAAATGGCGTTTGATGTCGAATTGAAATTTCCCTTCTTTAAGTATTATTTCTCACAGGTAAGAAAGGTAAAGGTACGAGGAATTTAGAGAAGGCAATGAGTTTTATGAATCAAGTCGGTTCTTTTGTGTGGCAAATACTACGATTTAGCATACTAGAGCCTTCTGTCCCCCCTGTTGATATTTCTGTTTCACGTATAATTGTCTTAAACATGGCGAAATTCCTCGTCAACATTATACGTTATCACCTTTGAGGTGAGTTTGTAGGGCATCCTCTATGTGATATGTTACTTACCAATGTTTGATAGCCGTCAGAATTCCTAGTTTTGGGAGTCATCCATTACTTGGTTCACGTTATTATATATTCTACGATTTCAGGCTTAACTTCATGAAAGTATTTGTTACCCATAATAAAAGATTTTTTGTAATTTTTCATAGGTTTTTATTTTTTAAGATAAAATGTGTTTCACCGCCTTGCCGCATCACCAGAAGTCAGGTACCTGATCTTGCCCCAAGTTGGTGAAACGCGTTTTATCTTAAAAAATAAAACCTATGGAAAAGTACCAAAATCTTTTAATATGGACTCGTTAATGATGTTCGATCTCCAACAATCATTTCTCAACTTCGATTTCTCCTTCTCCATGCTGTGATTATTGAAAATAATGTGGATGATTTCTGTTGTTCTCGCTTTTGTTCACGTAGCACACCTTCCTACGCTTCCTTTCTTGCTCAAACTCTTGGTTTGGGTTTATTTCAACTTATATTTTCATGCGCTGTCGTCATGTACATGAATATTTAATTCATTAACTCGTGCATGTTTGTTTTTTCTGTCATAACTACTATATATATATATATATATATATATATATATATATATATATATATATATAGATGATTTCTTCGAAGTAACACGGAAAAACACATAAAAAGAACACTCACAATAATATCTTGATAATTTCGACGGACTCGAACTCCATCTTCTTCGGAAGATAAGATATGACTCATACATACATATATATACATGCATATATACATATATATGCATGCACATATATATATATATATATATATATATATATATATATATATATATATATATACATAACATACATATATATATATGTATATATATATAAATATAACTTAGACGGCAACACATAAAAGGAACACTCACACGTTATTT
Source organism: Hetaerina titia (assembly GCA_037158775.1). Classification (NCBI taxonomy): domain Eukaryota; kingdom Metazoa; phylum Arthropoda; class Insecta; order Odonata; family Calopterygidae; genus Hetaerina; species Hetaerina titia. The sequence continues at coordinate 71,381,244 of CM073776.1, read as the reverse complement.
CTTGATAATTTCGACGGCATAGAGTCAGTCCTAACTAATCTTCCGAGGAAGACGGAGTACAATTCCGTCAAAAATTATCTGGAATTAACGTGTGAGTGTTCCTTTTATGTGTTCTCATATCGTGCGTTGCTGTCTAAGTGTTTTATTTAACACTTCCGTGTTACTTCGAAGAAATTATAAAAAAATACATATATATTGAGATATTATATATATATATATATATATATATATATATATATATATATATATATATATATATATATATATATATATATATATATATATATATATATATATATATATATATATATATATATAATATCTCGTTATTATATAACTCATAAAGTTTCATGTAGATTAATTAGGAAATGCTAATTTCTTCTCCGCAATCAAAAATCCTTTTCATATCCACACTTTGACTTCATTTTTAACTAAATTTTAGTGGTGATAGCAGGATCCGTGAAATTAAAATGAGTTTTGAAAAATTTACTTTACGGTTAGCTAAATACATGACTGAGGAGAGTATTCTTACGGAATAAGTCCATCAGTAAGTCAATTCGTACTCGCATACTCTGTTTTCAACTTCTTTCGTTGTGCCAATCGTCATATTCCTTTACATCTGGCTGTGCAGCTAAACCTTAGTCTTAGCATGTTTAAATTGAAATCCGGGCCATTGGTTTCCTACCTTTATAACACGTGAAATGGAATTAAAAATCCAAATTCCGACGTAAAGAATGAATTTTTTAGCCTCTCGAATTCATTTTTATTTAATTTGTCGTTTTCATTTTGTATAGTTCTCAAGTATCCCAACAAATACAAGTAATTTTTAAAGCCAAGTTAAATTCAAAAAAATGTATCAGCTTTTAAATTATGTTGGCGTCCTAAAGACTTAGCAAAAGAAAAAAATGTAATCCCTCCGTAGCAAGCGTTTTGGGCCAATGAACCGGTTTCTCTTGAGCTGGTACTCAAATTGGTTTTGCCAGCCAAATGAATCGTTTTCACAACGAATTTTTGGACAACGAACAAACCTGACAAATTTGCTCCAGTTACGTGAATAAGTTTGCAATGTTAGAGTAGATTCTTAATTCAGTGATAACTTAGTCTAATTCTCTTTGAACCTCTTTCACTCATCCATCTTTCGCTCTCCTCGTGTGTCTAAATAAATTCCTAATCAAATAATTAATTTATCAAATGGCGAGACCATAAGATACCATGAATGAATATTATTTTTTAAATTTGTTTTATGAAATACATCTCCCAGTAATTTAAAAATCCTCAAACGTTATAAATTGTCAAAGGTATTACCCTGCAAAGGCAAAAAGGTTTTTTATAGGTTTGAAGCATATGTTTTTTCATTTTTTAAGCACTCAAACTTTTTTTATCAACTTTCCCACTGCAAACAACTCCTCATTTTTCTTCCAATGCTGATTACTTTTCCATCCTTCCATTTTTTAATATATATATATATATAAATGTAAACACAGAGTTAGGCAAAATGAAGTACAAAGAGTTAAACAATAAATTGAGAAGGGCCACAAATAAAGCAAAAGAAGAATGGTGGAAAACGCAATGCGAGGATATGGAAAGTTTACAGAAGAAGGGTGAAATTGGTGCTCTATACAGCAAGGTTAAGTTATTATCGGGAAGTAAGAAGGCAAGATGTGAGCTAACAGTTAAAGATAAGTGGGGTAAGATAATAGTTGAACCAGAAAAAATCCAAGAGAGATGGAAGGAATATATAGAAACACTGTATGGTAAAGAACTTAGGCCGACAAGGTTAGACATAGAAAAGGAACATGACGTAGAAGAAGATAGCTTAGGTCCAAGCATACTCGGCGATGAAATAGAAAGGGCATTAAAGGAGATGAAAGCAAATAAGGCTGTAGGGGTGGACAACATCCCGGTATAACTGTTGAAATGGTTAGGGAAAGGTGGGAAGAAGGCCATATATGGACTGATTCGTAGTATCTATGAGGAAGGAATCTGGCCGGAAGATTTTGTGAGATCGGTGTTAGTTCCTATTCCAAAAAAGGCAAAGGCTTCGTCATGTGAGGATTACAGAACAATAAGTTTGATATCCCACGCAGCTAAAGTTATTCTCAGGATCATCAACAAAAGGATAGAGAGTAAGGCAAATGATTACTTAGGGGATGATCAGTTTGGGTTCAGGAAAGGAAGAGGTACGCGTGATGCCATTGCAGTAATGAGATCACTAGTCGAGAGGAATATAGAATACAATCAGGACGTTTTTGCCTGTTTTGTAGATTTCGAAAAAGCGTTTGATAGAGTGAATTGGGAAAAATTAATGCGTGTATTGCAGAAAATAGGAATGGATTGGAGGGACAGGAGACTGATCCGCAACCTGTACATGTCTCAGACTGCTCAGGTGCGAGTGGGGAACGGAGAGTCCGGATGGGCAGTGTTAGGAAGAGGTGTAAGGCAGGGTTGCCCATTGTCACCGGTACTGTTCAACGTATATGTAGAGGAAATGATTAAAGAGGCATGGGAAGAACTGGAGGTAGGAATGAAAGTCGGAGGGGAATTCGTAAAATCGGTTAGGTTTGCTGATGACCAAGCATTAGTTGCTCAGTCAGCCAAGGGGTTGCAAGCATTGTTGAGTGAATTGGAGGTTCAGTGCGATAAATATGGGATGAGAATAAATATTAATAAAACAAAGGTTATGCGATTTTCCAGAAAGAAAAAGGCTAAGCTAAACATTAAAATAGGCGGGGAAAAAATAGAGCAGGTAGAACAGTTTACATATCTCGGAAGTGTTTTGGACCAACACGGTCAAAGTGGTAGGGACGTAAGGAGAAGAATTGCGCTAGGCAAGGAGGCTTTCTCAAGGAGGAGGGAGTTGATGACGGGGACGTTGAGTAGGGATGTTAAGACAAGACTCGTAAAAACTCTGATATGGAGCGTAGCTATGTACGGCGCGGAAACGTGGTCGCTGAAGCAGGAGGATAGACGTAGATTGGAGGCTTTTGAAATGTGGGTGTGGAGAAGAATGGAAAAGGTGAAATGGACCGAAAGGAAAACAAATGAGGAAGTACTAGAAATGGTGGGTGAGGAGAGGGGTTTGTTGAGAGAAATCCTATGGAGGCAGGAAAAATGGATGAAGGGCGTATTGAGCGGTAGTGGAATGTTGAAGAGGGTAATAGAGGGAAGAATGTTGGGCAAGCGAGGTAAGGGTAGGAACAGGATAGGGATGTTGGACGAGATGAAGGGAGGAAAGAAGTACACCGAGATGAAGAGGGACCTGATATAGATTAGTTTGCTAGGTGGGGAGTCACAAAATGTTTATTTGATAGTTGGGTCCATCCAAAAACCTACCTTAACCGGTAGATTACCTAAAAAAAATAATAATGCCAAGAATATATATATATATATATATTCATTCACACATAGAAATAGATATAAGGAAAGGTGGTAGGCAAACACATAAAAGACGAACACAGGACAGGTGGGGAAGGCGGATTTGAGCAGATCACAAATGTAAAAATATTTCCTTAACCGGGACTTTCCATTTATGTGTAAATATTTTTACATTTGTGATCTGCTCAAATCCGCCTTCCCCAACTGTCTTGTGTTCGTCTTTTATGTGTTTTCCTATCCCCTTTCCTTATATCTATTTCTATGCGTGAATATCAGTTCGCCGTATGGCGGGATTTCGTATTTGTATGTATATGTATATAGCTATATATATTAATATATATATACACATATACAAACATATGTGTGTGTATGTATACATGTATATAAATTTATACCATATCTTATGTTTCCCTCATCATTCATCAGCTATAAAAAATTTGCTCAAACGTATTCAACGTTATTATTTTTCATTTCACACATCCGTATCGTTATTTTTCTTTATTTTTCTACTCATAGTCACAATCATTGCCACAATCTACTATTCTTAAGAGATCCTGTTTCCATAACACTTTATTAAGTCTACAATGATAAAATGATTTAACATTTATGTTTTATTCTTCTCTTTAAAACTTGGTGTGGAGCGGAAACATGGTCGTTGAAGCAAAGTAATAAGCTCAGGCTGGATGCTTTGAAATATGGGGGTGGAGAGTGTTAAAATAGATTAAATGGACGGAAATAGAAACAAACGAGGAAGTGATCATAGTATGAGGATGTTGGGAGAAGTCCAAAGGAGGCAGGATATATGTATGCAGAGCATTTTGACTGATGATGTTATTTTGAAGACTGATAGAGGGAGTAACGTCAGCCAAACGAAGTAGGGAAAAGAAAAGGATAGGCATGTTGAATGGAGTGAATTTGAATAGGGTCTAATCGTTACACAGTTTAATGTTGTGTCGAATGCCAGCTTTGATTTCTTAGGAGAGCCAAGTAAATGTATTTTTGTACCTATAGGCTGGGTCAATCCAAAACCTATCTTGCAAAGGTATATAATAACCGCGGTATAAGCTAGTAGTTATAATGTTCTGATATTACTTCACTGCCAAATACTAAACGTCGCTAAAAAGGTTTGTATCCACTTCAAATCATAAAGAAATTTGGTTGTTATTTAAAAGGTCAAGCAAGGACTCTAGTGAACCTTTAACAAAATAAAAATTTTAATTTATCCAATAAATGAAGTAGTTTTTAGCATGTTCTACTTTTTAATTTCACGACAATTTCTTGTTCGATATATTTTTATATATAAACCTTGAGGAATGTGTGCATTGAGCAGCCTTTTTTCCAAATTTTCAAAGGGAAATTATTGCAATATTGAAGCCTACGAAAATGCTTACTAAGCATAAATGCACCACTGTTATAATTCCGATGGATAGAGGGTAAAAATACCCTATGCATTTCACAGTAAAAGTCGCAAGAAATCCCTCGTAGTTTTATCCTCATGTTGCGAATAATTCAATTTTTTTTCAATTTTAAAATTCCCTAATTAGCTTAATTTTGTAATGTTTCCCTTGAAAAATATTTTAGACCACTTTTGATATGCTTTCTTGATTTTATTTCCTTATAATTACAACATGGAATGAATGGCACACTACGTTAGTTGAACAAAAGTTTTTTTTGTGTCTGTAATTATAAAGGCAGTTTACGTTACATTTAGAGCGTTGTTTTTATTGACAGTGACTATTATCGCAAAAACTTATGCACTACGTTTTAATTTACTCGTCTACTACGAGGTCTCTAACCTCAACTTGCCCTCTGTACATTTTTGGCCCTTCAGTTTAACGTAGTAGTTTGCTACTAAGTACATTTTCTTTGTATGCTAATTTTCTGTGGTAATGTTGCTGCGTCAGTCGGTAAACGTGTTTCCATCTTATGTACTGAGCTCGCTTTTAGCTGGAGGTGAAGAGCGTTTCCTCAATGGGCCGTGATAAAAGACTAATAGGACGCCTTAGGCTGGGTTTTCGCGAAGCGCGAGCAAAGCGGGCGTGGCAGATGTTTAACCGTTATCAACTTCGTAGTCGTGTTGTACAAACATGTAGTCGCATTCTCGCGTTATAACAATTGAATCTTCTTCCTTCTAGTTGTGGGAACCATCACCGCAGCGACTGCCTTCGTGAAAACGTACATAAATAAGGGACGTGAAGATTCTGAGGTTTGATCAAAACGTGAAGCTATACGAAGCTCGTACACAAATACTCAGATATTTTTTTCACAATTACGTTCAATTCCACGGAGGCGTATGCTCAGAGATACAACAGACTTTCAAAATTAATGACGAAGCGTATGATATCCTAAAATTATGAAAGGGGCACCCTGCTTTTTTTAATGATGCTGAGCTAATTAAAAAAGTCAAAAGAAATTTCATTTCAAATAAGTCTCCTAATGCCAAGTTTCCAAATACTTTTCTTTTTTTCCAGACTAAAACTTCAGTTAACCAGAGTATTTCCTGTATCGCAAACTTCAATTTCACAGGAAAATGACACATCAATAAATGATTAGCACTCTATTCTTTCTTTGTATTAGTGGATAGTTTTCTAATTGTTATGTTATAATTGAAACAGTGTACTCCAACTGGCTAATTCCAAACGGCCATATTTTTTAAATGATCATTAGGGTCTATTTCACTATACTAAATGTTACAAAAATTTTGTCTTCGTTTTAATTTTTCAATTCTCCTAAACCTTAAGCGCAAGTATTGCCTGTCTTGGTCTAGTCTTAAATTCTATTCTTATATTTTATTAATATTTATTTGGTGGCCAGGGCACTGAAAATGCTCGCCGCGAACCAGCTTTTGTGATTCGCAGGGTATTTTGTGGATTTATTTGTGAATGTAGACATGTTTCCGTATGTTATAGTATGCAGAAATTTTCTAAAAAATGTTATTGAACGGGTTGTATTTTATTCGCCTTCGATGATGATCCTTGGCCATAATTTTAGCCAAATTTAATTCCCGAAAATTGAAAGGAGAAAGATATAACAGCCGTTATCCTACGTTAAATCAATGTTATGCCACGCTGTTGTTAACGGTATAATCTTACGACGTGATTTAGACAAAAAATTTAAGTGTTCATAGTTTTTTGGTGTGATCACTATTTTCCCTGAACTTTGTTAACTCGAGATGTTTTCAATTCCTTGTGAGATTAGCACACGGAAGTTTAAACAGTGTGCAACCCTCCCTACTTTGTACCATCATCAGCATTAAAATCATTCCTTTCTCGGTTGAAAAACAAGGTATTCTCCATACATTATAATATATATGTATATATATATATATATATATATATATATCGATGATGCGGAAGTACTCACGAGAGCAATATAACTTTTGGACGGCACAATAGAACACAGAATAAAACAGATAACACGTAAAAGGACACTCACACTATAGATGATTTAAGCTTTCGGCCTACTCCGAGGCCTTCTTCAGGTCAGACTGAGAGGTTTTGAGGGAAGAGTGTCTGGGGAGTGGAGGGGGGGGGGCGGAAGGTTTAGGGACTGTTGGGAAGGAAATTAAAGATGGCGGTTAAGGGTGGGAATTTTAAAGGATCGGAAATATAGGATGTATGCGGATTCGCGAGTTGTCACCTCTATGTTGGTGGCTGAATCGGATAGGGATTCTAGAACTGTTAGGGAAAAGCATTCGTCAAATGATAGGTTGTGTGAACTTGCGTGTAAAGGGAAAGGAAGAGAAGAGAGTGAAGCAGAATTACATGAGTAGCGGTGATTGTTCATTCGGATGGATAAGGGGGTAATGCATTCGCCTATGTAGATTGAGGTGCATTGTTTGCACGACAAAAGATAGATAATATTTTTTGAGAGGCAATTAGCGTGGGAACGGGGTGAAGGGACAATGAGGGGATGTGGGGAGAGAGGAGCAGATCTGATTAGGAGACATGTTTTACATCGGGGGCGATTGCAGGTAGGGGAAATATGTGGAAATTTAAGATCTGGTGCTTTCCCGGCGTATTTGCTGGATGAAGTTTTCTCGGGTCTTCCACCGGGTCAGGGGTTCCATGTTGGCCGACGTTTCGATGCCCGACTCGTGCATCGTCCTCAGGGTTGATGATTGCCACTCTGTTTTTGGCCGTCTTATATACCTGCGCTCTCGGGTTCAGGTGACTTCTGATTGGTCGCCGGGTCGTTGTGCTCTGTGCCTTTCTCTTTTTACCTCCAATAGCACGGGTTTCCATGTGTTGCTGAGAGAATAACCGGAATCCCTATTGAAATTCCGCTCTGCCATTTTAATTTCATAAATGGGGTGAATGAGTGCATGGTGTAGATTGTGGAGGTATTTGTTGAGGGTAGCTGTGGTGTTGCAAATCCGATGTCCGCGGATAGAGAGAGAGTTGGGAATTGAGCGTTTGGTATGAGAAGGATGACTACTATTATAGTGTAAATATTGTTGATGATTAGTGGCTTTGATGTGTACTGAAGTGGTGAATTTGTTATTGTGAATTGAGATGTCTGTGTCAAGAAAGGTGATGGTGGAGTCTGAAATGGAAGAAGTGAATTTAACAGTGAAAGAATTTAAGGCCGATAAGAAATTGTCAAGAGACTCAGAGCCGTGTGTCCAGAGCATAAAAATGTCGTCAATGTAGCGAACCCAGAAAAGAGGTTGGAAGGGTTGCTGTGAAAGGAAGTTCTCTTGAAGGTGGCCCATGAAGAGATTGGCGTACGATGGCGCCATCCTGGTTCCCATCGCTGTGCCTTTCGTTTGGAGATAAAAACAGTTTTGGAAAGAGAATGCATTTTTGGTCAGGACGACAGTGGCGAGATTGAGGAGAAATTCGGTCGAGGGGCACTGGGGGGGGGGGAGTAGAGAAAGATAGTGTCGGAGGGAGGATAGGCCTTCTGCTATACTATATACTTCTATTCCCCATGCAGAAGGCCTATCCTCCCTCCGACACTGACCTTGACAATTTCTTATCGGCCTTAAATTCTTCTTTCACTGTTCCGAATCCGCATACATCCTATATTTCCGATCCTTTAAAATTCCCACCCTTAACCGCCATCTTTAATTTCCTTCCTAACAGTCCCTAAACCTTCCGCCCCCCCTCCCCTCCCCAGACACTCTTCCCTCAAAACCTCTCAGTCTGACCTGAAGAAGGCCTCGGAGTATATATATATATATATATATATATATATATATATATATATATATATATATATATATATATATATATATATATATATATATAGATGATTTCTTCGAAGTAACACGGAAGTGTTGAATAAAAAACTTAGACAGTAACACACAGCACGAAAACACATAAAAAGAACACTCACAATAATATCTTGATAATTTCGACGGACTTGAGCTCCGTCTTCTTCGGAAGAGGAAGAAGAAATACTTCGTTGTTTCAACGAAGCATTGTCTATCTATGTATAAGTGCGTATTAGTGGATAAAATGCTGTCGTCCTGACACCTCTCTCCAAACTCCCTTGGGGAGCATCAGGTAGCATGGATACCAAAGTAACGAGGGTAATCCTCAATTTTCCCCCGCGCAGGTGGAGGCCTTGTACCAGCGCTACTTCCTCCGCATGAACCAGAGCAGCGTAGCCGGTCTGCTTTGCCTACTCATCGCCCTCTCGTCCGCACTCCTCCTGCTGCACGCGTGGCCCCCTCCCTCCCTTCCGCTGCCCCCGCGGGACGCCGCAGCCTCCCCACCCCCGCCATCGCCCCCAGACCCCGCCCCACCCTCGCACGTGAACCCCTGGGCCACGGCCACCCTTGGGGCCTGTCTCGCCGTCTACGCCGCCCTGCTGGCGCTGCTCTGGGCCCGCGGGCCCTCCCTCAACGAGGTGGCCCTCTCCGCCCTCTCTTACGCCCTGCTCGCCTCCTTCCTCGCCGTCGAGCTGGCCCTCGCCCTCGAGGCGGCCTCACCCACGGCCGCCGGCGTGTGGGCCGCCATGCTCTTCAGCTACGTGGCCTACGCCTTGCTTCCAGTGCGACTCCTCGAGGCGTCCGCCTTCGGGGCCGCCCTCGCCCTCTCTCGCATCTCCCTGTCCGCCGCCAGGGCCTCCCAGGACCTGTTGCTATGGAAGCAGGTGAGTGTCTCTCCTCCTTTCTCTCTTTCTCTTCCGAAGATGTGTCTTCATTGGTGGATCCATGGGGAGAGGCATGACCACCCCCCCATTTACAAACTAATTTTGGATTTAATAAAATATGAGATTAATATTTTTTAAATGCTCGACATATTTTGTCCTCCACGCATAAAATTGTCTAATGTAGGGTACATTCTGGTATCTAAATTTGTGACATTATTGTTCAATATATTAAGGATTCACACCTGTGAACTAACACGTATTGTTTTTAATTAATACCCAATGAGGTGCTCAGGATCAGAAAATATATGACGTAGACTATGTGATTTAACGTATCTACATATTAACATCCGAAGTCAACATGTTATCTGCGTACGTTGTGGTTTTAGCCTTAATCTGTCAAGGCATTGTCATATATTTTTTCCAGTGTCAAGAGAAGGCTACGTTGTTCCACCTATCATTCTTTTTTCACGAATTTTTGTTGTGTATTGTAGTAAAGCTGATGTATTAAGATCTTTCTTTCACGTTTATATTGTTTTTCCTCCTAATTTCATTCCGAATTGACAATATAGGTCACCAAATTGATTCAAAATAAATTACCGTCTAAGGTTGTGCTTTGGCTTTTTCGGTTTCTTCTTGTGTTTTCCTGTCTTTTTTCAACTCCTCGCCTTTCCAGTCACCTGTTGCTGGTCCTGAGTTCACGACAGTTAATCCTCTGCCTACTGAAAGACGTCCATCGGAAACAATGAGATGTACATGAAAAAAATAGGCCATCGAGTTAATTTCTTTTAAATAATTTTTGGGGACCTTGCGATGATTCAAGTGAAGCGTTGAAGTTAAGTAAGTTAAAACCACCGGGTCCAGGGATTCGGCTGCCGATGTTTCCATTGCTGACTCCGCTATCGTACTCAACGCCCTGAAGGTGATGGTGGCGTTAGCCATCGAAACGTCAGCAGCCGGATTGCTGATGTGGTGGAAAACCCGCGAAGACTCCACTATAATCTTATAATCGGAAAAACACAAAATCTCACGCACACTGATAGTTTTGTTTAAATTATATGAGTAATTTCATTTACGGAGACCTTTTGTAGTAATTGAATGGTAAATTTAGACATTTTAAGCAATCTTATTTTATTTTTCCCGTGGATGAGTCTGGGTTTTAGCTCTGATAACAATTACTGTTTTTATCCGTGTAAATTGTAAAAATTGAGAATTGTAAATAAATTGTAAATTAAATTGAGACAGCAATGCAAATTAACCTAATGAACATGCAAAGACGTGGCAGTCCAGCGATAGAGTACTCAACTTCTGACCGGAGGCCAGGTTTCCATTCTCGGAGACGCCTCTGGGCACCCATAGTTCATCCGAGCTGCGTGATTTTTCGTTTACCAGATCTTTCTGGAAAACCACAGATGGCATAGGGAAAGCTAACTCCGCTAACCTGACCTGTAAATTTTACATATCGTTACGGTTAGTAGTAGGTGAACTCTATTCTCATTTATCAAACCAACAACCATCGGGTTAATTACTCTAGTTGTTAATTGTGCTAGTGACGGTTTCACGTTAAAAACAGTATTGAAGAAGGCAACGGGAAACCACCTAAGCCATTTGCCTCATGACCTTATGATAAACATAAGAATTAATATAAAAAATTACCTCAGCTGTCGGTTGCCGCAAAAGTTACTACAATTAGCTAAGAATTAATATGAGTTCTGGCAACTATAGGACTTGACCCGCTGTGTCATGCCACGCAGAGGTAGAGACAAGTCTTCCCCCGTCGTCATAGCATAAAATTCATGCAAATCAAAACCTGCATTAGTAGCAATGGAGAAGATACAGCAGAGGATCGAATAAGTTAGAACAGGGACTTGAAATATTAGGATCATGTTGAGTGCAAGGAAGTTAGTGAATATAAAGCGAATGAAATGAAGAGAGTGCATTAGATATTTCACGCCTGAGCAAGGCGAAATGGAAAGCTAGCAGAGATTATCCATACGTAAAGAATAAGAGGATGATCTACATAAAGCAGAGGGGAAGAGACTCAGCGAAAGGTATCAGTAACATTGGACATAAATGTAGGATGAAGCTTGGTAGACACAGAGCAGGTAAGTGATGGAATATTGTTAGTAGAAGTAATAGCTGAACCGACGAACTTTTTCATTATTAAGGTCTACAAGCCACAAAGCAAAAATAGGTCACTTCTAATAAAAGGAGAAAGAAATAGGGATTAATTTGAGGAAATAATTGCGAATTTTCGTGGAAGAAATGAAAGTGGTGGGGGATTGGAATGCGTTGGTGGTCAATGGGAATGAGGCAAGACCGGCGGTTTAGGAACAAAAAACGACCGTGTGGGGAAAGCAGTAGAATTTTGCAGAAATAGAGTGGGTTCACAATGAACGCGTGGCTTGAACATCTTGAATGACGTAGATATACGTGCGAAATACTATGGGATTTAAAGACATCATTTAGACTGTATTATGTCTAAACTCTATGGTTTCAGGCTTCACTTTGTGGAAATCCATTCTAATAAATCAAAACAGAGATGGTACTTTTTTCCACACTTTATTATTTAAAGTCGACCGGTTTCGTCGCATAGGCGGCTACCTGATGATGTCGCCTATGCGACGAAACCGGTCGACTTAAAATAATAAAGTGTGGAAAAAAGTACCATCTCTCTTTTGATTTATTGTATTATGTCTGTTAACAGGTTTGGAAACAGCGTAATAAATCCGAACAATTCGCAGGAGTTGATGTTGTTACAGTCTAGTATATTAATAGTAGTCAAGCGTTACGTCAGATTCAAGAGAATAACACAGATAGGCGGACAAAAAAACTGGACTGTAGGAGCAATAACGGAAGTCAAAGAAAAGGTGTGTCAATAAACAGTGGCAAAAAATGAGTGAGAGCAGGAAGACGGGTAAAATAGGAGAAAAATGGTAACAAATGAAGAAAGATATATCAAGCCGCTGAAGAAACAATATAGAAATAGTGAATAGGAAAAGAAAACCAGGGATTATGGACGAGATTATTAGAAAGATAGACGAGAGAAGGAAATGGAAGAATCTAAGCAACGGGAGAAGGGATTATAGGAAGTTCATTATTAAACTGAGTCGGTAAACTCTTTTGGTGAAAGTAGCGTTGTAAAAGACTGAGAGCGCTGATGGAATGGGAACAAAGGAATGGTGAAATGGGTGCGCTGCTTAGGAAGATGAACAATTTATTAGGGATTAAAAAAACATCCGTTCACAAAATTGAAGATTTCGCAGGAAAGTTATTAATTGAACCAAGAATCATTTAGGGGAGATGCAGATCATGCATACAGGATTTAAATTCGTAAAATATAAGTCAGCAAGTTTAGATATGGAGGCTATAACGTAAAATGGGATAGTTTTGGACGAGGTATATTTGGATACGGCATAGAAAGGGCATTAAGGGAATTGAAATTACTTAAGGCCGTGAGATAATAAAATTCCAATTGAACAACTTATTGGGGTTAAGAACTCATGGTTGAAAGAATTGTGGTGGGCTAATTTGGAGCATTTATGAGGAAGGAATTTGGCCGGAAAGTTTCGTCTTATCAGCGTTTGTTCCCATTCTAAAAATAGGGGAAGGCAGCCATATTTGAGAATTAAAGAACAATAAGTTAGATTGTGCTCACAATTAATGTGGTGCTTAGGATTATCAACTGGAGAATCGAGGGGAATCAATCAATGTATATAATCAGGAAGGGAAGGGGTACGCATGATGCCATAGCCATAGATGGTTAAGAGATTGCATATAGAAAGAATCATAGAACATAATCAGGCCCTCGATAGAGTAAATTGGTTAGAATTAACAAAGTTTATTAGATTTTCGACAAATAGGAAAGCTAAATTAAACGTTAAAATAGGAGGGAATAAACTAGGAATAGTGGACCAGTTTATCATAGATACTTTGAAAGTCTCATGGACCAACGTGATCACATTAGTAGGGATACAAGAAGGAGAATTGCTTTAGGCAGAGTAGCCTTCTCGAGGAGGAAGAAATCGACGATAGGGTCGTTGAGAATTGATTTTAAGAAACAACACATGAAAAATTTTGGTTTTGACTGAGATTTTGCACGGGTCGGAAACTTGGTCGTTGAAGCAAGGTGATAATCGTAGTTGGGTGACTTTTGAATTGTGGGTGTGGAGGAAAGTAGAAAAATTGAAATGGGCAAAAAAGGAAACAAATGAAGAAGTAATGGGTATGTTGACAGAGAAGAGAGTGGTTTTGAGAGATCTCTAAAAAAACACGGAAAAGATGAAGGCAGAGTATTTTGATTGGTGATGGGGTACTGAAGGCTGTGAAAGAAGAGGAGGAAAGGATGTTATACAAGTACGGTACGAATTGGAAAAGGATAGGGATGTCGGATGGAATTAAGGGAGAAATAAAGTATGCACTGTTTATTGATTAAATTGAATAATGGGGTGCCAAGTTTTGTTTTGCTAGGATAGACCAAGAAATGTAGGAGGATTTAGTATGTTCCATTAAAAAAACCTTATAAACGGCAGACTACGAAATAACAATAGTGAAAATGCTTAGTAGATTTGCTAAGAGACGATAATTTGCTGATCTACCAGATGTGTGGAGTCATTATATACTGTATGTGATTCATATGTTGGAAAAATCAGTTATTATTACAAACTTAAGAGATAACTTTGATATTTTTAATTGTTATTGTAGCTAAAAACATGACTCCCAATGTAAAAAAATTCGGGTTAACAATTTTAATTTTACTCCTCTTTGAGTTAAACAATTTCGCCTTGAAGGTTAATGTCAGTTGCTCTCTATAAAATACCACGATGAAGGCTAATTCTCTCTTTTTATGCCTTGCACTTTCTCGTTTACTGCCAATGGAGAACCGCATAGGTATTTTACTGTATCTTTACATTTCCATAAAATTATTTATTAACATAAAATACGGTTAAAATACGAATAGGTTAATATTATAATAATGATATTTTACAATTCGTAATATTCTCTCAATAATTTCTACGATAGTGTGGTTTTTGTTGAAATATAAAAAGATAACAACTTCCCTGGCTCGTAATTCTCTCGTGTATTACTACGAGGGTCATCCGGAAAGTAGTACCCGTTCGTGCCGCATGAAGTGCTGACGACGCGAGTAGCCGCTGGACGAGGTCAGATAGCTTCAGTGGCTTGTCTGCCTTCTCTGAGCCAAGTTGCGTGACGCTAGCATTGCCTGTGTTGTTTCTGTGATTGTTTACAATGTTTAAAAAAATTGAGAACGCCGCCAGTTGTGAAGTGAGGGCAGTGATTAAATTCCTCAATGCAAGAAACGTTCGCCCATGTGATATTCATCGCCAATTAAAGGAGGTGTATGGAGGCAATGTAATGGACGAGTCGTCTGTTCGGCGGTGGTGTCGCAACTTCAACATGGGGAGGGGGAACACACACGACGATGAGCGTTCGGGGAGACCGTCTGTCATTACAGACCAACTGGTGAGCTCAGTTGACGAATTCGTGAGGAACGATCGGCGCGTCACAATTGATGACATCTGTGAGCATTTTCCCAATGTTTCTCGAACAATTGTTCATGAAATTGTTAAACACCATCTGCATTATGCAAAAATTTGTGCAAGATGGGTCCCTCGCATGCTTACAGATGAGCACAAAACCAAGCGTATGGCTGCAGCACTGACGTTTTTGGGACGTTATTCTGTTGAAGGAGACTCTTTCTTGACTCGCATAATTACTGGTGACGAAACATGGGTTTGTTATGCATCACCTGAGAGTAAACGACAGTCAATGGAGTGGCATCATGCTCATTCACCAAACAAACCAAAAAAATTCAAGACACTTCTGTCCACCAGGAAACTCATGGCAACCATTTTCTGGGATCGACGAGGTGTATTGCTTATTGATTTTATGGCCCGTGGAGACACTATTAATGCCAATGCGTATTGTGAAACATTAAAGAAATTACGGCGGGCAATACAAAATCGGCGGCGAGGTCTATTGTCTACTGGTGTCATTCTCGTTCATGACAATGCCAGGCCTCATGCAGCTGGGATAACACAAAAACTTTTGCAGCAATTCAAATGGGAAACTTTCGACCATCCACCGTATAGCCCGGACTTGGCCCCTTCAGATTTTCATCTCTTTACAAAGCTTAAAGACTTTTTGGCAGGAAAAAGATTTGACAGCGATGAAGAACTTAAAGAAGGAGTGACCCTGTATCTCAATGAGCTGGCGGCGAAGGACTATGCAGCAGGAATACAGAAACTTGTCACACGTTATGACAAATGCCTTAATTTGCTTGGAGATTATGTTGAGAAGTAGTTTAAAGTATCCTCTTTCAAATAAAATTTTTTATGTTTGTTAATATTTACTTTTGTGTCTTTATTTCACGAACGGGTACTGCTTTCCGGATGACCCTCGTATATACAGCTAACCCATACAGAGAAGTACTGAACGCCGAAAACTAAGTCTGAAATACTTGTCTCGACGTATAGGGTCGATTCTCAGTAAACAACACAGACAATGTATAATATAGAGTTTATCACTGAAGGATTTTGAGCGATCATTTTAGTTGAAAATTTTTCGCCTCTCAACCCTCGGGCGAACAATGGGCAAATATTGATCGCAGAACCTTGCTCCTGAGAATAAAAAGATTTCCCTTCGCCCTTACCAACTTAAAACCAATCTTTGGTTATCCCAGCAAGTTTCTTATCGTAGTTCTCAATGTATTCTATGGCTTATTCGTCTTTGTATGGCGTTTCTTTCTCAAATCAAAGATATTTCTTTCGACGTTTGAAAGTGATTCTCGAGAAGAGAAGAAAGTGTACCTTTCCTCGCTAAAATTGTTCCTTTAGTTCATTCAATTTACTCACGTTATGAACATAATATTTTCCAATTTCCTGTCTTGAAGTTTAGCCAATCGAAATTTCCGGCATTCCCTGAGAACTTGAAAGGCATTTTGCAGAGGAAATTCATTTGGTAGCAAATACACATCTCCTTCGGCGGTTTCGGAATGAAATAAGGTGAAGTATTAATTGAAGTATAAATTTTAAGAATTTATAATAATATCGTGATGACTTTCGTGCATTAAAAAGTTTGCACCACTTTCGAAATGTTTCTTAAAAATATAATTTAAATTCCAATTTGTGTAATTAATCCAATCGAATGAAACTACTTGAGAACGTTAGTTTATTTCGAAAACAGGAGCGCCATAGGGGAGATAGAAAGAGAAAGAAATACCCTTTTCCACTTCAAATCTATGACATACCAGTCTGTTAGCCATAAATATTGATATTATTTGAGTTGTTTGAGAAAGTCATTGGTCATAACTCGTAGTATACTCATTCACTGCAAATTCTTTAAATGGCAAACGCAGCACTGCATATATATTATGTCTAAGTTACTTTCGGACTGAGATCTTTTGGTTGGTTTTAGCAACACATCAATCGCATTAACCTAGTCATTACTTTGACTATTCTTACAGACCTTTCAGGCAATTAATTTTACTCTTTCACTTACGCATTCAGTCATTAATTGGTTAATTTCCCGTTTGAATATTTTGGTTCACTTTCATAGCAAGGGAATTTTTG
This sequence comes from Hetaerina titia, assembly GCA_037158775.1. NCBI lineage: Eukaryota > Metazoa > Arthropoda > Insecta > Odonata > Calopterygidae > Hetaerina > Hetaerina titia. The sequence continues at coordinate 71,364,178 of CM073776.1, read as the reverse complement.
TGGAGCCGAAATGTCTCCCATCCTCATTGTACATGTATAGACTTTTCTGTGCAAATGCAAAGTTTCGGAATCGTCGGTGTAATCCCGAGGGAAAATTTGTACTGCGTCACTAAGGAATTGTCTTGACGCCTTTGTACCATAATTCACACTGTTTCATTCACCTGCTCCATTTTTTTTTATCTCCATCTGAATGTTTGTACCTCTTGAAATTTGGCCTGTCATCGTGAATCATCAATCTCATGGCAGTCGAGTTCGCGAAGGAATAGACTGATGGTTCAAATTCCTTGCTACCTACAAATTTTTTCACCGACCTTTGTACCCCAGCTTGCGCAGAGGAAATATTTTCCGCCACAATGAGAAATGATCCCATTGTAAACCTTCAGAACCAACAGTAGTAGTCGTTCGTTGTGATTGTGCGACATCGTGAAGTCGCAGAAGAAGTCGGAATACGTGTTTTGTGTTCAGGAAATCATTAAATATTCCCAAAATTCCAGTGTTATCTCGTCAGACTCTCGCATTGAACGTCTTCCCTGCCTTTCAGTGAGTATACGAATATAGAATAGAGCAGGTAAAATAAAATAACAAAAGAGAACTCTTTCCGTATTCTTTGTGCTCACAGACTGTACGGCCAAATTGGTAATTCGTTTTTCGTTTATTTAATTTTTAGTAAAGTGCAATTTCGAGTTATTAAATGTACAGATAAATAATTCCTGCGTTTTCTAGAGCCATCTAAGAAATCTTGTGATACAAATGATGCTATAAAGGCTGAGAACGCTTCCTTATTAGTCAAGAACATTCTGTTTCCTCGGTACCATTTTTCCATTGATGAATTTCATCACGATCGACTTAAAATGTGAATATTTTATGTAATATTATTATTATAAGGTAATCTACCGGTTAAGGTAGGTTTTTGGATGGACACAACTATCAAATAAATATCTTACGACTCCCAACAAAACACAATCGATCAACATATTCTACATGTAATCAACTCTACATCCACAGCATACTCTACGTGTAATATGTAATGGTTACGAATAACTGATCAAAACGAAATTGGCAGTATTTTAAACATACCAATTCTGTCATCCATAATACTATCCTTCTCTTTCCAAGATATATCTTTCATCATATACGTATATCGAGTAGCTCAAAATGTCGTAAACACGTGATAATAATATAATATTAGAAGAACTCTCATTTATTGATTTTCAAACGGTTTTCAAGGTGGCCGTTTAGAAAAGAAAGAAGTATCTAGTGTATTTCCCCAGCATTTTGAAAACAGAATAGTGGTGCCTTCCCCATCATAAGTATTGCTATCGGACCGTTGAAATCATGAATTAAACTGATAATTATTCTCATATTTAATTCGTGATTTCCGCAGTCTTCTCGGGTGCTTTTGGTGCCTCAATCTCAGTTTTCCCTGACGCATGGTTGACGAACGGAGTCTGAGGGATAAAAATGAAAGCATTTAATTATTTATACAATTCCAAATATTAGGTTCAAAATATCCCAGGGTTCCGCTACACTGACTGCGTGAATTTTTGTGTTTCATCAACCGTCATTGTCAGGATTTTGTCTCATGAATCAAATGTAAGAATACGACTCGAACTACATAAATAGAAAATTATTTTAGTTGATGTTGTAAATCTTCCGAGATATCGTCCGTGTGGCTCCATTTTCTAGGAAAAGTCCATTTTCTAAGGTAAACAATTGTCCTATTGTTTGTCTTAGAAAATGGACTTTTCCTAGAAAATGGATCCGCGTGGAAGAAATCCTGGGAGATTTTGATTTCCAATAGCTACATTTCGGAAGCCTTCACGACGAATTACTCTGTTTATTTTATCCAGAAAGATGTTTAGTCTGTATGAGACCTCTGAGGTTTAAGTACATATTCATGCGAACAAAATGTAATTTGATTCATTTCTGACCAAACACAAAGCAACGGCAAACGTAAATGTCCCACTGTGGCTTTTAAAACTGATCCGCCAATTCATCAAATCTACTAAGCCTTTATCTAAATCTGCCATAATCTAAAAATCTGCACCGATACCCAGCAATAGACCTAAATAATCCTAAATGTTAACCAGTCCTAGCCTTCCCTTTCGACTTACCAATTCTCGCCCATGCCACAGTAATCTCTCACGCACATCCCGAAATTCAATTTAACAACTATTTTCCAAACTCTGTTCCTCCTTCTGGGCGTTGGGCAGTGCACCAGACAACTCAACATCCGCATAAATAATCACCACGCCTCAAGCAAACCTTCTTCAACATTACTCTGTGTCTCTGCCATTTCGTAAATATACCTCCCTCCCCCAATACCTCCTTTAATGAAAATTGCAATGTGTCAATTAATGCCTCCCTTCCCCCTCAGGCACACACCGTCAAAGCACAAAACACCAGCAGACATCGTGCTCCTGGGAGCATTCCCAAAAACTTCCCTCTCCCCTCTCGCTCTTCAGCACCTTCCGACTCCTAGGCCCCATCATCTGTATCCTTAGTCTTCCTTCCGTTGAAAAAGGTTTTTGTGCCACCGAAATATTAAATAAAAACAAAATGTGAGAGACGTAAATCGTTTCTAGGTTGTGTGCCATTACCAACTCCGAAATGTTCATTGACTGCCTGAACGGGAAAGTATAAATCGTACCGGTGAATGAAGTCTCACCTTTACCGGTCATTGTGCATAAGAAAAAACTAACCTTATATTCACTTTTGAATATTTTTCGTCATTATATATACATACATGTTTATAAAAGAATATATATATATATATTAATATATATTATATACGTACATTCAAACACGAAATCCCACTATACGGCGAACAAATATTAATTCACATGGATATAGATATAAGGAAAGGGGATAGGAAAACACCTAAAAGACGAACACAGGAGAGGTGGGGAAGACGAAATCAAAACAGATCACTAGTGTAAAAATATTTCCTTGACCGGGACTCGAACACCGGGTCTTTTACTCGCCGGGCGGATGTTCTAACCATGTGGAAGTCCTATTGCCTTTCCTTATATCTATTTTCATGTGAATAAATAAATAAATATGTCTATATATATATATATATATATATATATATACACGTATATATATATATATTATTATTATTAGGTAATCTACCGGTTAAGGTAGGTTTTTGGATGGACACAACTATCAAATAAACATTTTGTGACTCCCCACCTAGCAAACTAATCTATATCAGGTCCCTCTTCATCTCGGTGTACTTCTTTCCTCCCTTCATCCCGTCCAACATCCCTATCCTGTTCCTACCCTTACCTCGCTTGCCCAACATTCTCCCCTCTATTACCCTCTTCAACATTCCACTACCGCTCAATACGCCTTTCATCCATTTTTCCTGAGTCCATAGGATTTCTCTCAACAAACCCCTCTCCTCACCCACCATTTCCAGTACTTCCTCATTTGTTTTCCTTTCGGTCCATTTCACCTTCTCCATTCTTCTCCACACCCACATTTCAAAAGCCTCCAATCTACGTCTATCCTCCTGCTTCAGCGACCACGTTTCCGCGCCGTACATAGCTACGCTCCATATCAGAGTTTTTACGAGTCTTGTCTTAACATCCCTACTCAACGTCCCCGTCATCAACTCCCTCCTCCTTGAGAAAGCCTCCTTGCCTAGCGCAATTCTTCTCCTTACGTCCCTACCACTTTGACCGTATTGGTCCAAAACACTTCCGAGATATGTAAACTGCCCTACCTGCTCTATTCTTTCCCCGCCTATTTTAATATTTAGCTTAGCCTTTTTCTTTCTGGAAAATCGCATAACCTTTGTTTTATTAATATTGATTCTCATCCCATATTTATCGCACTGAACCTCCAATTCACTCAACAATGCTTGCAACCCCTTGGCTGACTGAGCAACTAATGCTTGGTCATCAGCAAACCTAACCGATTTTACGAGTTCCCCTCCGACTTTCATTCCTACCTCCAGTTCTTCCCATGCCTCTTTAATCATTTCCTCTACATATACGTTGAACAGTACCGGTGACAATGGGCAACCCTGCCTTACACCTCTTCCTAACACTGCCCATCCAGACTCTCCGTTCCCCACTCGCACCTGAGCAGTCTGAGACATGTACAGGTTGCGGATCAGTCTCCTGTCCCTCCAATCCATTCCTATTTTCTGCAATACACGCATTAATTTTTCCCAATTCACTCTATCAAACGCTTTTTCGAAATCTACAAAACAGGCAAAAACGTCCTGATTGTATTCTATATTCCTCTCGACTAGTGATCTCATGACTGCAATGGCATCACGCGTACCTCTTCCTTTCCTGAACCCAAACTGATCATCCCCTAAGTAATCATTATATATATATATACGTATATATATATACACGTATATATATATATATATATATATATGTACAACCATAAATATAGTTATCAACCCGAAGGTCGGTTTGGTAGGTGACGATAGAGTTCACCAGCAAGCACTAAGCCTATTCACACGTTTATATAAGCATAAGCACCAAGTGAAATTCACACGCCGTCGGGCTAGTCGGGTAAGGGGATCAGTTCCTTTCCCTGTGCTGGTTATGGTTTCCCAGGAGGATCTGGTAACCAAAAAAGCTTGGGTGGAGCTGCACGAACCCTGCCCGGGAATCGAACCTGGGCCCTCCGATCAGCAGTCTAACGCTCTACCCCTGGACTACCGCGACCCACAAACAAACACACACACACACATATATATATATATATATATATATAAATATATATACGTATATATTCCTCCAAGATAGAATACATGCATATGCTTTTTTAAATTTAGTTTATAGTTCATTAGATACGCTCATTGACTTATGTGGGGAATATAATGGTGCGTCAGGGTTCGAAACCTGCATTTGGGTGGATGCTTTCAATGGTATCACGTTATCTACTTGGTGTTATCTATATGGAGAGCACTTGAAGTCCGTTGGATGGGACGCTCGTTTGTGAACACCCGTCTATCAGAGAAAGTAGGCTACTACCAGCACCGGGTATCTCTCCTCCCTTCCTCAATACCCTGAATATCCTACCTCTATCAAATTCCCCACATATCCCTAATGGCGAAAATGACCTTACCTCTCGGTCACCTACCCTTATATCTACTACTAATACTCATTCATTTATGTTTCTAAAGAATATTTTTCTTCCTTTTCCACTATATTATTGTTTATATAGGTCTAATTACACCTTTACTGATTCAATACAATGAATAGAATCTGGTATGTCAGGATTTATCATTCACATACCTTCAGGCTATCATTGGAAAAATAAATCATCAGAACGGCAGTTAATTATACAGCAGTAAAAATATTTTACCAGTTAGTATTATTCGCGTCCCACAAAGAAAGGACATCAAATTATCCCTGCTGAAAAATAATAAGCAGGTCGGTATCATGTGCTCGTTATTATTGATACAATTTTAAAGGAACGGAAAAGGGAGGAATGGGATATTTAAGTCGATAGTTGCCAGATAAAAAAAGGATCAAAAACCAATGCAATTATAGATAGAATCAGAAAGTCACCACAAGGAACTCTGCTGATTAAAAGCCGTTGATCTTGCTACTGTCCCGACTGATGAAAAGTTGATTCCAAAATTATGAACTATTATCTCTCCATAAAGTTGAACTTGAAAGGTGAATCAATAGATATATGTATTCCAATTCAGACTCAGTAGATACTCTCCCACTTGTTTGATAACTGATCGGAATCATAACCTTTTTCATTGCGTAATAGAGAGTTCTAAAAGTGAAAAAAAAATGACTAAAAAAATGTTTTCCTCCTTTCGTTGAATGATTTTAAAGCCGTGACAACTTGGTGGTGTTGCAGAGGGAGAAATGGAATTTGGGACGAAGAGTTGAGAATAAAAGTCCACCGTGGCGCATTGATCACCAACACCCAGGGGCGTTGATGTTCCGAACCGTTAATAAGATGCAACCCTAAGGGAACACAGCATACCGGGCAGTAAAAATCCATTAGGCTTCGTAAACTGAATTAAGCACTAAAGGCTAAGAAGGCTCACGGAGAATTCGTTTCGTTCCGCAGCGTTGAATGTAAAATCAACGAAAATTGGAGACGAGAAGATAAAAGCATATTGTTTTCGCCTTCCCCGTCGTAATCATCGGTATTCATTAGCATCAGGAAAAAATACAATTATTTTTCATCTAACTCATTAGCAGCGCTTTCAGAATTATACAATCCGTTTATGGGTAAACAAAATTAGCAAGTGTTTTTTACTCCAGTTATGTCGGGAATATCGTATCGAAATCCAGATTTCGCCTGAGTTAGGTATTCCCCAGATTTCCGAGACAACCGTAAATACCCAAGCACCCAGCGGGAATACTAAGGAGTCATACTAATCCATTACATATAGGTGTATTAGAATATGAACGTACCTTTGTTCAATTAATTATCTAGTTCATTACAAATAAAGTTGTGACTTTTAAACGGCCAGCGATACACAAAATATTTTTCAGAAAATTATAGTGAGTAAACAATTGTTAGCTTAATCAGGTTCAAAATCAACATCTGTTGTAATAAAATTTCTTGAACTCCATGGTTATTTGTTTTAACAAAGATCGTAGATTCGAGTACTGGTGAATGTACAACTTGTACTAAGACTTTTACGAGTATCGTGTATCGTATCAAAAACCCTGTTATAGAGTGAAGGCTATTTTCTCACATAAAGTACATTAAACTTATTCATTATATCTTAATGCATTAACAACAAGAAATGATTAGGTTGTTCTTCAGTCAAAGTAAGTTCATATTTAAAAAATACGACGTCAAGAATGTAATTCTAGATCAGGTAAAAGAGTTTAAATTAAGGCAGCAAAATTACTAGTGATGGAAAAAGCAAGAGGATTGATGCAGGCGGAGAAGGCTTTCTAACGACGAAGTGAGGAGTTGTTTCTATCCAAAGAAACAGGTACAAGACAAGGAAGTACAAAGAGGCACAAGTCTAGATTTAAGGAGGTAATTTAGTAAATTTTTACGCATATCGAATTCATTTTTCTACGGCGTTGAGACATTAATAATAGGAGAAGCAGTAAAAAGAAGTTAAGAAGTAACGAAAATACTGTGCATCGTTAGAAATATGCAATTAGAATAAATAGGGTAACAAGTAAAGAGGCACTTCAAAGAGTGGCTGGAAATAAAAGCCCATTGTTGACACGAGAAGAAAATGAAGAGAAAAAGAAAAAGAAAATAACCTTTAACTTGATCATGGTGATATTTTTTTGCATTTAATTTCAGGCTACCCAAATTTTTCCGTTGGAAGTCGATTTAATCTTGAAAATTAAGTGAATTTTTTAATTTTGTTCATTGAAAGTAGGTAGATGAAAGATGGTGGCTAATTAAAGGGTTTACTCCCAAAATTTCTTGTCAAAACAGAAAATTTCATTCAGTCACGTTCGGCGTCGCGCCATGAGAAAATAAGTTTTTCAGGGTAAGTCTTGACACGTACTCATCCAATGGACCCATCTCCCCTTCCGTGACGTCACAACTAATGGTTACGAATGTTTTAGAGCAGGTAATTATATTTATACAAATATATATATATTCACTTTCTTGTAAAAGCCACGAACGTGCACAATAAAATTCACTAAATAGTCATAGCAAACACAGAAACTAAAACATATTAAAGAGGGACTCACTAGTTCTCGAATTTTCGGTGGTGCAACCACCTTTCTCAAGAGGAATTAGGAACAGTTCCTGTGAAGACCAGTTACAAAACAAGAACAGTTTCTGTGTTTGCTATGACTATTTAGTGAATTTTATATATATATATATATATATATACATTCAAATACGAAATCCCGCCATACGGCGAACAAATATTCATTCAACCATAGAAAATTGATATAAGGAAAGGGGTTAGGAAAACACATAAAAGACGAACACAGGACAGGTGGGGAAGGCGGATTTGAGCAGTTCTCAAATGTAAAAATATTTCCTTAACTAAAGAGCCAGATAGCGTTAGCAAACAAAAATATAGAAAAAAAACATGAACAAAGTCACTAACACTTATTCCGAAATTTTCGGTGGCAAGACCAACTTCCTTCGCGAAAAGAAGGAGCTGAAAATTCAGATTCTTCTTTCCGCAGGGGAAGGCAGTCTTGCCACCGAAACTTTGGTACCCTTTTTCATGTTTTTCTGTATTTTTGCTGGCTATCGCTAACTCGTATATTATAGTAGCTTATGTATACGAGATGTATTTACGCCTTCAGTGACAAGCAACGACTCAATCATATGTTAAAACCCTAGTTCAAAACTTAATCAAACTTAGAAATACTAAGAAAGGACAATAGCGAATATTTATTTATTTATTTCACATTAACCCGAAAACAGCTCTTAGACCTTTCCATCGGGCTCCTAACAATTTTATATCAAAGACAATATACTTGTATATGTTTTACATTTCAACGGCCAGACCGTCATCTTCAGAATCAATATACAGAATCGACACACACACATATATATTTTGTATTTGTGTGCCTTTGTGTGTGTGTGTGTATATATATATATATGTATATATATATATATATATATATATATATATATAAAAACCATAAACACAGTAATCAACCCGAAGGTCGGTTTAGTAGGTGATGGTAGAGCTCACCCGTGTACCAAGCCCGACGGCGTGTGAATAATCACACATCAGGGTAGGGGGGCCAGTTCCTTTCCCTGTGCCGGTTATGGTTTCCCAGGAAGACCTGGTACCCGAAAAATCAACTAGCTTGGGTGGAGCTGCAGGTGCCCGGAGTGCCTTGCCCGGGAATCGAACCTGGGACCCTCTGGTCAGTAGTCCAACGCTCTACCCACTAGACCACTGCGACCCGCTCATATATATATATATATATATATATATATATATATATATATATATATAATAATGTAGATCTATCTTGTACATTGAAACGCGAAAACCCATCAAATGGCGATCAAATATTTATTCGCATAGTGATTAATATAAGGAAAATGAATAGGAACACACGTTAGAGAAAAACAAAAGAGAGGTGGGGAATACGTAATCAAGCAGATCACAAGTGTAGAAATATTTTCTCGTTCATGTAGAGGAAATATTTTTGCACTTGTGATCTGCTCGATACCGCCTTCCCCACCTCTCCTATGATCGTCTTTTATGCGTGTCCTTATCCCTTTTCCTTTTACATATATTTATATACATATATGTGTACATAAATATATATAAATGTAAAATCAATTAATACTGTGGATTTAAGAATGTGCCATGGAAAAGGGATCTCTTAAGAACAGGTGAGAGTCGGCGCTGACATTGAATATGACTCTAGAAACAAAGGGCAATTTATCAAAAATAATATATGGATGTGCGGAATGAAGAATAATAATGTTGAATGCGGTTTAGCAATTTAGCGGGTATACCTGACGGTGAGTGATAGAGGAAACGTAATATATAAATATATATACATGCACACACTTATATGTACATTATATATATACTCGTATATATATACGTGGGTCGCGGTGGTCTAGCGGGTAGAGCGTTGGACTGCTGACCGGAGGGTCCCGGGTTCGATTCGCGGGCAAGGCACTTTGGGCACCTGCAGCTCCACCCAAGCTTGTTGATTTTTCGAGTACCAGATCTTCCTGGGAAACCATAACCGGCACAGGGAAAGGAACTGGCCCCCCTACCCTGATGTGTGAATATTCACACACCGTCGGGCTTGGTACATGGGTGAGCTCTACCATCACCTGCTAAACCGACCTTCGGGTTGATTACTGTGTTTATGGTTTTTTTTATATATATATACACTCATCCCTTATCAGTATGATATACATGTAAATGTAAATGATTGAATAAATATATATATGTACACACACATATGTATATATATTTATTTACATATACTCGTATAATATACCTATAAGGGGTGTGTTCCAACAAATTTCTTAGTGAGGGGCAATCTTATCGCACGTAACGATTTTTGGAAACGTGAAAGGCGTCGTCTCACGGCCATTTATGGAACCTCGAACGTGACAAAAAGCTTTTTTTTTCTTCTAAGTTCGCGAACCAACCCCCCATCACGTTCACACCAATTTTGCCTTAATACCCTGAGAAAATAAAGGGTTTTAGGAGAGTGCGTTCACATCGAGGACCCAACTTGGCGTCCGTACAACCTGTACGATAAAGGGATTTTCGGCTTGGTGGGGGAGAAATGTCAGTGACAGGGATAAATTTGGAAATCGCCCTACAACTCGTCGTGGCACGTGGTGGCCGAGGGATCTTTGGCCATTATGCCTCGCGACCTTTAAAATTCTTCTCTTTCTCTCGAAATTAAATCAAGTTTTTCCGATGAATTTTTGACGCTCAAGGACCAGAAAAAATAACCAAGGAGCATTAATTAAAAATTACTGTGTTTTCTTTTATGCCGCCGTGAATAATTTCTTCTACCTCTCTGCTATTTTCATATTAATAAAATATGTCCATATAATAGATATATGTCTTACAGCCAAACTGTACCTGTACTGACATCAATAATATTCATGATTAAGTTTGAATTTTCAAGCAATTTTTGAAGCCAATGAAAAATTTTCGTTGAAATACATGAAAAAATTAAAAGATATTTTTTTCGTCTTCTTGTTCATGGAGAGAGGTCTTTTTCTATGCCTCACTTATTCTTTGTTGACTAGGTGTGGCGTGTTCTGCTGCAAAATAGGAATTCGGCCGGTTTTCTCTTGCGTATAATGAATGCGATTTAAAAGTATTTTTTGCTTGTATAATTCCAATGTTATAGCATGTTAGGAATGAATTTATCAACAAATTTTGGTAAATATAAACTAAGAGGAACGTTCTTTTTTTGCACACTGGAATTACTTTGCTCTTTTGTCATGATAAATATTTGACATTCACCTGTACACACACACACACACACAAATATATATACAAATATATATGTATATATTAATAGTCATTATCCTAACCCTATACCTGTACTGTCAATTGTTCAGAAATAAAGTAAACGTTGTTCTTTCATTAATCCTCGATTTCAATCAGGGATTATTTGTGCAGCACAACTCATGAGGTAGCGAATGCAATAACGCCTACTCACGAAACACCCGCAAAAATTACGCTAAATCGTCTATTGCGCCAGTCATTTGTTTAAATGTTTATAAGTTTGATCTCCCCGGCTTTATAATGGGCGGAATACATCAAGGGTGTTTACTTGGCCCGACGGTGTTTTGTTTGCAAAGCGACCCGTGGACACGTTTGCCCCATCGATCATTTCGAGAGAGGGAGAGAGAGGTTTCGGGGGAGAGGTTGGGGATTAGAGGGGAGGGTGGAGGATTGGGAGGTGCGCGGCGTGCGTTTTGGAAGGGAGGGGCGGAAGGAAGAGGGCGCGGTCTGGGAGCCCGTCCTTCCGCCCTCAACCCCACTCCACCCAATCTCCTCTCCTCCTCGGAAGGAAGAGTCCCCTCTATCCACCTCCGGATCCACGGGTGATACACGAGACGCCCCCAGACACCGCTTTTCAAGAGAGGCGCCATTTCTGTCAAGAATTAGGAGCTCCGGAGATGAAAACGCTCCGTACCGTGTTCGAAAACGTCTTCACCGTGATCGCGTAAGTTCGGTGCGACGCAGTTGTAAACCCTGGTATTCTATTGGTGCGCGATAAGTGTTAAAGCAATATTTTCTTACTTGGGGGATTAAATAAAGTATTTTTCGACATTAAATAAGAAGCTTTGACACTTCTGCTCATTGAACCCTCATCAGGTAAAACAGCACGATTGATCTGATTGTTCTGATGGAACAGGTGATGAGTTTAGTGAACCGAAACGCGTATTATATTTTTAAGCTTCTTCCTATCCCCATGGAAAAGCGTGACAGTTATTTTATTCACTAATATGGATTCCTTTCACCACACCAAACCTTAAACCGAAAATAATATAATATTCCCCAGTATTCATCAGTTTTGTTGCGAAAAATCGCCGACTATGGTGGTCGTAAGATTGACAAAATATTTAACTGATGGCTTCGGAGGAATTGATGTAAAGATGGAGGTATTTTATTCATCTTGAAGAGAAAAAGCAGGCACTCTTGGTTGCTACTTTGATTCAGGAGTGCTTCTGACTCGATGCATTGATTCATTTTGCACCAACGTTGCTTCATACCTCAAGAATCTTGTTGGGATGTCTACGAAGCCTTTGCCTGACAAGATTAACCAATGTGCAAGAAATTCAGGTAGAATTTCTTCTTGAGAAATTATATTTTTCCGCACATTTTTTCTTCCATTCGAATTTACACGTGTGTTGGCTACATTTTTCTCAATACAATGCTATTTTTCATTTTTCCTGAAGGCTTATCCGCCATTCCTCCCTCTTTATATAGTCTACACATTTCCTAGGGCGATCTTACCTTCCATTATGTTCATAACGAACCCATTTCGTTTATGGTATGCCCGATTTATTCGATTCTTCCTTTCTTTGTGGGTTCTATGCCGCTTTTATCCTCCTTTTATTTAGATTTCTTTTCTAGCCTTATCCGTCTACTTCATTATCCTTCCATCACTTATTGACTAGGTTTTTGTATCTTCAAATCTTAATTGTTGCTGGCCATTTTGGGACAGCTTATTCTTTTGTGGGAAGAATACGAAATGCACTTAGGAAGGAAGAACTTTATATTTTAATTATTCTCATATTTTGTATTCCACAAGTTATACATAGATTATATACCGCCCAATAACAATTTAATCTGATGTGAAATGGCAACATTGAAATATGGAATTAAGTACTCACATACCAGTCAAACTGAAATGTCCTGCATTTCTTGCGACATAAAACTCTGCTTGGCGCGCCTCATGGTTTACGTCTGGAAGAAGAAAAAGCAGAAAAAAGTCTTGGTTAACTAGAGCATAATTGTTGGAGGAAGCTTGAAAGACCGAATCGAAAGAATGAAGACTTCAGATGAAGAGGAGTACCATTTGTAAAAGTGTACATGTACCAAAATAAAAGTATAGTAATCCCTAGCAACAAACATAATATGGAAAGCGATGAAATACATTTGGAATATGTAGGTAAGTATAAATTCGGAGGAATATAATTTTTTTGCATTGAGATATGGGCAATATCTGCGGCGTTTTCGTTATAGACTAAGAAATAGCGTAAATGAGATGTTACGGAAGACGATGAAGACTATATCAGTAGAGTTCAATCGTCAAATGAGAAGTATTTACTGGTGTAAGAGAGGAAAGAAGTCCCCCGGTGACATTAAAATCGAGAAGAGTTCTCATTGCCTCTATTCTTGAGGCCAAGCGGTTCCCTACCATAAATTCACCCTTTAGGGAAATATACCTCTTTAAAATAGACCAATAATGGAAGAGGGAAAGCATAGGGAGAAACACTTATGTAGGGAAGGGAGAAGAAATGAATAGGCTAGCCGAGAAGGGTACAGGAAGAAGAGGTACCGCAAACCACTCTTCACCATAACGCGAACTTATCTTCGAATCGGTAATTTCTGATGAAGATGAACTCCTGACTCGTGCGCGTCCCCTGTTCATGAACCACTCCATCCTACCTCACTACCCAGCTGCGTGAACTCACTTGAATTATAGCCCTAAAGCTGGTTAAGGTAACCTTCTCCTTCTAGTTGCCTTCTTCACCTCGTCGTGGCCACCGTTCGCAGTCGGGTGTCCCCGCTAACGAGTGGCGTGGTTAAGTGCGCTCACTCCACGGACACACTCAGTCTCCCCCGACGCGGGAGAAACCCGACGACGGCATTAGTCATCTCTTGAGAAGGGCTCCCAAGTGGTGTAATCGTTTAAAGTGCCACCCGGAAGATGAATTGCCGTTGCAGTGGTCGAGCGGTGGTGCGTCATCATTATATCTTTAAGGCTAATTGACCTATAGGTTTTATTAATTAGTTCCTCTCAACTCTGACGTGGTGTGACAATGAAAATGGGATATTATGTGTCATAAATTTGACATCATAAGTTGTGGAAAAGTTTGTATAAATTTACTTCAAGATTATTTTCAATCCCAATAGCATACAAGAAAATGGAACTTATTATTTTTTTCCAATTCCTCAGTGTTTTTTTAAGTTGATGCTTTTAATCGGTCAGTATAGCACAAAAATTACCAAAGTGGTCAGATGAATAAATTCTACTGCATAAGGTAGAATCAAATTACTTTGGGTTTCCACAGAAGAGAATTTTAACTAACAACTAGTTTCGCTGCAATCTAGCATCATCTGAAGTGTAGCAAAACTAGTTGACAGTCAAAATTCTGTTATGTGGAAACGCAAAGTTATTTGATTCTTCCTTGTGAATCACAATGAAATTCACCCAAAGTATCGGCCTCGTTTATCTCTAAAAATAAATTCTCAATGGAGAGAGAAAGAAAATACAATTAAATAGAAAACGGTCAAAAGGGTTCTCTTTATCTTAAAAATCCGATGGAACTGCTTAAATCAACTACTGTGTAATTAGTAATTGAATACTTATTCTCCTCGCAGAGGACAAATATTTATTATTTAATAATATACTAGCTGAGTTAAGCAGGAAACTTCTAAATAGTGACAAGGACACTACATTGCAAAGCTGACTGAAATGATACATTTGATTTTTGTAGCATTACATTAGGCATTCAATGAAGATTCGATGTTCACTGAGAAATTATATCGAAATATCAATAAATAAAAGCATTAATACGATAAATCGTTTCAGGCGTAACTTACTGCACAGTAGTGAAACCTAGGTCGCGTCAAAGTTTATATTTTATTTTGACATTTCTTGTCGATAAGCATTAATGTTTCAGTAATATTTGACGGGGCAAATATTGTTGGTAGTTTTAACGGGAATATGTTACGAAGCGTTTTGTTCTCACTAATTAATTTATTAGGAACTAAACATTAATAGCGGTGAATGTTACAAAAAGGTACATATAATGAGCAGATTAAGAAATGTGGATGACATTGGCGTTTCTATGAGGTTTGTACCCTATTTGGGAGATTAAAAAGGATAATAGCTTACATTTGTCAATCCTTGGATTCAAAAGTAATTATGTATTATCAGCAATAAAATCAACTGAATTCAATACATAACTGGAGGATATAGAGTCGTCAGAAGTTTGGTTTACCCATTCTGACCAAAGCACAGTTATCAACCCGAGGGGTCAACGGAAAAGTCCACGAGATTTTCTTTTCCTTTTTGTCAGCTTGGCATGGCAAGCTGACGAGAATAAATGAAGTGTTCGATATATCGCTCTCCCATCGCATTTCGCTTCAGATCCGTTCGCAATTACTTTTGCCAGCAATGTCCTCGGCGGCTAATCGAATAGTCGCGGTGGTGACCTGGAAAACGAAGCTTTGTTTAGTGATGTGGCGGTCATTATTGATGCGTGCACACGGTGCGAAGTGGCCTCAGGTGCCCGGAGCCCATAATACGCGCACGCCGCCACTTCGTTTTAGGTCCGCAGACAGCTGTTCTAGTCCCGTGTCCTTGTTAATTCATTCATTTTGTTCTCGTCGCCCATCGTCCACGTCCACCACCGTGTGCTTTGGATGGGCCACCCACCCACGAACGTCCCGGGACGCCACTTAACCCGAATCTGGTGGTGAGGACATTTTGTCCTCATATCCAAACAGCACAAGGGTTGCTTCCAGCATAAATTAACCCTGAATATTGTGTTAAATGATTGCATTTTTATTTTCTGGTTCTCGAGCATTATATACTTCCATTGTATGAGACATGAGCATCTACAGAAAAAATACTCGCAAGCCGCTGCAAAGGATGGTTATACAGGTGCCAGTCATAAAAGCGTAAATATAAGTTCACGCATACATTGCTCATATACACTCATACCACAAAACATATATGTAAACATCATTCAATGATGGTTGTATATGAATAAATATTTGGCTTTTACTTCTAAAATAACCATTTCAGAGTGTTAAATTCATTCATCTCGAACGGGAAATTGTTGCATTGAAATTCATAGTAGCGGATGGCTCCGTCAAAAAGTTAACATCAAGGTATCCCCCGCGGTTTCTTGGAATTTTACTTTTTAATTATAAATAATTGAGTGCTTTGGTTTGATTTTGTAATGACTGTATTTCGTGCAAGTGCAAAAATGAGTACTTGAATCTGTTCGTGACGGTTTCTATCTCTTTTAGTTTTGCGGATTGTGCGGTATTTGTGGTATGTACTTTTATGATTTGGTGCCGTAATAATTTCTATAGGTGCGGTAAGAAAACTCAAGGTGTGCCCTGTGCCATTCAAACATTCCAAGTGTTGCTTGTTATTAACGGGAAACAAGGGAATTCCATCCTAATTCCTCCAGCATACCCGTCATGCTTACCCTCTTCTCGGAGTAGTTTTTGGCAAATATGGCGGATTTGCCCTTTTAGCTTTTCCAATTACATGACTTAAGTTTTCTCACATGGACCCCGAACACTTGTTGGATATTTCAAATGTGGTCCCACTGTTACATGCACCTCACCCTGCAAGCTAATACGAGGGCTTTTGGCTGAGACGGAGAGAGAGAGGTGTTTGTCTTGGACATGTGGGCTGAGTATGCGGATGCTTCAAAGAAAATGCTGGGGTCCATTTATAAAATCTAAATATCAATT
Organism: Hetaerina titia; assembly: GCA_037158775.1. Classification (NCBI taxonomy): domain Eukaryota; kingdom Metazoa; phylum Arthropoda; class Insecta; order Odonata; family Calopterygidae; genus Hetaerina; species Hetaerina titia. The sequence goes on along the minus strand of CM073776.1, from coordinate 71,347,554 downwards.
TGCAATTTAAATATACAAGGAACGTAGCTACGGTCGTGAATCAATGTAAACAAAAAATACCGGGACCGTAAACTTGATTTAAGTTAACGGTCCCGGTATTTTTTGTTTACATCAATTTGCAAGTCCTTGTAATTTGCACGTACGGAGTCTTCTGATATTAATGAATGATCCAGCACTTGATACGTCCCTGAAATAGAGTAAGCGGGTTTAAAATTGGTGAGTGACATTTAAGACTGTCACATGTCAATGAATCATAGTTTTCAGAAACGGGTCCTTGATATCCAAACTAATGCGAGAAATTGTGCAGTGGCATGGTGATTCGCCTAGACCAAAATTTGAATCCAGATTCTTCATTTGGCGTCCAAATAGTTAAGCTGATTAAAACCGGAGTTATGAATTCTTAATAAGAGTTGAGAGCGCTCAAGCGATTGATCAAAAAGCGAGAGGTCAGTGTTCGACTCCTTGTCCAGACAAATTGTTTTTCATCCTAAATTTTCCCTCAATGATTCGGCTACTCAATAAAACGTCTGAGAATCTACAGGTATGTGCCCTCATCATGATCCAAGTTGTGTGATTTTTCGGAAATGAAATTAGATATTCTTGATTAACTACCAACGGCAGAGTGAAACGACCTGGCTGCCTAGGTGGGTTAATTTCTCGCAGGACTCAATGCAAAGTGAGTACTACCGTCAACTATCCAACCAATCATCAGATGGATTCCTCTGATTGGTTTTTATATAGCTGTAAAAAAGTCTGCGTTACCCATAGAATAAAAGTTGTTCGATGGAATACTCGTAGTAATATTGTTTCGCGGTTATGGTTTTGGTATTCATAGCTGTTATTTGCAGGGTATATAAATAAATAAATATATGGGATGATCAGGAAGTTGGATTAATTGCCGAATTGGATCGCGTACAGGAGCTAGATTTGTAAAACGTCGTTATGATAAACTTAGTAGCGTATCCAAAATATTGGAGTGGCTAGGCTGGGAATCACTTAACGGAGCGAAGGTTAAATTACAGATTGAATTGTAAACAAAAAATACCGGGACCGTAAACTTGAAAGTTCACCTAGTTAGTCAACACAAATATCACATGAAATCCTTCGCCCCCTCCAAAAAATTGGCATCTTTGATTTCCGATAGAACAAAATCCCCTCCCAGCATTGTTTATTCCCAAACAGATATTTCCGGCTTAAGACAAATATTTTTAAAATTTCCCTGGGCATACACTTTCTCAGAAACTGCAAAAAGCTCGGAGTCATTCCCAAATTCATCTCAACAACCACCTTTGGAAAGAATCAATTTTCTCGTTACGACTCCAAAATTAAAACGACCATTTTGAGTTCCGAGATTCACTACCTCTTCTCCAAGAGAGCAAAACTCGAATTACAAGCATACCACCTCCACCTTAAATTGACATAATGTCTCGATGAACATGAATTTAACCTTTGGATGGAATTCGACAGAAAAGTTCACCTAGTTAGTCAAAACAAATATCACATGAAATCCTTCGCCCCCTCCAAAAAATTGGCATCTTTGATTTCCGATAGAACAAAATCCCCTCCCAGCATTGTTTATTCCTATCAAGTTTACGGTCCCGGTATTTTTTGTTTACATTGATTCACGACCGTAGCTACGTTCCTTGTATATTTAAATACAAATTGAAGCTCTTGCATAAATTGGAAGGGAGTTTCTTTAGCAGTGATGTTTGAAAATGTATTATTTCTTCCATCGTACTACGGTAGAAGAGATTAAGTGTAGAAAAGGTACATTTAAGATGCCATTTTTTCCACGAACAATAAGGGATCATAGTAACATTATCCGACCGCGGTAGGGTCAAGTTCGGGTAAAAATCATTCTGGTCGGTATTTACCCCTTGCCATACACCCTAGCGGGGGCTTGCAGGGTACATAAATAAATAGATAGATATTTTGAGTCATCATCCGGCCTATAATATGCATTAAAACATCTATTGTAGAAATGATCACGCATTACATTGTGTATGCTCTATTTTTGCAATGTTTACTTTACACATTCCGGTTATATGTAGATGGTGACGTAGATTTTTAATAAACTCGTATTATATATGTGTAAACCGCAATGGATCCCAAGCAATATGTCCTGAAAAAATTTGTTTTCGAGTGATTGGGGCGGAAAAACAGGTTACAATAGGGTTGCTTTTATTTGCATTAAAAAGTATATAAAAATGCAAAGCATAACCGGAAATCTCTTCTCCAGATAATGCAGTGTATCTAGAAATTTGAATGACATTGAATACAAGATTTGGTTTTCAATCCGTTTCGTACAAAGAGTTCGAAGGGCCGAGCTGTTTCGGGTAACCGAGAAATCTGAAGGTTAAACACCTGACATAAATAGGTCTATTTTCAAATTATGTTGACGATGCATTACATATTAATCCAGTCTCATTGCAATATAGGAGAGATCATGAAAATAGATAACTGGAACAACTCTAGTTTCGACAGGTTCGAAATGTCATTTTTGCCAAGGGTAATAAGGGGTTGTAATAGCTCAGGAAATTACTTTTACTACACTAGTGGCCTGCTTTAGAGCCATATTTCTGTTTAACCCTTATTTAACTGACCCTTTCTAGCAGCTGTCCTCACATGCTCAGAGTTGCATTTTCAACTTTCATGCCCTGGTGTTTAGAAAAATTCTTTCCATCTTTGAAATTGTTTAATTCCTCCTTTAGTCACGAACATTTAAGTAAAATATAATTTCGAATTTTCATTTCCGGTGGGGCATCATCACCTACTATAACCCTGAGTACATGTGAGATATAGGGATCATGTTACTTTTCCCAATAGTCATATGGCCACGAGGCTAAAACGATAGGGAAGCAGTAGTATTCATCCTTCGCTCGTATGCTATCCCCTGGGAATTGCTTGCTTCATCTTTCGTGAAAATGTTCATAATATGCCTCCATTTAAAGTTTAACCACCGAATTTATCTCTGTAACTAATATCTATTATTGACCTTACCACGCATTTTCTCTCATCCCACGAAGGTATGTCTTTTGAAACTCCCAAGCCGCAGTTTTTAAAAACATCTCCTGCGCAACGAGTCTTGGTGACATCTCTGCTGATAATGGCATGTTGTCATGGAAGATTACATTGTTTATTATTAATTTTTTGCCCGATTGAATATTCATTTATCATAATTCAAAACCATCCAACCATCAGCTATGCATCATTGAGGGTCCTCCCTGAAAGCCGCGGGTTCGAATTTGTCATTAAGGCAGAGTGATAGATGCTTCTCGCTAATGGCGTGTACCCCACAATACCAGTAGCAGATGTACCCAGGAAGGAAAATAAAAATTCGCGCTGTCAGAATGCTCGATCAAACGAAGGGCGGTGAAATTAGAACAATTTAAGTTCAATGAAATAAGCAGAAATTAAGTGCATTGAAATTACCACGAACTCCGTGCTGAAATTCATTTCCTCACTTCGCGGTTTCAACGTCTTTGCGGTCTTCACAGCCTAGTCTTTAGAAAATTTCGCGTTTATGGTATTATGAAAGTATTCCGCAAAGTAAAGCGCGTATAAGTTCGAATAATTCAACGACGTGCACCCCAGTCTTTGTCTCTACACGGTAAACCGAATGTTCAAGGAAATATCTCGTACGGTATTCCGAATTAAAACCGCTGTCGTATATTGCACCATCAGCAAATCTCATGATATAGGAAAACATTAGAAATAGAAAAAGGTAATTAGAGTCGGGGCAATTACTCCCTTGATACTCACGTACCCCCCCCCCAATCCGGCCGCCATATTGTATGTACATCCGGCAGGTGGCTTTTAACACTGGACCTCCCCCCCCCCCCCAGGGCGAAGACGCCGCACGGCGGGGTTTAATCCGGACGGCGGAAATTGGGAATTTGTAGGCTCGCTCCGCAGACGCAATGTATTTCGGTAGCCGGCCAGGCATGGAGGCGGCGACCACCCCTGCTCTCATTACCCCCATGTGACACGTTCCGTTGCCGTCGTCTTGTTTTAATAGGTCCGCGCAAACACTCACAAAGGCGCTGAGGTTCACGCGTTGGCGCACGGGAGAGCGGAATCCCTTTGGTGATGGGAAGATGGGATCACCAGCCACCCTCCAGTGTACACATGAAAGAGCCGGCACGGCACCCGGGAAGTGCGATCAAAGCTCTCTCCCCCCTCCTCGTGCACCCGATCCTCCCACGAAACTATACGGACGCGTGACTCGAACAGACACGCGACCGAGCGTTGTCTCTCCCTCACCATCCCTCTCGCTTCCCCCCCCCCTCGTGTGTCTCCCATTGCACGCCCCACGCGTCGCGGGAGTGTCGGCTCCTTCAGGTGAGAGCGGTCGCTGTTCCATCGCCCGGACAACGGAGGACACCGTTGCGTGCAAGGGACGCCCACGCGGCTGCATGCACAACCCACCTCCCGTTCCCCGCCCGTTCACGTGGTGTGCCCCCAAGTCTCCGCAGCCCTCCGAGTCAGGATTATTCTCGGGACGGGGTCGGGGGTATTCCGCGAGGGGCAGGGGGATTTGCCAAGCGGTGGGGCAGACGGGGAATGAGGTATTTACTCGCTCCAGATTACCCTCCTAGCTGGCACTTGACCTGCTGGTTGGCTAGAATGAGCGTGAACGGTGGTCGATTTCGATTACGTGGTGTGGTTATTCGTGCTTTTAAGCTATGAGGATTACTGAAATGGAACGACAGACTAGTCCAATAGGGAGAATTTCTCTTGGATTGCTTTAGAGACATGATCTCTACATTAGCATTTTCATAGCATGACAATTGGGTGAGCGGTAAGGTTTATTTAATTCGGGAGTTACTTAGAATTTGAAAACGATGAGCATGTATGACATATTAGAGTAAAGCAAATTGAACCATCGTATGAACGCGTTAAAACAGACAAATCTTTCAGCTTAAGTGTGTAAACTTCGGCTTTCTTAACCTTTAAAAAGAGACTTGATTACTTGCTCCTACCATAACTTTATTACTTACTCCTACCACGATTAGAAAAATGCTTCTTATTAATATCAACTCAATCAAAAATTATAAAGGCAAAGTACACCGGTCGCGGTGTTTGGAAAGCCATTGATATTAATCGTCATGAGAATCCGTTGTTCGTATCACGAATTCTCGGAATTTTGCAGCATGGATTCTCGGCGCCAAACTGGCGCACAGAGTGCTCAAAATGCATACTTGAATTTTTCGATGGCAAATAAGTGCATTATTCTTTTTAAGTTTATTTTTAAAATTTTCTGCAGTTATTACCCAAGGAAAGGTATTATACTTTAAAATTTATTTGTATGCCTGCTTCTTCCACTCTTACGGCAAAATTAATGCACAGATTTGAGTTAGAAATTGCTGGAATAACACGTGGGAAAATTCTATAACCCTTAGGCGTATTTATCTTTTAATCTGTGGCCCGAGATCCCATTCATTAGCGTTTATGTTATGCGATGGCGTTTAATGGAAAAAACTTTAAATGCCCATGTGCCATATTTCATTCACTCATTGAAATGTAAAATGGAATAGCTGGAAGTATTAATGTTAGATAAAATACGAATGGTGCATTGAAAATTCTTATTCTGTTCATTTAATTTATCTCGATCGAATTTTGGAAAAAAATTCATTCAAAATTCAGTGAATACGATTTTCATTCCATCTTTTGTGATTAGTTTCTATGGATACGTACTAGTATTGTCTCCTGCAGAAAGGCGGTACAGAATGGGAGGATATTTCGTGGTACATTATTAGTGCTTGACAATTAAGGGCCTTAGTAATACTTTTCTTTATTCGGGAAGTTACGTAAGTAGTATATATTGAGAAGATTTATGAATACATAAACACAATAAAAATTTTCGTCGGTCACATTGTTTTGAACGAATTAGGAGGAAGAAGGAGCTTGGTCCGTGACTAAAGTTCTGTGGGGGTTTATTTATATTTGTTTAAAATGTATAAATAACTATCAGCTAATAAGGTAACTCTATCTTCTATTTATTACAGTTTCTCGATTATTATCAATGTGATTGTTTAGAGGAAGTGAGAAGATTATTTCTTTGCTTGAAATAATTCTTCTCCTTATGTCCCTACTACTTTGACCGTGTTGATGCAAAACAGTTCCGAGATTCGTAAACTGTTCTACCTGCTGTAGTTTTTGCCCTCCTATTTTAAAGTTTGGTTTAGCCTTTTCCTTTCTGTAAAATTGCATAACCTTTTTTATTAATATTGATTCTCATCCCATATTTATCGCACTGAACCTCCAATTCACTCAGCCAATACTTGCAGCTCCTTGGATGACTGACAAACTAAAGCTTGGTCATGAGCAAACCTGATTTTACGAAGTCCCCGCCAACTTTCATTCCTACCTCCAGTTATTCCCATGCCTCTTTAATCGTTTCCTTCACATACACGTTGAATATCACCGGTTACAATGGACAACCTCGCCTTACACCTCTTCCTAACACTGCCCATCCGGACTCTCCGTTCCCTACTCACACCTGAGCAGTCTGAAACATGTACGTGTTGCGGATTAGCCTCATGTCCCTCCAATCTATTCCTCTTTTCTGCAATATACTCATTATTTTTTCCCAATTCACTTTATCAAACGCCTTTTTGAAATCCACGAAACAGTTACATACGTCCTGTTTGTATTAAATATTCCTCTCTGTTAGTGACCTCATTACTACAATGGCATCGTGCGTGCCTCTCCCCTTCCTTTTTATCTCACCGTCGAGTAAGCTATCTTTATGAACTTCATACTTCGTACCTGTATTCCCTTTCTTTATCTAACCTATCTGGCGTATGTTGTTTACCATGCAGTTATTCTATGTATACATTCCTTTCATCTTTTTTGGATATTTTCTGGTTCAACTAGTATTTTCCCGGCTTATCTCTAATTATTAACACAGATTTTTCTTTCTTCATTTCCGATATTGTTTTAACCTTCTTCCATAGCGCACTAATTTCACCCTTCCTGTGTAATTTTTCCATATATTCACACTGCGTCTTCCTCCTCGCTTCTTTTGCTCCATTTTTACCCATCTCAATTTATTATTGAACTCTTTGTAGTTCCTTCTTCCTAACTCTATATTTACATTCTTCCATCTCCTTCTCTCAACTATCTTTCTAATCATTTAATCCATAATCCATGTTCCCCTTGTTCTTTTCTTATTAACAGTTCCTATTTGCATTTAGGCTCAGTTCGTATATAATTCAAGTAAATGTTTTTTTAGTTAACATCATACTGAAGCATGAAGGTATATAGTCACTATTAAATGCGATAAGTTCAATATTCTTAATCAGTGTTGAGAAGTTCGAGCAGTGTAATCGTCCGGTTTAATTTCAGGCTTTTATCGAATGAATCCCTTCATACGAAATGGATGAATTCTGTTTTGTCTCCTTTACACTTAGCAGCTGCTACGATAATCAATCCCAGCATTCTTGTTACTTACCCGATTAATCTTTTAGCTCATTCACTTGGTAAGTAGTTCGTTTCGCCTCATCTTAGGATGTTAGACGAAAATGAAACACTTGATTAACTCGAGAAAGTAATTTTGGAAAGTGGAGATGTGAACGAATTATTTCCCTGGAAATGTTGATTGCGTTCCTTGAATGAAATGTGCTTCACTTCTGAATCCTCTCAAATAATAAAACATAATCTCTTACATTAAACGTTAAGCACATTTCACCATTACTGCGCAATTCACCTCCCTCAAATTAACACGCGATTCTCGGCGCATGACTTGACATCTTTTCGCCAGTATTTCAGTCAAATCGGCCCCGATTAGTGTCAACTTAAATCAGACAGCTACGAATTCAGTTGCATACTTTCCCCCAGTTCCTTGAATTTGAATGAATCACGTTGCTAAGCGCGCCCAATTTCAAGATTGCTGCTCAGTATTTTGCATGAAATCATGACCACATGTATACTCAACTACCCCTTTTGCTTGTATAATACCTTTTTATAAATAAACCAGTTACTGGTGGAAAATCTTCACATTGAAATTGAAAAATAAACAACTTGGCTTTTCTACATAGAAAATTTTTATTTACGACCTAGGTTTCATTAGGGTACATCTGTATAACACCTGTATAACATCTTCATTTTTCAATTTCATCATGGTATATCATCTTCATTTTTCAATTTCAATATAACCCTTTACTTCGCCACCTTCAATGAGCATGAAAACGTAGCAATCCTGGACTCCTAACATAACACATTCATTTTTCTACCTGAATTCTTTCGAGCAGTTGCCATCTGTGAGTGAAGCTGAATTTTAGCATTGCTACCTCATCCCATGAAGTTGTATAATTGTTATCATCCAGTTTCAATGTGAGCTTTCCACATAAAATGCTAGAGTAACATTATTGAAAACAATTTTGAGTGGTTCCGTCCATATTGTTCTCTTTGCTATTAGTAGCCGAACTTACCGGTTGGCTGCGTGTTAATTTGTTTCAGTTCACCTCCGTTCGTGTTTTTTTTATAATCACTTCCGAATGTTGGATGTAGCTCTCAATAACATCCAACTCCTTCAGTTATTTTTATCATACATGAAATTTTTTCCGTCATGTAGTGTCAGTATGATAACATTTCCTGTAGGTTTGATAAGTTACTTTGCTTTATTTTAATTATTGTTAAATATTTCCAGCTGAAACTTAGAATTATCGATTTTTTTATCAAGTCCGCGTAGAACGGCTGTCTTGTACCAAAATTTTTTTATCAGCATAATAGAAAGTAAAAAGTAATTATTTCTTTGGGAGACGGATCCAGAGGTCTCCTTCGTGAAACTAGGAAGACGACTTCTTACTTACTACCTACTAATATTCTTCTTCTCTCTTGAATGCGGTGTCAGCTCCAACTAGCACATTTTCTTTAACGTTATTTTTTATTTGTCATCCGTCGCCTAATAAATCAAAATAAATATTTGAAATTGCGCCACCCGTATAAAGAAAGACAACACTAATAAATCATGGATTTTGTTTCTTTATACTCCGATCAAAGCATGAATATCATCCAGGACGATCACTTCATTTGCCATGTTTTCCACCCCCCTTCTTTCCAATTCCTCGTCAGCCTTGCTCTACGCCGCAAAAAACGGCACCTGGACCACATCATCTCAACGGCACCGGGACCACAGAAAATAGAATAATCAGAAAAATCGTATGCCACTCTTGGCTCATGAGAAATAAGGATATTCGCTGCGACCTGAATCCGTTCCCCATATTCCGCTGCGTCAAGACGCCTCTGCAAAACTTCCACGGTAATCTTCCGGTCATAGAAAACCCCATATTAGAAAGCTTATGGGATTACAATTAAAATCTAGCTAACACCACGCATAAGATGCCAAAAGTTGCACTACTTCCATCCCACACAACCTCAATGCCAGAATATCTTTAGGCATTCCTCACATATTTTTTTTCCTTTTCATAACATTTTCGGGAAAGTAAAGCAATGTTAATCCTTGAATCTCCTCTTTATAATGACCTCTTGTATTATTTATATTTATTCCAATGCTCTCCTTGTCCTAAACTTTTATTGAAAGGAAAAAGTGTATCCTCAATCCATCATTTAACCACTGAGGACAATGTTGGAAGCGGCCCTAAGCCTTTAAAGACAATATAGTTTGTACACCCCGTTTGAGAAGGACTCAATCCCACCGTCAAAGAAAACCTGTCTCAATGACTTCTTGGGATGTTGCATTAGGGGTAATTCCACCATTACCATTAGTGTTTACCTTTTTACTTGGTTATGGTTGATAATTAATTCGAATAAAGGAAATATGTATAAGGAAAAAGTCCGGAGAAATAATTATTTTCAATCGATATTTGTATAATGTTTATGCCAGTGTATTGGTCATTCTTGTATTTTAGGCAAATTGTAGATGTGTTGTCATTGATTGTTTTCATTTCTAACCGTTAAATCTTTTCTTTGCTGTTTAACTTTAGTTTACGAAATAGAAAACTCGTGGTTTTATTGCCATTTATCAACGAAACTCGAAATGAAAGTTTACTTCTTGTCTTGGCAGCCAATGAAGGAAGAAATACAAGTGCATTACCGTCATCAGTCCTAAGTCCTCGAAATCTGGGGAGATCTCATCTCACTTGCTACATTAAATAAATAACATACCGTTCTCGGTTTACCGATGACTTTCTATCGATTTTTCTGTCAGTATTACACTTTTCCTTCACTATTGCGTACATTAACATGTGATTCATGTTTATACACAGGTATTTATTTAAATTCTAGAGGTTAAAAAACTGATGACAGTCGAAGAAATAAACTTTAGAACCTTTGACCGAGGCGAAAAGGAAGTAATGTCAGAGGACAGTCGGGAAATATCTGAGTGAGAACTAGGGCATGGTTAGAGAAGAAGGAATTTGGGAGCATGCCAAAATAAGGATATTGAAAGGCGCAAACGGAAAGAACAGGAAGCGGTCATTGAAGTCATTGGTTAGACAGGAGACGATTATATAGTAAATATTAACGATATAATAATATGAAAGAGTGTAAATATAAAGTTATTATTATTATTAGGTAATCTACCGGTTAAGGTAGGTTTTTGGATGGACACAACTATCAAATAAACATTTTGTAACTCCAAACAAAACCCAATCCAGCAACTTCATCTACATCAGGTCCCTCTTCATCTCTGTGTACTTCTTTCCTCCCTTCATCCCGTCCAACATCCCTATCCTGCTCCTGCCCTTTCCTCGCTTGCCCAACATTCTCCCCTCTATTACCTTCTTCAACATTCCACTACCGCTCAATACGCCTTTCATCCATTTTTCCTGCCTCCATAGGATTTCTATATAAAGGTACGAGCTCGTATATTTAGGTAAAAAAAAGTACAAAGGGGAATAATAGACAAATACGAGGAATGGTACGAACGATAGGGTAAGACGGACATAAAATTAATTGGGGGAAAAACATCGTGGAAGAAGCGGTGCGAGGATTTGAAGGGTTGAGGGAAGAAGGATTAAAGTGAGTGAGATGTAAAGGAAGGTGAAAAAACTGTCAGAAAGAAGGGAAAATCCTGCCATACTGTCGGAGATATGACGGGAGAGCCATTAATGAACTCATAAAAGACTGATTAAAGATGGCAAAAAATGGAGAGGATACATATGGTAAAGACATTAAGCGAATAATTGAAGACATAGAAAAAACATGATAATGGATGAAGCTGAGGTTGTCCAGAGCGACAACCGTAACCAAACTTAGACCCTCCTCCTTAACCCAACACTCTACGTACTTACTGAACTGCCTAGTCTCCCAGGTAAGGTTTAGGTAAGTTGTGGTAGGAGATCTTTCATTAGTAGTTCAATCAATTAAATTATATATGTTCTCTTACAATAATAATGCATTAAGCGCAAGGAAAAATACTAGGTACATGTACATTAAATGGCGATCTGCTGATGAACAAGGAATTATCGTTATTACCATTTTATCTAATGATTTTCGAAAACTTATTGATTAATAATATTTCAAAAATAAGTCACGATTGATGCGTTCTTATTCCTGTAATGTATTATTATTTTTGTTTATCAAGAATTTATCGTTGCAATTAGGCAATTGTTCTTGTGGCAACGGTCAAGTCCGCTGTCAAAAGGTGGCAACAGTAAGGTACGCCGTTACTCATGACATGGACATACATGCATCACAAGAAGAACAGATTGACAAAAGCTCTTATATACAATGACACTTAAAGGATTACCAACTACATTATTGCATTTACTATCACCCGTGGGCTAGGTTTAAACCATTCGAGAACATAATAAGGACCGTCCATCGCCACGCTCCATCCATAATCACGTACTCTTCAATTTCATATACCGTTCAAAATCGCGTCCCGTTGACACATCATTCACTATTTTCACGTGCATAATGCTGATGGTGGCCGAGAGTAAACCTTAGAATACGCACGCCGTCCGTCAGATGGGACGTAAAACTGTGTGATCCCTTGGACCCTTTCGTTAATAGTAGGCTTATGGCAACGCCGGGTTTTTTCTGCTCTTCCTACATTCCATGATCCCATCCCTACCGGAATGTCCACCTATCCCCTCTGGCGCAAGTGACCTCTGCTGTCGGTCGCCTACCCTATCAATTACCATCGCCAAAATTTTCCCGCGGTCCACCTCTTTCGCGACCGCTACTTTCAAATGTCCTGATTTACGCGGATAAAATAGATTTGAGTGCACCTTGCGGGACAATAGGAGGGCGTAAAGCGTATTTAAACGAGAGCCGAGAATGCATGACTTCGAGCGAAGACTGGGATCGTTAACGGTTGACGGCGAAGATGTATCCCCCGTGCCCTTTTCATCGGCATTGGCATGCTTCTTTTTTTAACAGCTATCGGGAACCGCGCGGAGGGTTTTGAATTTCGGAAAGAGACCCCTCTCGGTGTGCGTTACATCATTAAATCGGAATGAATTCTCGTCGCGACGTCCCATAGCAAGCCCTTCACATCTCCTGACCCTTTCCCTCCATTCGACTCCCACCCACCCTTTCGGATCCAAAACCTTGCTTTATACCTCGTCCTTCTTCCCCCCGTCCCCTTTCTGTCAGTTTCAACCCTACCCTTATCTCTCCAATTTCTCTCATGCGGGTAGATCTCTCGCACCCCTCCCACGGACAAAGCCGTCTTCACTCGCAGGGGTCCCGCACTTCCTTCGTGCTCAGATCCTTACCCTCGGGTGTCTCTCCTCCCTCAACTTCTCACGCAGTTCCTAGAGCTCTCAAGGGTTTGATTAATGCACGGCGGATAGGGATGAAGGGAAACCGGTGGAAGGCTCGATTTGTTTTGACGCGCGAGGGTGTGTGGGTTAAGATGTCGTTTTGAAATTGGAAGCGGGGTGGAATGAATAAAAAAAGTAAGGTGGTTCGGGTGAAGAAGATGAAACGGAAAGGTATATGGGGGAGACGGGGGTTGCCCATCCGAGCAAGATCCAAAGACATTCGTTATGATTCGACCCCGAAATTCCTTCGGGCTCAATTAGTGTGAAGTCTGAATATCATGCTAATGGAAGGCAGAGTTGCTCAAATCTTTTCCTGTTTGGCTTTAAATAACCATTACCCGTTAGCGGTCGAATGTATCCGCTGGTTCGGAAAAAAAATAACACGAAGAACCTCCGCGCTGCTATCCTATTGGGTGGAATTCTACCCTTTTAGCATACGACGCCGATCTGTGTTTTAATGGTGATCAAAACGGAGCGATGCCTGATGTGCCATTCCCTTACCTCCTGGGAATTCTCTCTATACTCGGGAATGTCTCGTAGTTCCTTTAAGAATTTTTCTCGGGTTTCCCACCGGGTCAGGTTGATGAAGTGCACCGACGTTTCGAAGGCTGACTCTGCCATCGTCTTCAGGGTGAAGACTTCACTTCACCCTGAAGACGATGGCAGAGTCAGCCTTCGAAACGTCGGTGCACTTCATCAACCTGACCCGGTGGGAAACCCGAGAAAAATTCTTGAATACCATACGCCGGGAAAACCTGAGATCTCTCGTAGTTCCGATTACGTCTTAGGATGTAGAAATAATTAGCGTAACGATCTCCCGACGCAACGGAACGTTGTTTACCCTTAAGTCCTAATTTTTTTATCAGCGTTATACGCATTTCATTGCAAAAACAGTTATTTTGTTGATCGACAAGAATTGACATATGCACGAAAAGAAAATCTATGATAGAATCAAATGCATCTATTTCAAAATTGATCTTTACATATACTTTTAAAGGTTTTTTTTTTTAAATCTCATGCTCATATAATTATTCTAATCTACATTTGTGCATCGGAGAATCAAACATATCCCAACACCGTTTTAATCTACGTGAACTTTGATGCATCATAATGTCGGTCATAATAGTCTTATACTCTATTTCGCATTTTGATACGTACTTTTGAAAACGTAGCTTGGGGTGTTCATCGTAAATGACCTGTAGGTAAAAAATTATTATTTATATTTTAGTTCGCCCTTTGGATGCATGTAAAAATAACACAATTCATAAAGAGAAGGCTGGTGAAATACCAGACATTTATTAAAATTCATTTAATCAAATCTATTTCACTAATTGATGCACACTGCGATGTTGGAAAAAACATCATAATTTTAATTAATTCTTTAGCTCTTATTAAAATATATATTTTTCATTAAATCAAAATTGTTGGTAAATTATTTTTTTAAACATTCTGATGAACCCAGGGTTTGAATTTGATTTGGGAGGATGGAGCTCTCACTCCTGGAACTGACCCCTTAAGGCGTATGATTTCCTCACATTCAGGTTTGGGGAGACGAGTTCCTTTCCTCGCTCCACCTGTGGTTTCCCACGAAGTTCCAGTAACTAGAAAATCTCACCACCTGGATTTAAGATAGTGTTATCCTAAAGCATCACCCGGGAATTAAGCCCTCTGGTTAATCGACGAAACATATACTCAACTGGACTACTTCAATAACGAATGATGAGGTCTCAGGCGTGATGTGATTAATACTACTTCAATAACTTCATTCGTTGCATCATTGAATTCATTACTTCGTTGAAGTTTGTGCTTAGCGCCTTATAAAAGTCTATTGATCCATATCGATATAATTTTTTGTTAATTTTTAATTAATCCTCACGTGTTATCTAATGCGTGCATTTTTATGAAGTTTGCCAGTGTTAGTTTTCGTGTCAGTTTAGTGTTCAAATCGTTTCGAAGGAGAATGCATCTCTTTCCTTCTCAACCCATCAGGTGTTTCTGTCGTACGTTATATCCTTTACCATCAAGCTGAAACCTCGTTTGTTCTTTGAGTTCTTGCAAGTTGATAATCATAACAGAAGTAGTGTTTTTTAAACATTGGATATTGAGAATTTTTTTTCGACAATATGTTTGCGAGATGGGGCATAAAACATCCCTTGTTTGTCCCTCCGGGAATCTATGGAGGCCCGTGTTCGATTCGCACTTACATTTTTATTCAGCATGCAATGAATCGTTTTAGCTGGATGCTAAACAGCGTCCTTATGGAATCTCTAATCTTTTACCGTGATTTTTTTTTATCGAGAGACCCGTCGAGTTCTCCCTAGAGTATTGTTTATTGGATGTCCACGAAGTCGATGCGTCAAAAATCGATTTGTTTTTTTTTTTTAAGCTTGAACACATGTTTTGCCCGCGTAGAGTCGCTGTAACCGAAGATATTGTATAGCATATTTGATATGCATGAAAGAGGGGGGGCATGTGTCATGAATGATGCATGCATACCATATTTCTTTTGATAGAAGGGGAAATTTATATAAACCGCTCCGGCAGCCCAAGTGTGTGGGGAGTAACTGTGAAATAATTACGTGGCCATCCCTCGAAAAGTGTGCTGCATAAATCAAAATCACCGCATGAAGCGCACATCACCAATAAAATTTTATAATTTTGGAGTTATGAGCATATAGTAGTGTATGACCTGCCTACGTCACTTCTTAAAATAGAGATTAAATAAAAATTAAGAAAATATGGACACATCAGATTTTAATGTTTAACACAAGCATTTTGTCGATCACTTTTTATTTCATCAGTTATTTTGATGTGCATACTTGTATGAACTTCAATCCATATTTACCTTATTATTCCATGTATAAATTATTAAATTATACATAAACGCCCTATTAAGTATGTGGGAGGTTGGTTATTCGTGTAATAAAATAGGTGGAAAGAGTATATGTGCACAATATCCTGTGATTCACTGCAGGGGGAGGGTGTCAGGGCATCAAAACATTCATGCATAAATATGAGTAGACAATAATGTAAATTGACTAACTAGTCGACACAAACACAGAAAATGAAACATATAAAAGAGGGACTCACTGGTTCTCGAATTTTCGGTGGTGCAACCACCTTGCTCAAGAGGAATTAGGAACAGAACTGTGTTTGTGTCGACTAGTTAGTCAATTTACATTATTGTGCACGTTCGTGGGTTTTTCAAGAAAGTTACTTTATTATGTAGACACATATATGTACACATTCACATGGATATAGATGTAAGGAAAAGGGATATGAATACATAATGATTTTGCACTATTCATGCCCAGAATACATTCTAAAGATACAGTTGGAATCGTATGTTTGGAATGTATGTTGGAGATGAAATTTGCAAAATGTTCATAGACGAAGTCTAATAATGTTTTACGAAAAAGTCAAAAATCCAAATTACAAACGCTTTGTAATAAAGGACTGTGGATCTAAGTAAATCCATAAACGGCTTTTCAAAAGCTTCCATGAATGATATCCATACTCCGCATCCAAATCCTGCGTAAGCTTTGTCGAAGTTAAATGTTCACAAACATAGCAGTGCAATATTTCGTATTTCTTTGGAATATCTGTGTTGAATAGTTACCTGTTTCACTTTGATATCGATTGAAATACAGCCACCGAAGCGCTAGAAAGTAGAATTTGCGTATTTCAAAGGAAAATATTTAATTTAATATAATAAAATATACTCTTTAATAAGATTAAATGATTCCCCTCAGCAAATGACTAACATTTCTGGGAAAACATGCTCGTATATCAAAGTAGTGAATTTGTGTTTCTAGCTTTCTAGATTTTCCAATGACCCGGTGAAAACAGTTATATCTAACTTTAAGGGATTCGTTAACTGATTCCCCATTTTATATTAATGATCCCGCTGCTCTTCTGCCACAGACCATAATCGTTGTTTTTTTCTGTTTCATCATCATTATGTGACATGCGGAGTGCAGGCCCCGTAGACTCCATTGTCTCCGTTTGCTACTGTCCCTGACCTCTGCGTTGACCTCATTACATCCTCCTCTTTTTGTGCCATATAAAATCCCTAGTATTATTTTTCCCCATTCCTTTCCTGCACTCATATTAACTCAATGGCGGTCGTGTAGATCTCTTTCCCTCTTCATAACTAGTCGATCCAATTCTCTTTTCTTCCTGGAGAGCGCCTCATAGTGTTCTACTGCGCACTTTCGTTTAACATTACCTTTTCCTTTCGTTTATCATTACCCTGACCCTCCATTTAATTCTATCAAACCTCCACTACACTAAAAAGCTGTGAAACCTTTGTTTGTCTTTATTAGGAATCAATACTTTCTACAAAAAGGGGAAAGTCGTGTCTCAAATTTCAGTCTATATTCATTAAAAGGGAATCCTTGACAAAATAATTGTTTCAAATTTTTAAATTCTTCCCTGACTACACTTTATTAATAAATGTTTTATTCCTATTTTAATAGCTAGCCTAAATAGCTCATAACAATTATTTCACACTTTAGATAGCTCTAGTTAAAATCACTAATGCACTTGACCTATATTCGTATTAATGATAATGGAGCCTCCTGAACACCCTCTTCACCGAACGCCCATGGACCAGTTGTTATTTTATGGCAGTTCTATTTATGGCGATTTTTTAATTGCAATATTTTCTCTGCTTTACCTGTTAGCTTGATAGCTACAATCAACCAAATCTGATGATTATTCCTGATTACCCTACTTTATAGAGTCTCCCTCATATATAGTAACTTTTTTACTACGTTGAAACAACAATTTAACGATTAAAAAATGTGTAAAATATTGATTGTTAAGACTTTAGCGCTAAAGCTATATATATATATATATATTTTTAATATTACGTTGATTTGTAAAAGGTTTACACTTGTCTTTAGTTTTTTTTGTTATACGATCCAGGATAGGATTCTTGATTCCAGCAACGTACGAATACATATTAGTTTAGGCAGGTGTATTTAATGTATGCGTTGTTTGCCATTACCTAGAAAAGTAAAATAAATACGTTATGGACTAGATTGTAGACTTATGACTTAAAATAGTTCAGCGAGCGTAAGGCTATATTTTTATTAGCAATTGTCTACCAGTTTAGAGTAGGTTTTGTTGGCTCCTAAACTACTCACAACTGTCGCTTAAAGTCCTACCTTATATGGCATAAAATATTCTTAAGCCCATCACATGGGATAATAGCTTGTTTTAGAGCTCTGAACACTTTGAACTCCCTTAATTTTTTCCAAAATTCCCATTCATTTCCTCCCTAGTTTTCCTAGTGATTCCCCCTCTATTATCACCTTCAGTATCCCATTGCCTCTCAGTATCTCCTGCGTCCACTTGTCCTGCCTTCTTCGATTTTCTCTCAACAGTTACACTTCTTCCCCTATCATGCCTACAATCTTATCATTTATTTCTCTTTCAGTTTCACTTTCAGTTTCATTTCATTTTCTTCATTCTTTTCCTCTCGTCTCAAAGGCCTCCAATCGGCGCTTATCCTCCTGATTCAAAAACCATCTTTCCGAGTCACTAAAATCTACGAGTATGCTCCAAATTTAAGCTTTCACTAGTCTTTACTTTAGGTGTGTGCCATCCGCTCCCGTCTCTTTGTAAATACTTTCTTACCTAATCAATTCTTCTTTCCATGTCCCCAACACTGCCCATCGTTGGCCACAACATTTCTCGAATAGATGAACTATTTTCTCTGTTCTAGTTTAATCACCCCAAACTTGTAGTTTGTTGTAGACAAACGTCGTACAAAAAAATGTTTATCGTAGTCTCTGTAGTCTATTTCTTGAGAATCTAATTAACTTTGCTTTTTTATGATTTATTTAAAACCCACATCTATTACACTGGTGGATCGCGGTATTCAAGGGTCCACCCCACGTTTGATTACTGACCGTGGGGACCGGGTTGGGCTCCCTTGCCACCCTTAGATCCACCCAAGCTAAGTAATTTTTCGGGATTTTCCTGAAAAACCATAGCCGGCGCAGGGAAAAGAATGGCAGCCCCCCTCCCCCTTTCCGCGAATTTCACACGCCGTCAAAATGACCAACTACCATTCACTTACCAAACCGACCTTTGGGCTGATAACTGTATTTATAAATTCTTTATCTATTTCACTGATTTTTTAATACGCCACTTAATGATTATAACACATTGCTGACTGGTCTAACTAACCCTCGATCATCAAAAAATATATTGTAGAGGGTTCTCTTCCTGCTTAAACCCCAGCTTTTTAGCTGTTCTCACTTTTCCTTCGGCAATTTTCTCCTCCTTTAGTATTTCGAAAATAGCAGATGAAAATGGATATTTCTGTTTCACTCGCCAGTCTAGAACTCCCATCCCGTCTATCCTATCGCTATCCTCACATGTGTATTCTGAGAAATGTAAATGTTCCGGATTGGCCTTATATTCCTCAATCTACTCCTGCCTTTAGCAAAATGCATAATAAGCGTGCCCAGATTACTCTCTCGAACGCCTTTTCAAAACATACGAAACACGCAAACGTATCCTGATCATACTCTTATATTCCTTTCCACTAGTGACCTAATTATTGCTATGGCATGCGCGTATCGAATGCAATTGAATGTTTCGTGGAAATTAGGATGTTCACCTTGGTACTCATTTTCTCTCTTCTGCATCCATTTGTTGATGATCACAAGTAATTCCTTTTCCGCGGGTGTCGCCAAATTTGGAGTCTAATAGTCGTCACATATTGTTGCTTTATCCTTTTTTTATGGCTTTTTCTGACCGAATTCCTCCCTCGTAAAGGCTTTGAATGGGCCGATAAAAACTCATTCCTCGTTTTACTAAGTTCTTGAGTAGTTCTGCAGAGATTATATCTATTCCCGTAGTATTTTTTTATTTAATTTCCTTTCATGTTTTTTTTATTGCATCTATTATTCCAGGTCCTAAGCTATCATGATTGACATCGTATTCTCTTTTCATATTCCAACTATCTGGCCCTTTAGTGGTCATGTGGCAGAAGAAACTATCTAGTCTCAATCTCGCCCCAATAAAGACGTTTAAATATTATTATGTTTATCATATAGTTTTCCAAAAATTATTTCCAGAAACTCTACCTCTTTGATTGTTATTTTATGCGTAGAACACCTAATAGTATAAACGGAATTTTCCTTCCTTATATCCCGACAGTTCCTTCACTTTTCTTCGTGTCCCGCTCATTACGCCTTATCTCTGAAAATGCTCTTACTTTTTGAATATGCGTCATTTAATCCTATTGATTTCTCCCTGTATCCTCCTGCATTATTTCCATGTGTATCTACGTCTATTGTGGTTACAAACCAATTGTTAGCTACAATTACGTTACTTCTCTTTGAAATATCAATATTTTCTTCTCGTGATCATTCCTTCCTCCTTTTTTGTACTCCACATCTTTCCCGTTTCACCTTCATCTGTGCATTCCAATCTTCCATCCCTATTAAGTATTTTCTTGCAGGCGTATTTGCAACTATATCGTTTAATTGATCGTAGACTCTATTTTCTTTTTCCTCCCTATAACCGCTTATCCACACATGCAAATGGATCACCACTGATTGACCAGGCCTACCTTATAGGATACTCCATAACAGTTTCTCCAAAAATCTCCGGTATGATCCTTCTCAACTCGTATCGGTTTAGTATGTCTATATTTTCTCTCTCCATCTATCGCTTAATATTTTCTCACTTTCCTATCTTAGGTATTCCAATTAAAATTTCAAGTTTCTATTCTGACTGTAGTGATCCCTGTTCTGTCTCTACATTTCTATTGTCATCCGCTTGGATGTGCAAGAATTTCGGGTTATGACAACGTCGGAGGTCTTGCCTCCGCCGTCGGACAGGAAACTCGAACATGACCACCGTGGTTGCTAGAGGTCATGTTCATAGTTGACTCCATAATATTTTATTTAGAATATGTACGAAAGATGGTTCCCCGCTGCATTCCTCAATAGTGTCTTTAACGTGATATTGTCACTCAAAAGACCGCCCTACTGTGGTCAGAAGACTTTCTATATGACCCACCGAGGAACAGACGCCGTGCAGAATACCTTTCGTCTGGCTCCTACCAATCTGGCATAGGTGAACCCAACGGGGAGGAATTATTATTACTCCCACCAGCACAGCTCTATGTACATTAGGAACACGCAAGCTCTTCCATCATATTAAGTTTTTAGTCCATTGAGGATGGTCAAGGCTATAGCAACAGGAACTCAAATGAATTCTTAATTTTCAATTAACTAAGGGGCTTATGAAAGAAAATATTTCGCGAATAAGAGTTGAAAACGTAACAGCAGATCGGCGACATTTCATTTTAGCGGAACTATTTTTAGTACCACTCCCAAAGGTAGAATTAGCGATTCCGCGGAGGGAAGGGATTTCGGCAAATCTACATAAGAATTAGAGACGCATTGGGGAAAAAATTCTTGTGAAGAGATCCCGGAAATAAAAAGAGTGATTAAAAAAATACCATCAGCTTTGTTTCAGTTTGTGACTGTTAGATCGTTTTATGTGTGTACTCTTCGCATTTCAATGAAAACAATGTCCGCTTTCGTTCGAAGTGGACGGATTTAATCTTTATAATTTAACTGAGTTTTGTCGTCATTACCCCCCACGTCGGCGTGGTAGAGTTGAGGTGAAATATTTCATTATAAATTAATGGCAACCCATTTTGCTAACTGGATCCGGAATGTTGTACAAGAGCGTATTTGGCACGCGATTTGTTTGCCGCACGCCCTCCTACAGAAAACGTAAGAGCGGAACAAGCTTGTTTGTGAACAAATAATACATGATAACAAATAGCGCGCCTACCTTTATTAATTGGTTTGGTCTGCTAGACATAAGGAGGATTCATTAGATGATGTGTCAAATTCATATGTCGAAATATGCAAATCATTCACCTAAAACTATACTATTTACTTTCCTGCAGCTTAATGCGTTTCTCAATGCACGTATTCTTTATTTTTTGTTCATTTTGGAAGAAAGTAATTTATTTCAAGTACCATTGATTCAATCCAAATTGCTAATAAGAAGTGCATCAGCGTTTTATATGATTGTTGTGATATTTTTTTTGTATTTTCTCGAGCTATGTACTACAATTTAAGGAACTAAGAGTGTACACCGCATCAAGTTTCAATTCAAGAAATCAGACGCATATGTTAACCTAGTTTAATGAGTAATGGTAATCAGAAGTTAGGTATATTATGCATAGAGCTCTCCTCATAAAGTACAAAAAGTGATTTGGAATTGCATACCGGAGAATGGCATGGCTAAACCTTAAATTTAAATTGCTATCTGCTATTAACCTGCTATCCATTTGAAATTCCATTACTACATTTAGCATTACACTGTAATATTATAATAGAGTATAAAAAAGAAATTTCAAACAAATCTTATACCGAAGATTCTGATTAAGGAGAGTGTCTTGGCTGACTTCTAGTAAAACGTTTTATGATTTCATAATGTCAGTCAAAATAATTACCTAACAAGATAGTTTATTTCAAGAAACTGCGGGAGATGCCGCAACAGTAACTATTAACGGAGCCATCCGCTATGTGTGTATTATAATGCAACAATTTCAGAGAGTAAAAATCATTCGCCTTGACCGGGATTCGAACCCGGATCCCTCGATATCCGGCCGAATGCATTTGTTCTCTCAAGGTTTTTATTGTTTAAATAAAGTATCCTTTAAATAAATAAACGAAATCAATGATTAAATTAACGTAAATGACTATATACGTATGTCCACGTACTTTGTGTTTACAATTGATTATTTTAATTATTTGCCCAAAGTGAAATTTTTTTCGCCACTAATGTGAAATCAAGAAAAGGTTCCCCTCGAAATTCTCCTACCTTTAAAAAAAATAAAAGTCTGAATTTATAATTATTTCATAATAAAATTATGTTTGCATAAGTTCATGATTAAACGACTTCGATTTTTCATTAGAATGAATCGATTTCCCATGACTTCGAGTGTCAAAAGCGATCCTCGTTGCTTTATCCACTGCCTATCATTGTCTTTAAGTTAGCACCATGAGAAATAGTCGCTTCCGGAGACGGACTAGTCACGCTCTTACAAGGAATCGCATTCTAGTAAAGTGTCCGCGCATGATTTACGTATTTCTGCGCCAGCAGAGGAATTCGTTCTGTCAGGCACGTCTTCAAGGCGCATTCCTCTACCTTTTCGTTGCGCTGCAATACTGGAGGCATTTCATTCTTCCCTTCCACGCATCGTCGGACTTTCGTCTACAATTTTAGCTGTCTTTCAGGAATGATTGTCACATAACCGGATCAGATTGGGACTGATGATACCGGGGACGCATGAAGTAATATACACACGTCGTAGTTATTACTTTCTTCGGCATTTGATGAATTCGGAAATTTAGAACTGCCATTCCTTCGTCCCTACCGCGGATGTTGATTTTCAAACACGCACCCCAACCCCCTCTCCGTCCGGGGACGGTAGCGACACGGGAAGAGAGATAGTGGTGAATCCATGGGTGCCAACCATCGCGGCCCGCATTCCGACGCGGCTCTCTTTATTGCTCGTGATTGAAGGGTTGGAATTTAATAGCTTTTCTTCCCTGACGGGGATTATAGGCCGTCATTCCGCACCCCGGCCCTCCGGCATCCTCTTCGTGTTTTCATCGCTGTCATCGGTTGCCATTGTCTAAATATGACAGAAATCGATCGCCTGGCGTCGTTGATGAAGTCCTGCTGGCGTGCTGGCGATGTTCGGCCCAGCCCATCATAGCCAAGAACTCAAAACAAATGTGTTTCAAGGTGTCTGCTTCAACCGTGAACCCTGGGACTTGGGAATACCTCGTTTTGCATTCTACTCCCTTTTAATTACTGAAAATATAATTTCATTATACACTAGATCTGTTCAAAAAGTATCGCGATTTTTGTGTTTTTTTTCAAAAATTATATATTTATTCATGAATATCTATTTTGTTCCCTTTAAAGTAATCCCCATTAGATATTATAATACACTTGTGCCCACGTTTTTTCCAATCCTCGAAGCACTTCAAAAAATCATTTTTTGTGATCTTATTCAACTCCTTCGATGCAGTCTTCAGCTCGTCAATTGAAGCTACGTCGTCCTTTCATGGACCTCTTCAGTTTCGGGAACAAGAAAAAGTCACTGAGGGTCAGATGTGAGGAATACGGTGGCTGCGGCATCATTAGTGTGCAGTTTTTTGGCCAAAAATTCGCGCACAAGTAACGATGTGTGAGCGGGGACGTTGCCATGATGCAAAAGCCAATTTGTGTTCTTCCACAAAGCCGGGCGTTTATGGCGGAATCCTTCGCGCAAATTGCGCATAACTTACAGGTAATATTCCTTATTTACCGTTCTACCCTGTGGCAAGAACTCATGATGTATCACGCCCCTGCAATTGAAGAAAACTGTAAGCAAAACATTCGGCTGAATTTTGCGCGCTTTTTTCGGTCTTGACTCGTGCTGCAGCTTCCATTGGGATGATCGGGCTTTAGTTTCCACGTCATAACCATAAACCCATGATTCGTCACCAGTTATGACCCTCTGGAGAAAATTCGGGTCATCGCGGACAGAGTCCAATCGCTCATTAGCAATATCAATGCGTTGCTGTTTTTGGTCGAAATTGAGCAATTTTGGCACGAATTTCGCGGCGACCCGTGTCATGCACAAATCATTGGTAAAAATCGAATGGCACGAGCCAATCGATATGTTCTGAGAACATTTGGTGCCACCGATAAACGTTACTTCGGTCCAAGGTAGCTTTTCCATATACCACAGTCAACATTCGGAATGCTCTACCCTGCATTGCCATTCATTATGTCTTCCCTACCTTTTTCTACATTACCTGAAGAACCTCCTCTCCCCCATTACCTAGTCTCCCTTCCAATTCTTAATTCTTGTTTCCATTGTTTTTCAATAGTTCTCTCAGTTTATTCTTTCACTGAGTTCAGACAGCACCTGGATTCCAAGTTGTGTAGAGGTCTATATATAGTGGTAGTAACATATCTCTTTTATCCAGTGTTTATTAGGTAATCTACCGATTAAGGTAAGTTTTTGGATGGACACAACTATCAAATAAACATTTTGTAACTCCAAACAAGACCCAATCCAGCAACCTACTCTACATCAGATCACTCTTCATCTCTGTGTACTTCCTTCCTCCCTTCATCCCGTCCAACATCCCTATCCTGTTCCTGCCCTTTCCTCGGTTGCCTAACATTCTCCCCTCTATTACCTTCTTCAGCATCCCACTGCCACTCAATACACCCTTCATCCATTTTTCCTGCCTCCATAGGATTTCTCTCAACAAACCCCTCTCCTCACCCACCATCTCTAGTACTTCCTCATTTGTTTTCTTTTCGGTCCATTTCACCTTCTCCATTCTTCTCCACACCCAAATTTCAAAAGCCTCCAATCTACGTCTATCCTCTTGCTTCAGTGACCACGTTTCCGCACCATACATAGCTACGCTCCATATCAGAGTTTTTACGAGTCTTTTCTCAACGTCCCTAGTCAACGTCCCCGTCATCAATTCCAGTGACTTTATCCTGTGTACAACCAACAAATTATGTTCTTTGGACGGTTTATATTTTGATTTGCCGATTTATAAAAATGCTACATAATATGTTACTTTAAATCCGAGCACAAACTCACCATTTTGGAGCATAAATGCTGTTTGTGAAAAATCCGCTATGAACACGCTCGAATTCGTTAGGTATCCATGTTCGACTTACAATAATTCACCCATTCTAACGGAGACTAGATGACAGCAATGATTGGAGTATTTGCGAGCCCACCTTATAATTCAAATGATAATCACTTTTACCATCGTGTTTCCGATTAATGTTCACGGAGTGCAACTCTGCAAAGCTCATTGCATGCATTTTCGTTTGTTTTTTTACAGTTTTAATTTATCTGTATCTTTCGCTCTACGGCATAGTCGCTCTTATTCTTTACTATCTGATGTCATTGAAAATGTAGGCTCCTCACTGTGACAATGAAATATGTGTTACTCCTAAAATCTAAATCATTTCTATTAAATTTATAGTCCCGAAAGTAAAAAAAAGATGTCATGAACGTTTAAGGAGTAAGCAAAAGGGTACCTTTGTTCCCCATTTAAAAAAATGACATGTTATATGGTATTGATTCATATTGACAAAAATTCTTATTGTCCATCTCGAAGAGGAGCTTTTTTTTCTTTCAGAAGAAAGATTTCCCTTCGCGTGGTTGAATAGAGAAATTATATCAATCCTTTCTACTGAAGCCCACCTTCACCTTAAGCGCATCCCCAGACGCCCATTGCAGTTGACAAGCGGTCAAATCCCCTCCATCCCTCTCTCCCCCAGCGGAGGGTCTATCGGATGACTTTTGACCAAAAATTTGACCTCGCTCTCTCTCTCTCCCTTCGCCCTTCATCGCAGGTGGCGTGCGACCTCCTGCTGCTGTTGGCCACGAACGCGGCTGGTGTGCTTACCCACTACCCAAGCGAGCGGGCCCAGCGGCAGGCCTTTCTCGAGACGAGGCAGTGCATCGAAGCCCGGCTGACCACGCAGAGGGAGAACCAAAAGCAGGTGAGCCTCTCAGAATTCTACCCTTTTCCATACAAACACGCATACATGCACGAATGCTTACCACGGTGTGATCAACCCTAAGATATGGTTTGATTGGTGAGAAGGTTCAGCTCGTACCAAGCCTCGTGTGCCTGACTTGTGTGATTCACACAAATTAATTAACCGAGTGTGGAGGCCAGTGCTTCACCATGCGTCACTTGGATGTGGGATACCCAGAATAATACCTCACCCTTCGAGGAAAACGCTCGGAGTGTTCAGAGGCGTCATGTAGGTTTGAACCCGGAATCTCCATTCATTAAACGATTGGTCTACCCGCTGGACTATCATGCTGGTACTCTCCTATGATTCAATGACTATACATCTACACCATAGCCCGCAATCCGTCGCTAGGACGTATGGTGGCAGATGGTGGTAGGTCACCAACCATTCATCTGCATAATATCCTGCAAGCCGCCGTAAGGGCGTGTGGCGGGGGGTGTTAGGTCACCATCCGTAAAAGGGAAAAAAAACCGCATTCAAAACCAACACATACAGGCAAACCCACACCCACAGTGGTGCATACATTCATGCAAAAGTGCTGTCATTTTACACGCATACAAATACATATCTACTTCCTTTACTACCTATTCTACACACATGCAATTACATATGCTATTATCTAACAAATAATAGCACCTTTTGATGCAGTAAGAAACCCATCCAACATCGTGCAATTCTACATATATTTCCTCTATTTCCTCATGCACTTAGTACCCAACGAATCACCAAAAATCGCGTGGAAAGGGGGCGACCAAACATCAATCAAGTCACATGCCTACACAAATTACGAGTGTTACGTAGTTAGCAGCCATTCCTATGCCTATACAGAGAGGACAAGAAAAAACATTAAAAGGGTTCAGGCACACATGCAGCTCAGACACTTTTTAGCGGTTAGTATTCTACACATTCCGGATGGATAATTCCCGTATACAATAGGCTTTATATACATTCGCCTTCACCCCAGCCGGTACAAGGGCGCCCGGCGGGGAGTGTCAGGATGCCAGACCAGGAGGGGACCCTTTGGAAGTCCAATCTTGTATACCCCTATTTGCGATAGCTCCACCTTTTTTATTGTTGTCGCGAATAGAGCGCGGGAAAAACGATTACTTGAATCTATCAGTTCGACAGTATCTCTAATTTTGTGGCAATTGTTAATATAAAGTGCTGTCATGTGCGTTCGTATAAATCTTTTTAAAAATTGTGGCTAATGGTATAAAAGCGATTATCTGCCTATTTCATATCACGGATAATATTGACTATTTACTGAAAATTATGCTCTGAACCTCCTCCGAGGGGGGAGGAGGGAGTTGATGACGGGGACGTTGAGTAGAGATGTTAAGACAAGACTCGTAAAAACTCTGATATGGAGCGTAGCTATGTACGGTGCGGAAACGTGGTCACTGAAGCAGGAGGATAGACGTAGATTGGAGGCTTTTGAAATGTGGGTGTGGAGAAGAATGGAGAAGGTGAAATGGACCGAAAGGAAAACAAATGAGGAAGTAATGGAGATGGTGGGTGAGGAGAGGGGTTTGTTGAGAGAAATCCTATGGAGGCAGGAAAAATGGATGAAAGATGTATTGAGCGGTGTTGGAATGTTGAAGAAGGTAATAGAGGGGAGAATGTTGGGCAAGCGAGGAAAGGGTAGGAACAGGATAGGGATGTTGGATGGGATGAAGGGAGGAAAGAAGTACACAGAGATGAAGAGGGACCTGATGTAGTTTAGGTTGCTCGATTGGGTTTTGTTTGGAGTTACAAAATATTTATTTATTTGATAGTTGTGTCCATCCAAAAACCTACCTTAACCGGTATATTACCTAATAATAATGCTCTGAACCGAAAATACGTATACTGTTATGAGAACTACTGGCGTATTAACACAGGTCTTTCATGACGCAACTATGTAAACTATTCAGTGGTTTCAGAGTCGACCATGGGAAATCATGCGTTGAAGATGGACATGGAAACCTTATTAGATTTCAGAAACACTTAAATACCGTGCAACCGGTTTCATCTACATCTACATAATACCCCGCAAGCCGCCGCAAGGGCGCGTGGCGGGGGGTGTCAGGTCACCACCCAAAAAAGGAAAAAAGAAATACCGCATTACTGTAAACAGCAATACATTACTTAATGGCATGCGGGATGGGTTTTGACACAACACACAGGAGGTTAGTGAAAGTGCATGCAATTGAGTTTAACTAATTGTTACCTAGACGCCGAGGGTGGCAAGTGGCATTTTTGTTATCTCCGAGTGTGACCCTACAGTTGTTATCCCGTATTGTCCGTGGGAAGAAGGAGTCCTTGAGTCTGCTAGTCCTGGCATCTATTTCCCGAATTTTGTACCCATGATCCAAGCGACCAATGTATGTTGGAGCGCGAATAATTTTCGAGACCTCGGTGCTGAAACATGCGGATCTGAATTTATTTAGTAAGTTTAACCTAGCATTGAGTCGTCTTTCTTCCAATGATTCCCATCCCAACTCCATAAGCATTTCAGTGACGCTTTTAGTTTTTTCGTAACAGTTTTCCACGAAACGAGCTGCCCGGCGTTGGACCTTCTCAATTTCCCGAATGAGGCCTTTTTCACACGCATCCCATACGCTACATGCATATTCTAAATGGGGCCTTACAAGAGCGTGATAACAACGTTCCTTGACCTTGGAGTCACTTCTGCCGACAATGCGTCTAATAAATCCTATTTTTTTATATGCAGACTTTACGTATATGGGTCCCCCAAGTTAAGTCTTTAGTGAATGTAACACCTAGGTATTTCACCGTATCAACTACTTCAAGGTCAACTCCAGCTAATTTGTAAACTAATCCCGTGGATCTTTTAAAGAAATTTACCACCGAACATTTATTAAGATTTAAAGGCAATCCCCATTTTGAACACCATTCATTAATGCTATTTAAATCACGTGCTAGAGTTAAACGATCCTCATCCCTAGATATCTCCCGATAAATCACTGTGTCATCCGCGAACATCCTTATCTTACTTTTCACTTCGCGGTTCAGATCGTTAACAAAAATCGAGAATAGTAACGGTCCGATAACACTTTCCTGAGGAACCCCCGAGGTTACTCGTACGCTGGTAGAACTAGCGCCGTCAAGGACTACCCTCTGTTCCCGGTCTGAAAGGAAGTCTTCAACCCAATTTATTGCCCCCTTGTGTATACCTGCGCCCTTTAATTTATGGATGAGTTTACCATGCGGAACCTTATCAAATGCCTTTTGAAAGTCTAAAAAGATCGCATCCACTTGCCTACCACTTTCACCCGATAAAAGTAAGTCATGTGTGAACAATCCTAATTGGGTCTCGCATGAGCGGGTTTTTCTGAATCCGTGTTGATTGTCACTTAAAAAGTTAATGTTATCAAGATGTCTCATTATGGAACTGACAATTGTGTGCTCTAAAATTTTGCAACTTATTGAAGTGAGAGAAATGGGTCTGTAATTGCTGGGGTCCTCCCTGTCACCACTTTTAAAAATAGGCGTTATTTGCGCGGTTTTCCAATTCTTAGGGACTTGGCACTCAGTCAGCGATTTGTTAAATATAAATTCGAGATACGGGGCGATGTTAGGAGCTAAGTGTTTTAGCACCCTAGCTGGTATGTTTTCGGGACCCGAGGATTTGTCTGGTTTAATGTCTTTGAGCAATTTGGTAATTCCTTGCTCGTCCGCTGTTATTTTTGCCATGGGTTCAGTATATATTGTTTCTTGGAGATACGTGGTGGCTACATCGTTCGTGAAGACGCTCTGGAAGAATTCGTTTAGAATGTTGGCTTTACCCTCACTGTCAGTATGAATGATATTGTTGCAGTCCCTTAAGCAAGCCACGGTTTGTTGACCCCCATTTACTTCCCTAACATATGACCAGAAAGCTTTGGGGTCAGTGTTCAAATACTCGCAGAGTACTTTACGCTTAAAGTCTTGCAAAGCGCTACGTCATTGTGTTTTAGTTTCAATTTTAGAGGATCTATACTTGTCCAAAAGCTGTTTATTGTCCAAGGGTGATAAGTTCAGACATGCTTTCTTTACCCTAGAGTGTAACATTCTCTGCTTTCGAAGGGCTTTTTTAACGCCTTTGTTGTACCACCTGGGGTCGCGATTTGCTTTAACGTATTTTACAGGGATGAAATCTGTTATTCCTTTTTGCATAATTAGGACAAACTGTGTCCAAGTTTCTTCCACGGTGGCAAGACTTAAGCGCGTTTTGAAATCGTGTAGTGAAGAGTTTAAATGGCTGGCAAAAGTTTCAAAATCTGCTTTGTGATAATTATAAATTTTTCTTTTTGGCTTAACATTCTTTTTTATTTCTACGTTCAAGTTGATAATAACTGATTTATGGTCACTCATATCCTCGTCGGTTGATACACTATTAATGCGTTCCGGTGTGTTCGTAAGAAATAAGTCCAATATGTTCTTTCCACGGGTGGGAGTGCGTACTGCTTGATGGAGCGGGTTTCTTTGAACCAATTTTAGTAAGAAATTGCAAGATTCGCGATCACGGGTCCGAGATTTAACGCTATTGCTGTCCCAGTCGATACCAGGGAGGTTAAAGTCACCACCAATTATATTGATGCATTTATTATTTTTGCGTGTAAATTTATTTATTTGTTCATTGAGGGTATTAAGTGTTTGAAAATCTGAGTCTGGGGGTCTATAGAAAGAGCATAAATTAATGTTGGGTTGATTGGATCGCAGTATGGTGCACCAAACACTTTCTATGTTATTATTTTCAAATGCAAGTTGCCTGCTTTCAAGATTACTTTTCACAGCCACGAAAACTCCACCTCCGGGTCTTGTACCTCTATCATGTCGGTAAACTGTAAAGTTTATTGGGAAAATTTCTTGGTCATTGATGTCATTACACAGCCAACTCTCTGTGCCTAATATTATATCAGCCGAATGACATTGGATTATGTGCTCGAGATCCGCTATTTTATTTTTGAGGCTTCTGCAATTTAATACAAGTATATTTAGATTATTTTTCTCTTGAGTAACGCCCTTGTTTGTGTCTAACCGTAATTTACGACACGTTTGTGGAGAAGTGCATGTCAAATGTCTTTCTACGTCAATGCCAGGGTTGCCGTTTATTTTTTCTTGTCGGTTGTATGTTGTATTAAAACAAGTTTGTGTTTGTTCTGTTATTTTTGGGATCTGTGAGGCGTAACCTGATCTCAAGTGACAAAAAGCGCTGGATTCTACTTTATTTATCCCAATATATGACCTGCGCTCTTGCCTTCCAACTATGCTAAACCCTAGAAACGTGTTCGTGTACCCTACGCGCTACACACTGTGATGCCACGGCAGTATAATGGACCCCGGAGCGATTTAGGGGTACCCGACACGATGAGAGGACAGGCCTCAGATCAACGAAGTCCGCTCCGATTTCCCGACAGACTCCCAACAATCTCTCGTTTATACCCTCTATTCGGCTCCAAACGAGCCTTCCGCGGTCAGTACGTGGCACAATACTACAAATACTTAATTTAAGAGGAACCTTCAACTCTGCCTCAACCCGTTTCACCTCCGAATGCATCTCCTTAAAGGAGCGCAGGATCTCTTCAGATCCACGTTCTGAGGCGTCGTTTGTTCCCACATGAGCCACAATGCGTAGCTTTGAGCAACCTGTATTACTGACGGCCGCCTTCATCGCCTGCGTCGAGGTTTCGTTATAGATGTGACATGTTCAAGTTCTCATTGTTAATATACTTACCAGAAGTAAAGATTTCTTTTTCTCGTGACCTCCACAGTTATCAACCCGACGGTCGGTTTGATATGTGATGGTAGAGATAATCCAATACTAAGCCCAACGGCGTGTGAAATTCACGCATCAAGGCAGGGGAGGAATTCCTTTACCTGTGCTGTTTTTGGTTTTCCAGGAAGATCTGGTGCCCGAAAAACCACACAGCTTGGGTGAATCTTAGGGTGCCCAGAGTTGCCCCAGGAATGGAACCCGGTCAGTGGTCCAAAGCTCCATTCACTGGACTACCACGTACCCTCGATATAATTTTTTTAATGCAATAATAATTATAAACCTGCAGTATCCTCGTACACCTCCTGTGACTGGCGTATACAACAGCATTCCGCACAGAAATCTTTAACTAGACTAATAATAATAATGTTGGAATACCCTCTATTCCACCACAAACATAACTGTAGTTGAAATTAAATAATTGACTTTGTAATTCCACGTAATTTATTTAAAAAACACGATCCTGGTTTCGACGTTGAACGTGATCATCAGGACGTGACGTCGAAACCTGGATCGTTTTTTTTTAAATAAAGTGTGTGGAATTATAAAGTTAGTGATTTTTTTGCAATATGCAAATCCCATAAATTTACGCCAGAGACAACAAAATTTATCCCCGTCAGCTCCAGTAATCTCGCTAAGACTTGCGACGATGAACGCAATTAACTCGTCAACCACCAGCGTTTGCTGATTCGTTGACCAAGCGAAAAGGAAGATAACCTATGGGAGAAATATCACGGAGTGACGGTGTGGATGTTAGAAAGCGTGGAGTGGTGTGATATAGTCACCAAATCTTCGGATTGAATTACTGACGCGGATTGCTCCCTTTGGATGTGATAAATTACCAGTTTTATTACCTCGACGGCCATTATCGAAGCAGGACTCGAACTCGCGACCTTTAATTTAGCACGCCGTAGGGTTATTCAGCCGTTATATGGCACGCAATTAAATTTCCGTAACCGTGCCAATAAGAATACAAAAACTGTGGTGGTAGGAAAGAGAAAGAAAAGTGTACAAACTTATTTACATATCTACTATATTAAAATCTTGGATCAGGTTGAAAATGTCTACTATCTATGGAGAATTATTAATAACAAAACTAAATATGAGACTAAGAATAAATATGTAATAATAATTTTTACATATATATATATACACACAAACACTAAGAAAATAAATATTACACACACAGAAACATAAAAGAAGGACACTTACAGTAGATATTTACGTTTCGACGGCACGGCCGTCGTCATCAGATATATATATATCATATATATATAAACACAGTAATCAACCCGAAGGTCGTTTTAGTAGATGATGGCAGAGTTCTCCCAGTACTAAGCCTAATGGCGAGTGAATATTCACACATCAGGGTAGGGGAGCCAGTTCCTTTCCCTGTGTCGGTTATGGTTTCCCAGGGAGATCTGGTACCCGAAAAATCACATAGGTGGAGCTGCAGGTGCCCAGAGTGTCTTGCCCGGGCATCGAACATAGTCTCTCCAGTCAGTAGTCCAACGCTCTACCCCCTGGACTACCGCGACCCAATATATACATATATAAACACACACACACACATTCAAACACAAAATCCCGCCATCCGGCGAACAAATATTCATTCACATAAAAATAGAGATAAGGAAAGGGAAAGGAACACACATAAAGGACGAACACAGTAGAGGTGTGGAAGGAGGTTTCAGGCAGACCACTAACGTAAAAATATTTTCCTCGACCGGGACTTGAACACCGGATCTCTCCACTTGCCGGGCGGATGCTCTAACCACAACGACAAAAACACAGTAACACACAAAAAAAGATAAACTCGCTCGGTGTCGAATTTTCTGTGGTCCACACCACCTTTCTCAATAAAAATAAGGGCAGAATATATGTATATATAAATTCTTATTTTGTATGCAATAAAATGTCTGTTACCTTGGGAAAACATTAATAACGAAAATAAACATGTGGAAAAGAGCAGCCAAATGCAGCATTTAATTATGAATGAATTAATCATTTGAGCATGGAGATCACGTTTGTTTAGAGCGTGTTAAAGAATGGATGTGATACATTAACCATGAAGATAGTGAAAAGGAATAGGCTTGGGACAACAGAATTTGAATCCGTAGGAAGCTAACGCGAACCATCTGAGTGGATGGATAGAGTTGTGAACTTGTTCTAGAAGAATTGAAAGATATGAAAAACAATAAGACAAACAGGAGCAACATTTAATGGATAAATACGTAAGTATAATCAGTTCTTAAGAGACAGGTATTCCAAGGAAAGGTGGTGGGTAGGAAGACAAGAAGATGTCCCAGAGATGCATCTTTAAGAGCATGGGAAGGGAGGTATGGAAGCGTGAAGATAGCGGCGATGATGGTAGAGAGGCGTGGCTCTTTCGATAGGTCATAGTCTTCACAAGCTCATGATGATGATGAACGTGCTTAATGGATATCCATGAGAGCCGTCACCCGGGGTGACGAGAGGCGACACGGGGTAAGGTTTCGTACGGTATGTTTTCACATTGGGGTCAGCCGCAAATGTCATCCGCTGCTATAAAAACTTTCCTTACTTCCCGTGGTCTTTCCTTATCTCATTCGATTGCGACCACTTTTAAGGACCACGTCTTCCTCTCCTTCACTCTCCCGGTAAACCTTAGGGCGTCATTTATCGGCTTTTCTACACTTCTCAGTTCAGAAACCGATTCACACAACAGCGAAATAAAATGTAAGAAATGGGACGAACGTCGATTTTGGGCTGGATTATGACGGTCTTTATCAATTTTTCATTCAATATGGCTTTTAAATAATGAATTCCTTTCGAAGGAAAGGACCTTTCGGAAAAATGACAACACTAGGGGGTGGGGGTGCGAGAAGAGAGGGATGAGGGATCGTTCAGAATGGAGGTGGTTATTGACGTTAGGTGAGTGAAAATGTCAGATAAAAAAACAGGTCTGCGTCATTTATGGAAGATTCATAAACGTGCCTTAAGGTTATAATCGTGGGGATGCAGAATCAAATTGTACTTTTGGATTGGAATATGAAGGGTGAATGGAGAATAAGCAGTTAGATTATTATTGCGAATATCAGTGCACTGAAGTGCGCATTAGTCTCTTCATGAAATTTGTCCGTAAGCAACATTTGTGTGTGTTCAACTTGGAAATTTTTACGGCGGCCTCATTTTTCACGATTGTGGACGATCTCTAGTGGAAATCCATTCCAATGAAAACTTGTAAAAGTCTAGCTTTTCTCACGATTCTAATAAAATTACTTAATTTGTTTAAAGTGCTTTTTGTTTTAATTTTCCTATTCAGAAAAATATCATCTAATGTCATTGCCATTTCCTGTTAATGGTGGAAAAAACACCCTAATCAGATAGGTAAACTGATTTCACGTTTAGGGTGCTATCGACATTTATTTAATAATTACTAATAATTGAATAAACACCACATACTATAAATTCGTTTACTTCAATTGAAAATCATTTCAATCGAATGAACTGGCGCTTTTCATTTTGTGGCAATCATATTTTATTGCTAGCGCAATCTTAAAATACTTGAGAGAAAAATGAAGTGTTTTTTTTTATAATTTTTACAATATAACAGACTTTGTATATCAGATAAAGACTTGTGAAATATTCCAAAAATAATTACATTTAAGTGAAAATTGCCGCGAAAGATTCTCATCATAATGGTGTTATTACTGAGTATCGTGAAAAGAATGTAAACATTCATTTATTTAGTAGCAAAAATTCATCTTTTCATTCATTATCCTTAAATAAGCCTTTAAGAATATAACACGTCTTAAATGTGAGTTTGGTACTAACGGTTAAATATCGGGTTAGCTTAAAGCAGAAATCGTTCGTTAATACCTTTTTCCTTTTAATTATTGAATCTCCTTAGTATGATGATATCGGTTCTGTGTGTAGTTCTATAGGCTCTTTGGTTCTAATGAAATTAATTTAAAATATAAAAGATGTTTATGATTTCCTCAAACAATTTCGCATGAAATTCGTATTCTGGGGAAATTTACATTGGGTTGAAAGTTTTGAACTGCGCGTAAATTTCAGATTTCATCACCCAAACTTTCGAAACTGAGGAAAGGGAGTCTACTTATTGACGAGACGTCAAAAGATTTGGCGTGTCATTGTTGATTTTGTCGTCTCTTCTTGCTGGAATACGAACTATTTGCTTCTGTAAGTAGAAAATACCCGGTGTAACTTGGAAAAAAAGAAGACTGAATGCAGGTGAATGTAAACCTTCGTCGTCGCAATGTAATTTTCCTCTAGTTGATGCCATAGTGCATTCAAGAAATCGGCTATATTTTTTACAACCTCGGACGACTATCCATATGATGTCGTTTGGAAAAGTTCCGTCATTCGACGAAAGGATCCGGAGAGCAATCTCATACGACCGCAACTTGATAAAAGCCCCTTCCCAACATATATTTTGCTTTTGGGTAATTCCACCTGAAGTTCACTCAAAGTTAGCCCTGCCATGTTGAAAGTTGTGTAAGTTATGAATGAGGCTATCGATGGGAAATTCTACGTTAGCAAAGCTAAATACGCTTACATGTAATCTTAGATAAGATGTAAGTTAGCTAAAGTGTGTTTAAATAAAATTATAACCAAACTATAAGATTAAGTTCATAACAAACGTAATCAAAGGAAGTATTGTCACAGAAATGCTTCGTATAACATTTAAGGCGCATGGTTTAAGCAACAGTAATCAACCCCTTAGGTTGGTTTGGGAAGTAAGGGTGGATCTCACCTAATACTAAGCCCTATATGTTGTGTATACATAAGGGTTAGGAGGCTAGCTCCTTTCTCTGGACCGCCTGTACTTTTCCACGAAGATTTTGTGTCCGTAAAATTTCACAAATTAGTAAAGCCGAGGGCGTCCAGAGGCGCAAACCGGAATTGAACCTAGACCTTCCCCTCAGTTGTCCAACACAACACCTAGTAGACTAACACCCCGATCACGTACAACGAGGGTTTATTTATTTATTTATTATCGACTTAATTGGGTGAGGTTGAGACTAAATAGTCCCTTCTTCCACCTAACCCTTACATTACATACATTACATTGAAGACAATTACATACAGCCAAGCCCTGGATGGAGAAAAATCCACCCAGACGGGAATCGAACCCGTGACCTCTCAGTTGGTAGACGAGGACGTTACCCCGCCGCCACCGGGGCCGACAAAGGGTTGTATGAGGGTTACGATTTTTTGTGTTAATCTGTAATAGTGAAATGTTTTCACGCAACCTTTGGTCGGTGGTATTATAATTTAGGAAATAACAAAATGTTTGTGTAGCTTTTTTTAAGATCTGGCAGTTGGAATACAACAGTCCTGCCAGAAATGGTTTTATATCCGTGAAAGAGGTTTTTTATTTGGGTTATCCCGCGGTACTTCCCAGATGACTGACCACGTTGGATTGTGGTTTGATGAAATAGCTCAAACTCTTTCCATATCTCTGGTGGCTGACCTCCATTTATGATAATATGCAGTTCTGGCATAATCATCTGGAATATTTCTATCTGAAATATTAATACCTCGTAACGTTAGCATTTAAAGAGTTGAAAGATAACGCGCGAGTAATAAACTTAGCTTCATTATAGCTCAGCCAATAGTTGAGGTCATTTGATATGGCCTCTCTTCGCTTTGGCACGATATAGTCTCACTTCGCAGGGAAGCATTAAAAAGGATAAAAAACCAAGCATATGTCACCTGTGAAAGTTTAAAACTAGGACTTTTAATCTATTAACACATCTCACAGCTACCGAAATAACTGAGTAATCCTCTGCCCATTACCTAACTGCGTATTTCAAAAACCATTTTCGTTAGAGATACAGATAAGTCGTCATAGGCTATATATTCTTACACGTAGGATTCCACTAGTGAGTTCTTTCGATGGGCACCGAAAACAAATCTTAGGAACTGAAAATTTATAAACACTATACAACTTTATAGTCAATCACACCATAGGAAATCGTTTTGTAGATGTAAGGGCATACATCTCCCTTCATAAACGCTAATCCTTTCCGCGATCAACCTCTCCTATTCATCATTATCCCTTCTATCCCAGTATATCCAGTATAAAACCCGAAAATCGACAGTAGACTCCGATATTGAGGGATAACGGCTAGCGGAAATATCTCAATATTTTCTACACCAATATTTTAGCTTTTTGGCTTATGTTTTCATTTTATCTCTGGTCTAATTTAAGACTAAAGGGTTTTTATAAACATTTCAAGATACTTTAGGTATCACATACCAGTGGCTCTAGTTGGTTTTCAAGGGCAAGTGTTAAACTGGAAATATATGACACCATTTTAGGAAATAAACATTGCTTCAAAACTCAATGCAGGGAACTTTTTGGGGTATATTGTCCCTTCAAACATTTATGTATTCGTCTATTTATTAACCATGACTTACGTTGTGGGTAAATCCTATCTGCAGGGTTAATAGTAATATAGCCGAAGATTCAAACGTCTTACTAAAGGTATTGCATATGATTTGATATGACTGTGAAATTTCACATTGAACACTTCTCTTTTCCTTGTTTAACCTACAAAAATGACGAAAAATTCCAACTGTATATTCCTCCTTTTATCAAAAAAATCTTTTTCAAATCGATTTGTATCCTGGCGCTTAATTTTTTATCCCTCTAACATTTCAGCTGCAGAGTTTATTTATAGGGTCGCTAATCAAAGAATTTTGTGAGAATAATGGTTCTTTCTCAGAAAGGATGGCACTATGAATCGTGAAAAACAATTTCCGAATTAATTAGAGCTTAACACTTCAAATGATCTTTCACATCATGGCTCGATCAAACCCACGGATAAAATGTATTTGAGGTTTCCCTTTGCGCGTTCCGTAATACGTTTCGGACGGCAGGAAAAAAAGACCAAATAGCTGTAATTGTAAGCCGTTGTATGGTTAATCCGATGGCTTAGTTGGACAAATTCAATCCTCTTGACCACATAAAGGGGATGATTGAAAAAAATTACTCCGGTCAACCCTCGGGGTAGCGGTAAGAGATAAAAAAAGAGCCAGAAGTGAACGACCAAGTGCCCCACATAACCGGCTGCCACCTACTAAAATTAACTTGAGGCGAAGGAGGGAGATATATAGGTCGAAAATTACATCCGCAGGTGCTGAAACTCTATAAAGTTTTCATCGCCCCATGGGTATTGCGGGTTCCAGCTCTGTATTAGCCCACCGCCTTCCCCATCCCCAACCCTCTCTCCGTCCTCCCCTCCTATTTTCCTCTCCGCGGCGAAATAGTGACCAGCGCAATACCTCCGATAGTGGTCCAGCACCGGAGCCGTCCATGCGGTCGGAGATCTAAAGCGGCCATAAACTTTTCGGGTCTAATTTTACATCCGGACCTTCAGTGATGAAGCCCGGTCCCCATTAATTTAACTAACCCGTACGATGACGAAATTCCCATCATATAATTCCAATAAGACAAACGAGGAAATGGTGAATACTTCAGGGGAATAGAGAAGGCTTTTGGGAGAAACTCGAGAAAAGTTAGAAAGAGTGGAGGGAAGGGATTTTACGAGGCGGTGGTATATGAGTTATCACTGCGACAGAATGGTAAATGTTGGCTAAACAAGGTGAAGAGAGGAAAAAATCAGGCTTTTTGGCCGGAGTGAAGGAAGGCAGAAAGTATGTGGAGCCAAGGAATTCAAGGTT
This sequence comes from Hetaerina titia, assembly GCA_037158775.1. Taxonomy (NCBI): domain Eukaryota; kingdom Metazoa; phylum Arthropoda; class Insecta; order Odonata; family Calopterygidae; genus Hetaerina; species Hetaerina titia. The sequence goes on along the minus strand of CM073776.1, from coordinate 71,307,738 downwards.
CAATTCAAGGAAAAAAAGGTTCGATACGAAAAGGTTGGACTTTAAACAGTACTTAGAAATACTAAGTTCCTTAGAGGAAGGAGACATTGGAGTTTCCAGGTTTTGGATAGTTCATTCCTTTGACCACAGAACTACGAGGTACATTTTCGATAAAACCAATACCGATATAAGTACATATGAATATAGTGTATTGATTCAAAAGTGATCTTTTTCTCGTGCATGACAACTTTTGCTCCTAAAATAATCGGAGACAAATAAAAGCGGCATAAATGCGGTGTAAAACCGATTTATGAATGACTAGGTTGAAGTAATTTACGCGGGGTATAGTAAATATTGGAAGCTTTTCGTTAAAAAATGTCCGGCAAATAATCATTTAACTCCTATTTATTTTCGGATGAATCACTTTATGTGAAATTCGTGAGATGCAACGATAACATCTTGGATACAGGATAGAAACAATTTGAATTGAGATGGAATTTGTTTTAAACCGCATGAGAATCGAACAAGAAATAACGCAAAAAGTACGAGTATTTTAGGGAAGACAAATTTCCTCGTGGAGTTTTATGCAACCACCAATTCCCAGGGAGGAAGAATATCTCATCATCTACATGATACCCCAAAAGCCGCCGCAAGGGCGTGTGGCGGGGGGTGTTAGGTCACCACCCAAAGAAAAAAAGAACAAAGAAAAACCGTATTCAAAACTAACACATACATGAAAACCCAAATCCACAGTAGTGCATACATTATTAGAAACATCCATCATTTTACATGCATGCAAATACACATCTACCTCCTTTCATTTACCACGCATTCAATTACATATGCTTAATTATAACAAATGATTGTACCTTAGGATGCAGCAAGAAATTTATCCAAGAACTTGCAAGCTAGATAGTAAGTAGCAAGGCGAAATTCCACCACCATAAGAACGTGCAACACAATACGCTCTCCTACCCAAGGTGAGGAATTTGGCCCAACGCTGTAGGTAGAAGGAGGGCTCCCCCTCGGAGAGGGACAAGGGATGGAAGGGGACATTTAGGGTACCAAAAGCAGAGCAAACAATATTGTAAAGTGCACTACATATCCGTCTATGTCTCCCCCCACAACAGCAAAAATGAAAACTACTTCATTGATTCCACTCAAGTCGTCCTATGTAAATTTCACGAACTCTCGACCTGAAAAAGTATGTGATGATGAGTCGTCTTGCACATGATAAGTCGCGTACGAGTTTTCTCGAGCATTTTCTTTGACCAAATATTGTAGAGAAAGTTTACAAGCGTGACATTGACCCACGACCTTGAATGTCACACCCCATGCGGCTTAATGTGAGAGGAGCTCTAGTAACACCCATTAAACCGACTGCGTAGCATAAGGTGAGCCCAGGGCTCACATCAAAATAGCCTACGGTTTTATTGCAACTTTGGAGGCTATTATATTTTATGAGCCGGAAGGCTGCAAGTCTTTGATTAATAAAAGGCCAAAATCTGCTAATATCCGGTACTTAAACCGTTGTACCTATTATTGTGATGAAATTAATCTTTCATTCATTGCAATTGCAATCATTCATTGTTCCATTCACTTATGACTGTGATGAAATTAATCTTTCATTACTGTAATAACAGTCATTCATTGTAATTGCAACGCATTGTAATTGCAATCATTCATTGTCCCATTCAATTCATTGTAATTTCATTTATTTCTTTAATTGTACCATTTTGAGAAACATGTAACATTCGTGTGATATATAGTATTCTTAGCTTTTGTCTTAACTCAGGAAAGTGTTAACTTATTTCTTCAATCTTCAATCGATATGGAGAACTTTATCGAGCGGTCACAGCCAGAGTTTTCGTCTGATCGCTCAAGATTGGGTTAAAAGAGCTTTCTAAGGTTTACCAGGATTCTAACTTCCAATTTTGCAATTGCAGTAATTTTGACGCGAGCACGAACGAGGTTGCATGACAAGCGAACCATATGATGAAGTCATGGGGGGAATTCTATGTATCCCTTCCGACAAAAGCATTCTTTTTCTACTGTTTTAGGGAAATATAGGGGCTATAATATGATAAAGTTTTTTCTATAAAGACTATCCTCTAAATACGCCTCGTGTTCTTTGGGTAACGGTTCTTGATGCGCCGATTAAGGAATATTTTCAAATGAAAGATAGCCATAATATCTTCGATATCATCACAAACGGATTTCTTTCGTGTCATCATATGTTTTGCTTGGATGAAAAAAACTCCGCGTAATATCCATTTATGGAGAATTTATTGTTAAGGTGCCACAGCATCTTTGTCATATTACGAGCATAACGTTCCTTATTTCAATCGTTCCCGCAACTTACATTCTATCATTGAGAGTGATCCTCAAGAAGACGTCAATCTAAACCCTTCAAAAATTAACCATCCACGACGAGGGCTCAGGAATCTATTTCGAGAAGGAAGGAGCCTGAGAGAGATAATGTAATTAAGGCGAGTTCGTTAGCAAGAAATTAGAGCAAGATTTGATTATAATTTAGTTTACTTAATATTCATCTTGATTTTTTTATTATTTTAAATGAAAATTGATAATGTGAAAGACTCGTAAAAACTTTGATATGGAGCGCAGCAATATACGGCGCGGAAACATGGTAACTGAAGCAGGAGGTTAGACGTAGATTGGAGGCTTTTGAAATGTGGAGAAGAATGAAGAAGGTGAAATGGACCGAAAGGAAAACAAATGAGGAAGTACTGGAGATGGTGGGTGAGGAGAGGGGTTTGTTGAGAGAAATCCTATGGAGGCAGGAAAAATGAATGAAAAGCGTAGTGAGTGGCAGTGGGATGTTGAAGAGGGTAATAGAGGGGAGATTGTTAGGCAAACGAGGAAAGAGCAGGAACAGGATAGGGATGTTGGACGGGATGAAGGGAGGAAGGAAATACACAGAGATGAAGAGGGAGTTGATGTAGATTAGGTTGCTGGATTGTGTTTTGTTTGGAGTTACAAAATATTTATCTGGTAGTTGTGTCCATCCAAAAACCTACCTTAACCGGTAGATTACCTTATCATAATATTTTTAATAAGGTAACCTACCGGTTAAGGTATGTTTTGGATTGACACAATGACCAAATAAATATTTTGCGACTCCTAACAAAACACAATCCAGCAAATTTGTGTAAGTGTGTGTGTGTTTGTATACATATATATATATATATATATATATATATATATATATCTACGTATATTTTATATATATTTTTCTACGTATATTATTTGTACATATATATTAAACGATTTAAGAAGTGAATAGCGCTTCAAGCAGATACACCATGACGTTCTTGTTTTTAAATGGAGTGCCTATAAGGTTAATTATTGATTTCAGAAACCTACATATTATGGCATTAGGTTCTTGGGCACGATTGATGCCCTTGTGAAAATTTTAAGGCGTTCATAAACATTGGAGCGCATCAGCTTTCCAGTTTCGAAAATCTTCCTGCGGTAATAAACGTGGCTGACGCTATAGCATGTTACAAGAGTACCAAGGTGCTATCAACGAAGAAACTATGGAGATCTGGAAAAATGCCCTGCTATGCCGAGGACTGGCTCCGCAATTCTTATGTCATATGCGGAGCCTTCTTTTATTGCCATTTCAATGCATTTTCTCGAATGCTAAGGTGGAATTTAATAAAATGCTCCCACTGCTTACTATGATTTCCCACGGATTTCCATTGAGGTCTAGAGGATATTTTCAGTTGAGGCGAATTTAAAATTGTTGCTGCCTTTTGCGGTGTGATTTTTTCCAACTCTCCATTCGTGCGAAGTGACACGATTTAAATGAAAGAATATTTCACGGCAATGATAATACACTTACGTATACGTATTATTCACGAATTTTAGTTTAAAATATGCCTAGCAAAATGAGAAAAAATATGATACGCTCCTATTCAATATTATTCATCGCACGTCACGATAATCGTCCCGAAGGTTTGTTTTGATGGGCGGGGGCAGAGTTAGATCGATAGAAGTCATTATTTGGGCGAAATATAGTGGCCCCTTCCTCCATTTAATCCATAGAGTTCACCCCGGACAAAGCCATAAAGCGTGTGGAGATCATATATTCAGAATAGGAACACCATTTCTTTGTGCCGCCATTCGGTTTCCTTTAAATCCTAGTATCCTGAAAATGTACATCGTAGATTTATGATGATAGTGTCCAAAGGAATATTCCGGGTTATGAACACCTTTCCTCAGGTCAGTTTTCCAGCACTATATGCACTTGGCTCCCGCTCCTCCAATTAATTCTTATTATTCAGTCAGTATTATTATTCGGGGACGTAAGGAGAAGAATTGCGCTATGCAATTAGGCTTTCTCAAGGAGGAGGGAGTTGATGACGGGGACGTTGAGTAGGGATGTTAAGACAAGACTCGTAAAAACTCTGATAGTCTAGTAAAAACTCTGTAGCTATGTACGGTGCGGGAACGTGGTCGCTGAAGCAGGAGGATAGACGTAGATTGGAGGCTTTTGAAATGTGGGTGTGGAGAAGAATGGAGGTGAAATGGACCGAAAGGAAAACAAATGAGGAAATACTAGAAATGGTGGGTGAGGAGAGGGGTTTGTTGAGAGAAATCCTATGGAGGCAGGAAAAATGGATGAAAGGCGTATTGAGCGGTAGTGGAATGTTGAAGAAGGTAATAGAGGGGAGATTGTTAGGCAAACGAGGAAAGAGCAGGAACAGGATAGGGATGTTAGACGGGATGAAGGGAGGAAAGAAGTACACAGAGATGAAGAGGGACCTGATGTAGTTTAGGTTGCTGGATTGGGTTTTGTTTGGAGTTACAAAATATTTATTTGATAGTTGTGTCCATCCAAAAACCTACCTTAACCGGTAGATTACCTAATAATAATTATTATTCGGCGAACTTTTACGCTGATCGTAGATCGGAGGCTTTCGCAGCTGTTGAGAGATGCAGAGGTGGTTCTCGGGTTAGACTGCGTGAGAGTCATTTTTGGCTCAACGTTTCTCTCCCGTTGCAGGGAGCGCCTTCAGGAGCGAAGTAATCTTTCGTGCTATTCAATAGCACGGGAGATAGGAATAGCACGAAAGTTTACTTCGCTCCTGAAGACGCTCCCTGCAACGGGAGAGAAACGTTGAGCCAAAAATGACTCTCACGCAGTCTAACCCGAGAACCACCTCTGAACTTTTACGCTGTGATTTTCCTGCCTTTTCTGGAATATTAACGGCCATATCGCGGACATGAAGAGGTGTCTGTGCAATTATAGTGCTTCTTACGAGTTCAACTGAACTTGAACTCGAGCATCTTTGAGGGAATATGTTGCAAATTAATGCATAATGGTAATTTCAGAATCATTCATGATTTTGGAAGCTCGTGTATGACGAACATATTCATTTTTTTCATTCAGTGCAGTCGCATGAAAGACTTTTCGACACTATGGGGAGGGAGTCATTCTGCTGTCCTGCAGAGCAGAGGAAAACAAAAGGTGTTGACGGAAATCATTCATCTACATCTACATAATACCCCGCAAGCCGCCGCAAGGGCGTGTGGCGGGGGGTGTTAGGTCACCACCCAAAAAAATGAAAAAAGAAAAACCGCATTCAAAACTAACATATACATGCAAACCCAAATCCACAGTAGTGCATACATTCATAGAAACATTCTATCATTTTACACGCATACAAATACACATCTACCTCCCTTCACTCCACAAGCATGCAAGTACATATGCTTAATTATAACAAATAATTGTATCTTAGAATGCAGCAAGAAATTTATCCAAGAACGTGCAGGGTAGTGCAGGACTTGACGCCGTGGAGAACAAAAGACGATGAGGCTATTTTAGCAAGATGCTGAACATCAGATACCTAACCCATTTTTGTTGCCAAAAGCTATACTTTTTCCAGCTGTTTTCTGAGAAAAAATTATAACATTTATGCTAATATTCAAATAGAATATCAATTTTCTGAATAAAAGTTATCGAAAACATAAGATAGTCTATACTGAATGGAATTCAAATAGGGTTAATAGGGCAAGATAGATCAGGTTGCGTCAATTTGCCATTTTCTCTACTGCTGTTAACCTTATTTGTATTAATTAAATAATATATGATAATAATGGGAAATGCAAACGAAGAGTTAGTAAGAGATCAATGAAGTGGGAATGACAGAAATGAAACCAAAAGTGTGGTAAATGGATTTTAGATTACGCCTTCTTTTCTCTAATGAAATTTGTATCATCCCAAGGACGATCTTTAACGTCTCATGTCATCTCAAATATATTGAAATCCTCATCCGATAATCTACTCCTCATCTTCCCAGCACGCAATCCCCCTTGAGATTATTCCCATTTCTTTCGCTAATTAAAATTATATCAATTCCGATATGACTTAGATGTTCTATAAATGTATTTGGGACTTACTTTCCTTAAAATTCCGCAGGTTTGGCGAAGGCCAGTGGTGCGAAAACCTCGTTGGAAATGATATTTTTTTCCCGATCCGCCCAGTTCGTGAGGGGGGGGGTAGATGCTAAAGCTATTATTGGTTCAGCTCATACATTTGTAAAATAAATATGAGGTAATATTTCAAATTATTACCAGAAGACACGATTTAAAATATGTATGTACGGGAAATGCCGTCATTGTTTTCGCTCTATTATCCAAATGTAATTACTAAAAAGTACGCATCAGAAAATTGTACTTAGAGACAATTTTCTTCAAGGATTAGCTAAAGTAAATGTGATTTCACTTCCAAGAGAAAGTTTGATTTGCTGGTTCTAACAAACTTTACAGCTGCAAAATTACGGATCCCAAAATCATGCAGAACGGCTGGGTGCGAGGCTTTTGATAAGGATGTGCTCTATAAGATAAGTCATTTGCTTCAGAGGGAAAAAAAGCGGTGATAATCCCTCAAGGTTCAAATCATATTTCATGCAAATTACCCAATTTCAAACTCCGTTTGCTCAATTGACAGCGTTACTGTAACATCTGTGACCGACATGTGTCATACCCAAAATATAGTAACTGGTTTCATTATTTTGTGAATCAATTTTAATTAATGTAGATAAGCAGAATAAAAACGTCATCACACATTCCAGTGTTTTGCGGCTGCATTTAAAGACACGGCATTAGAAATTCATTACCTTTTCCCAATTACTGAGCCAGCCGATGCATTTATATCCGGATTTCATTTATGAATTCTAATGTATTACGCTCAAGTAAAACTACCAGTGCGTAATTGAAGTGGAAATCAACGTAATGGTTTTTCGTGGTCACTATAAATCTCCATTTAAGGTTGTCGCTTCCATATGTGCTTCCATTTAACTGCCGGTTGACTTGTTGCGCGGGAATTATTCCGTTCAAATAATGTTTATTCACTTTGTAATTATCTCGCTTTGATTATTACCAATGACAAAATTCACTCCTTCCATCGTGTGATAAAAAATCGTGATGAGGGCAAAAAAAACTTCCACTGGTTGTATCATGTGTAAAATGGGGTGATATCGATGTAGCAGTCGATTAATGTGGACATACTACCTTGAACAAAAAGTTCCCGGATTAACCACCGTGTGGCGCTCCCATCGTTCCGATTTGAGTTCTGTTTTTTTTGTTAAATTGGTACATCTGTTGTTGATATTCCCTTTAAATCTTAGTGTCATAACTTGACATTTGCAAAAGTTACGTAGCCAAGAGTACATCTATCTCTGTGTGTGTTGGCGATTTTTTACAATTGCAAAAATGGATTTAAATTTGCAACAACGAACTTGTATTAAATTTTGCGTAAAAAACTGATTTAGTGGCGCACGGACGTTGGAAATGTTGGAAAAGTGTTTCGGCAACGATTCTCTAAAAAAAAGGGTCGTTTACCAGTGGCACGAGCGGTTCAGAAGTGGTCGTGAGTCAATCGAAGATGATGAACGCAGTGGCAGACCATCGACATCGAAAGTCGGTGAAAAAATTGATAAAGTAAAAGAAATGTTGGTCAATAACCGCAAATAAACCATCAGAGAAATAGCGGAGGACTTGAACATTGCCTATGGATCCGCCCAAGACATTGTGGTTAATGATTTGGGTTTCCGTCGTGTAGCAGCAAAGTTGGTGTCAAAAGACCTCAATTTCATGCAAAAAAGAGACCGTGTTGACGTCGCAAAAGACATGATTTGCGAGGCTGAATCCGATCCCACATTCATCAAAAGGATCATTACTGGAGACGAGACGTGGGTTTATGAGTACGACACGCAATCCAGACATCAGGCAAGTGAATGGCGTTCACCAAATGAGCCGAGACCAAAAAAACCACGTCGTTTTCAGTCAAAAAAGGAGGCAATGCTGACGGTTTTCATGGATTACAACGGTGTAGTGCATCATGAATTTTTGCCAGAAGGCCAGACAGTAAACAAATAGTATTATTTGGGCGTTATGAGACGTTTGCGTGAAGCAATTCGCCGAAAGAGACCAGAAATCGTCGCACAGTGCGTCGAGACCGTCGCACAGTGCTATCATTATTCGTAATTTTTTGACGAAAAATGCAACAAATACCATCCAACAGCCACCGAATTCACCTGATTTGGCTCCCTGTGACTTCTTTCTGTTCAATCGAGTTAAAAAACCATTACGGGGAACGCGTTTTAGCAGCCGAGAGGAAGTGATGGAAAAATCGCAGGAAGCACTGATGGACATACCGAAAACCGAATATAAAAAATGTTTCGAGGATTGGATCAAGCGCTGGCATAAGTGTGTTGCAGTCGATGGGGATTACTTTGAAGGGGACAATATAGATTTAGATGAATAAACTTGTATTTTTAATTTTCTGAATAAATTCCGGGAACTTTGTGATCAAGGTAGTATATCTATCATAAAAATCAAACACATTGAATACTAACTCTCAAATTGAACCAAACTTGATTGGAGCATGACCATCGTGGGTTTAAGCCTTTGATTGATGGAACTACTTGACGACTAGGTAAAGATTTCTTAGGTAACACAGCTTATTCCTTACAGTTCAGTGGTGATTTTTTCTCCTCTAGATCTCATAGTTTAGACCCTTCCATGTCTAACCATTCGTATCGTTCGTAGATGTTAGGAATTGATGGCAGTATTATCAAAACATTCTTCTCATCTGATGGAGAGGGGTTTTCGTCATCAGCGAAATGATATGAAAAGTTTCTATTCATTTGAGTGCTCAAGATGAGAAGCAGTCTTCAGTGCGAATACGGCTGTTGTATTGTGCGCACTTAGCAGATATGTTCAGTTATATAATATAATAATGGTCATCTACTTTTAAAGACGTCGTCTTAAAAGTTTTCGGACGAACCCTGAACCACTAGTGCCATATCCTCAAAGAATCATGAACATGTCTTCCCACTCGTAACTTTTCTTTACCTTGCGTCATCTCCCTATTTAACCCTTCGTACTTTCTGACAACCTTCACACTTTCAGAAAACTATATTTTTCCACGTTGACCTAAAATTCTCCCGTCCATCACGACCTTCAACATCCCACCTCCAATCTTCTCATTCTCAACGCTTTCTGCCTTCCTCGGAGTTCACCCAGCAACGCTCTCACAAACCACACCAAAATTGAAACTTTGTCTCTCGTCTTACTTTTCATTCAACTTTTATTTTCCATTGTTCTCCTCGTCCACACCTGAAAAACTTTCAGTTTGTTTCCTTATAAACCAAGTTTCTCAGCCGTTTATCGCTACTCCTTAAATGCTCCATTCTCAACTAAATGTTTTCCACGTCTTTACTTATCATGACCTAACTGTCGTCAATACTAGTCCTTGCACTTCTCACTTTTTTCCTGCATAATTCCTAACCTAATTTTCTTGTTACTGCCTCCATTTTTTTCTAATATATTAACCAAATACGATTGGGATTGTTAAAAATTTTGAGGAACTAAAACCAATGAGAAAAAACTCTCGGGCAACATCTATCGGAGCACTTTGGCGCTTTATAAGATCGCAGACCTCAATGTAAATCAGGTTTCCTTATTAGCTCAATTGGTAGAGCATCCGCCCGGAAAGTGGAAGGTCCGTGGTTCAAATCCCGGATAAGGAAATATTTATATATTTGTTATCTGCTCAAAACCGCCTTCCCCACCTTTCCTGTGTTGGTCTTTTATGTGTTTTCCTATCCCCTTTCCTTATATGTCTATTTCTAAGTGCGAAAATAATATTTGTTCGCCGTATGGTGGGATTTTCGAGTTTGAATATGTGTAAGTAAAAGAAAGAATATATAAGTATCTACTATTATGTGTTTTCTGTCAGAGAAGAAGCGAGGTTCTAAAATCCGTGTATATGTATTAATACATTAATATTACTTTCTGTCTGAAGTTATATTTATCCTTTTTCTAATTTTGTCATTTTAAAAGTGATTATCTCCTAAAAGAGCGCGCACTCCATTTTTTTATCTATTGCGTCACAATTTTTCTGAGATATGCAATCATGTGAAATAGAGATCGCTCCACTTGTGTTAGGGGAAGAGCGAAAAAATGAAAATACTTCCAACTTCAAATATTCCTGCCGTCGCTGGGCTTCCATTTCCTCATTCTCTTAAATATTCCATAACAGGTGGGCTCCTAAGGTCGATATTTCAATATAGGTACAGAAGTAGGGTTTCTCTCTTGGTTATTATAGGTTTAATACTTTAGGAACTTTTCGAGTTTTGCGATGAGTGGTTACACGTTGATATGGAAATAATAAAGAGAAATTTGACTAGAAATACATACTTAATTATCATATTGAAATGTATTCGGATGGAAATGTATACGCCATATAGGTGGGTTTATGTTTACCCGATGTATGTTTCGTGGGTATCAGACTGCGATTGGCTGGGAGCGGGAATTGAAGGAGATGGATGGAACTTTCTTCGAAAGGGGCGTAGTTGTAAGAAGTTTCTGCGCGGCTGGAGAGAGTGTGAGGTGGTTCAGGTTTCGACTCAAAACGCCTACCTTACCCTCCCGCGAACTTTAAAAGAAACTATTCCCTCAAAACTCCAGAGAGAATTTCTCAGAAGTGTTGCCAACGTCCAGTTTGGAAGCTCGTTTTCATTAAGAAGCCAATAATAAATATGGAAAGGAAATAATTTTGGAAAAAACATGTCTTGAGTCTTCAGTTGCATTCCAATGTCCTATATGGATCAAATCACTTTCACCGACACAGAACCCTTGATCCAGCCGAAGGGTGCACCTAGAGCATACCTTGCTTTTCTTTAAGACACATTATTATTGGTATCCTACCGATTAAGTTAGCTTTTGGATGGACACAGCCAATACAATTGTACAATAATATATTTACCTGCCTCTCCTAATAAAAACAGCCTAACATCCGACATAGCTGTAAGTACTCTCTCCAATTTCTCAAACTTCCGCCCCTTTTGTGTCATTGAGGATGGTTGGGGAAGGAAGGATGGAGAGAAACCCGGCGTCGGCATTAGCCTACTCTTGTCGAAAGGCGCCAAGGAGTCTGCAGTTTAACGTCCCAACCAACGGAAGTCTTACTCACTCAAAGTGCTCTCTACAAAGCACCTCAAGTAGGGATGGGGATACCGCTAAAAAATATTTGTTTTCTCCAGGAGTTGAATCTTGACCTTCACGGTGAGAAGCCTGTAGGTTAGCCTCCGCAACATTCCGATCCCCAACTTCCTGTCTTCCCTTCATTATGTCCTAAATGCCTATCTTCCTCGTTTATTCCACTAACCATACTCGATTGCCTAGCGTCCCTTCTCTATCAGTCTACAACATCCCATTTTCAAGTAAAACTTCATGCAACTATCTTCCCTACATCCTTTTAGTTACTCCCAACAGTTCTCTCTCCTCCTCCCCGCCGTATCTAACACTTCCTCGCTTATTTTCTCATCTGTTCATTTTATCTTCTCAATTCTTCCCCACATCCACATTTTAAAAGCCTCTAATCTACGCCAATCATCTTGCTTTAATGACCATGTTTCCGCGCTGTACAAAACCACTCTCCGTATCAAAGTTTAAATGAGTCTTTTCGAAACGTCCTTACTCAACGCCCCTGTCATCAATTCCCTGCTTGTAAATGCTTCTTTCCCTAATGAAATTCCTCTCCTTATATCCCTACTCCTTTGACCATTTTGGTTCCAAACACTTCCCAGATAGGTAAACTGCTACACCTGCTTTAGTTTATGAGCTCCTGTTTCCATATTAAACTTTTCTTTCCTCGAAAACCGCATAACCTTTCTTGTTTTCATTTGTTTTCATGCCATAGTTATTGCATAGGCATCCCATGTCATCCCTGCCAATTATGGATCTCATTTGTTTAGAAAAAGGAATCTATTTCATAATTTATTGTTTCATGAAGTATATAATTAGCACTTTAAGATTATTATACACGCAATAATGAGCTTTATCCGTCAATGATACCCGTTTAATCGGATGAAATTATATGCACGTAGTTGAGCATGGGTCATTATTAATGAACAAGAGAATAATATGGCCCAATTATTTCTAAACAATCATCTGAAGCACGAAATTTCCCAACCTAATATAATTTTTTCCCATTCTTTATATGAGTCATGATTGAGTAATCAGTGATACGAGTAACGAGTACGATCGTAATAACCGCAAAACCATCTACCCATTTAAAATTCATTGCTTGAAGATAAGATGTAGTTACCGATTTAAATCCATATCATTTTTCCATTTTATCATCACCTACGTACTCTTGATATAAAAGAAGTAACTTTGTAAATTTACACGAACAAAATAGAACCATTACAAATTACTTCTTTTGTTTCAATATGCTGAGCTAATTCGGTAAAGTTATGCCTGAAACAACAAAATGTATCTACGTGCTATTCTAATCTATGAAACAATCGCTTAATTTATCCATTCATTAAAAATTTATTCATACATTATTTATGAAATTAATCAGAGTTTTTTTATGCTAAATAAATCAGCTTTAGATATAAAAATTTCATCGGACATGAACCGATTCAGGATTAACCTCTGAAAATATAGTCTCAATATTAAAGAAACATTGAAAAATATAATTATAGTCATTAACTTGTAATAATTATTATTATTATATTCTGGTTAAAGTATCCTAATTACAGAAATAACTGTTTTTCAGCTATGCGTAGGAAATATAACAAAAAGCAAAATCATTACAGGTTTAACCAATCATCACAGCAGCAGTTATAGATCGAAAAATTGGGTTTGCGTAGCATTCTGCTTTTATCACCTAGTTTTATCATATCGTTTAAACTGTTTATAATCTTTCCCATTACTTATTATCTCAAGGGTTCATCCGTGAACTCGTCACTGCAGTATCAAATCCTGGTCTCACTAAAGCGACCTCGTTCTCGTTTCAATCCGCCTGTATCCCTCTCTTAAATAAATTGTAAAGCTACACGATGAATCCCTTCCACATCTTCACTTTTCCTTGGGAAATATCATTCTCTGCCGTCCAAATGGCTTCGGTGATCCGTCAGTTATATATGAGCCCGGTGAGGCGCTAGGCTTCCGCGTGAATTCTCCTCCACGAGCGAACCAATTTAAACCTGAATGCTAGGACTGGCAGATGTGCAAGGATTGCAGCTTTCCAATGGGTGGAGTCGCGAAACCTTCTCCTGCTCGCGAGCATTGAATTTAAGTATCAATCATAATGGACCCTTAACCCCTTCCGCAAACCCCAAGTCGCGCACCCTCTGCTCGAGGAAACCTATTTCTTTCCCTATTGTGCCACCCCCTATACACAGGGGAATGGCTGAATGCCATCGGAGGATAAAAGATTTCATGCTAGCTAGGTAGCAATACTTGGATCGGCATAGACTGCCATCACTTGCTCATTTTTTAGTACTGTCCAAAGAAGGGAATCTGTACATTTTAAACTGCACCTAAAAATATTTTGGTGTTATAAATCTTTTTAAATTCATTCTCAGAACGAAATTAATGGTATGCACGAGGCGTATTCTTAAAGTTAGTACCGTTTGCTTATATTTAAATATTGGCGCTTCAGAACACAGTTTTGCTCCTGCAGCGCCATCAACTGATTCATTGAAAAGCTATAGCAGCATTTGTTTTGTTTCAGAAGTCGTTTGCTTGTCCGTGCATGCAAACAACAATGTCCGCGACAATCGTTGATTCCGCCAGCTGTGAAGTGCGTTCTGCCATACGATTCTTGTATGCAAAAGGATTGTCGGCTGCTGAAATTCATCGGGAATTATGCCTAGTTTATAAACCTACAGTTATGAGTGAAGGAAAGGTTAGACAATGGTGCTGTGATTTTTAAAATGGACGAACAAATGTCCATGACGAAGAGCGAAGTGGTAGGCCCAGTATTCTGACCGATGAAATTGTTTCGCAAGTGGAACAAAAACTGCGATGTGATCGTCGATTGACAATTAATGGCCTGGCTGAACAATTTCCTCAACTTGGACGCACTATTGTCTGCAATATTGTTACGGAAAACCTCGGATACCACACATTGCGTGCAAGGTGGGTACCGAAAATGCTCACCGACCACCACAAAGAGCAAAGAATGTCCAGTGGACAAGAGTTTTTGGGTCTTTGGGAACTCTTTAAACCACCCACCGTACAGTCCTGACCTTACACCCAGCGACTACTTCCTCTTCTTGCACTTGAAACAGTGGTTCGGTGGACAACGTGACAACCGTGTTCGGTGGACAACCGAAGAGGAACTCAAGAATGGCCTTGTCGATTGGTTCAACCCTCAGGCGGCGAGTTTCTATGCAGAGGGGTTAAAGAAGCTGGTGCAGCGGTACGAAAAATGCTTAAAAGTGAACGGCGATTATGTAGATAAGTGAAGTAGGTTTGTAGCTAACTAAAAGTGCCAATAGAATGTGTTTCATATGAGTATATTTTTTCCTGTGACCAAACGGGCCTTACTTTATGAACACGCCTCGTAATTGTCATTTGTAGTGTTCATTTGATTCACTTTAGTCATACTCATGTTTCACGAAACACTCGCAGAGTTAAGTTTTGATACTTGGTGAAATGAAAGACGACCACGGTTTTGACTCTTTAGTGTTCGTCCTCGAGATGTGAAGGACGTGTATTTCGGAACTACGGTCAGTGATCTTTAAGCCAAGTATGAATTCCAGCGGTGTGGAGAGTTCATTCTTTCAACATGGACATCATCCAATTTTCCCGAAGTGATGCCGGTGATCACCTCTCAGTGTTTTTTTTCCAAATATTCATTTAGAATGAATGTCAAAAAGGACACTTGTGTGCAGCTATCTACTGGTTGAAATTTTAATGCAATTATGCGCTGAAACTTCACCCGGGAAACCTCATTTAACTTCCCGGGGTTATTATTGCTGAACTGTTGTTCGTTAATTGTCCACAAATCGTACCGGAAACAAGAAAGTCTCGAATGCCCATAAAAATTATTCTTTCGTGGTGAATTTTCCCACGGCAGCTAATTAGTTACTCAGTTTTGCCCCCAACGCATGATTATGTCCAATTTTCTATTTGACGCACGCACAAATTTGATACGTATTGTGATGCGATGAACCGTAAAAAACCGGCGTTGTACTTCAGTAATGACACTTTTAATAAGGCCTCGCGTAATTGACTCATGGTACTCAGATATTTTTTTCAAACAGTGGAGCACCTCGAGACCAAATGATGGCGTCGCTACTCGCAGTAATTTGTGTGTACGTAAAATTAAACTTTTTGATAAATCCGGCTCTGCTTTATCATAAAGTGGGAGTGATGTTGTATGAACGGGTCATTAATACAAATTTCAGTCTTCTCTGCGTGTCTCTAAGTTCCTGCATATCTTAAAAACTGTTGCTTCACCTCAAGTTACCCCTCCGGTTGATCATCATTATTCATCCCCGAGGCTTTCAATTCCGGATCCCTGTGAGTACATGGAAGATCAATATATGAGGAGCAACATTAACAGAGGAATATGTAACAAACCTTCCTGCTGAGATGGTAGCATTGATTTTGTATGGGGCGGAGACGAGGAGGGATTGAGAGACGTCGTGGTCCCCGTGATTCTTCTTTTCCTCCTTCCACTTAACCTCCCTTCCCTCCACTTCTCGCTCAAACCTCCCCTCTATCTCTCTCCTCCAATCTCTCCCCTTTCCCGCCTCTCCAATATCTGCTATCATCTCTCTCTCTCTCTCTCTCTCTCTCTCTCTCTCCCTTCACTCCAGCTCTCTTTGTCTCCCATGAAGTCTTGCTACTCAAGATAACCATTCTTTATTATACGTAGTGTATCCTTATATTTAAAATATCCATGCATATTTTTTTTAACAAAGACTGGCGCTACTTCACTGGTTTATCGTTTTGGTGGCCCGAGGGCGTGGTACATGACGTCGGCAAGTACTCATTTCGACGCACGTCAATGGATGACGTTGACTTTCTTATTTGCGGACCATCATCCCTTTTTAACTTACTTCGTTGTCTTTTCAGCCAGCCACATCCCATTTAAGATTTCAACGGAGAATTTTATGAAATTAAGCCCCAATTAATATTTGTAATACATGCTTTTTAGTCAGAGCAATTTGTCAAAACGGAGTTCAAAGAGCATACATTCATATACTCTTTATAACAACGGGAGATGGGGTAGTCCAGTGGGTAGAGCGTTTGAATGCTGACCGAAAGCCCCTGGTTCGATTCCCCGGAGGAAACCTCTGGGCACTCTCAGCTTCTTCCAAGCTGTGTGATTTTCAGCGTACCGGATCTTCCTGAGAAAAGGGGTACAAGGAAAGGAAGTAACCCCCATATCCTGATGTGTGATTTTCACACGCCATCGGGTTTAGTGCAAGGTGAACTCTCTCCTCCGATTTGACATGTGACAGGAAACGAATAGCAAAATTTCGTTTACTCCAGAAAATTAAACTTAGCAATATAAATTTTGCGGAAAAACTAAACACGAGGTTTTATCTATATATTACCACTCCAGCGAATCACAGAACTCTCTTTCTGAAATTGTAATTCAATTCGTATCCCAAGGAAGTAAGTAGTGTTTATTCTCTCGAGGATGATGACTTAGACGGTTTTTAGTTTAGATTAGTAAATCCCCTTGGCTGATGTAACAGTAATTTTTGGGAAAAAATTACTCCCATGCTTTTATGTACAAATTTGGCTCAATTAATAATGTTGCCAAACGCCTATTAAATTAATGAATAAGAAGTGATTTTGATGTTAAAATTTTGTCTTAATTTTTGCCTGTGAAGTAATAAATACTGAAAATGAACACCACCAAATTTGCACGGTTTAAGTCGTCATCAGCACGCATGTTCATGTTCTACCCAATTTAGCGTTTTGCCGCTTGATTTTGGGTAACTATTTATTTAGCTCACCACCTGTTCACTCTGCATTAATGGATGGTCTCTTTTTAGAAGTTGCGCGTGCGTTCCAGTACTATTGTCACCAGGTAGACCATCAATATTTTTTTAGCAAATGATGTCATAAAAATAGTACAAATAAATTCAAAATTATTCCTTTTTTTAATTTTTTCAAATAATAATATGCCAAAAGTTCAATAAATCAACGCCACTTTTTTTCATTTTCATATTTGCATTAATTTTTCATATTTTAAACCCTGGCGTAGATCTTTCTTGTAGTGTCGTGACTGTATGTCATTGATAACATACATTACGAGAACTTGCATAGGACTTTAGAATAAGCAATTCAGCAGAGCATTAAAAATCACGTTTTTTTTCTCCGCTTGTTAACGGGAAGCGCGGATGCATACGGTATCTGATACTCCTTTAGAGATCCGTGAACGGTAATAATTTTGGTCGATACACGAGTCGATACTCGTATTATCCCGAGACTTGATTACGAAAGTCATTTTATGTTGGGATGCTTTCAGTTACGGGCAATGAAACTTTATTCTTGGTGGTTTATGATTATTATTGGCGAGGTATGTCAAAAAGAAGTTACGAGCTTTGAAACAAGAGACGGGAAAATGGAAATGTACTTGTTCTATTTAATAATGTTAATACTTTGAGAAAAAAGAGACTTAAACCTTTAAGACTCAAGATAAAATGCTCCTTCGCTTTTGGGTTCCTTTGCTTTTTGTTCTCATAAGAATGAGAAGTTTTGACCCCCTCGTAACAGTTTCCTGTCAATTGAACGTCCAATTAGCCGTCATAATAACCCTGATCGTAAGTTACTCGTAGTTAACGCCTTAAAATGTTGCGAAATACCTAGAAATTCATAGCGGAAGTAATAGGGGTGGGCCGAAGTTATGAGACGGTAACGAAAGTAAAATTTTCAATGGAAAAGGGAAGAGGCGGAGGAATTTCTGGGGGAGAATAGGAGAATACAGGAGCAGAGTTCCAATGAAAAGGTTAGCAAGTTCGTAAATGAAGGAATTTTCATGACTTAGATGCATTGCTGGGAGGTTACTAGAAGTGAGTGAAACTTTTGATGGAGTGTAACTTTTAATGGTTCAGAAACGTATGTTTGTAAGGAAGGATAACGTAAGAAGGCTACTAAGGATGTAGACTTTTGTGAGAAAATGATTCTCATTTCAATAAGCAAATTTCTCATAAACTCCTCTCAGCATTCTGGGTCTCTTCATGTCTCTGAGACAGATTTTTATCCTTGATCTTTCTGCTTCTTTCCATCTACTCTTCCTTCCACTATAATTTTCAATATGCTTTTTTGTCTTAAGAATTTGTCCCATACAGTTAAATTTGACCTTAATTAAAACTGACTTCTAATGAAAATACTTGCACTCTGGTAAAATATCATCTTAAAATTCATATTCACCAACTTTAATTAAGTTAGCATATAAAAATGCTTAGGCTGAAGAAAGGAAGAACTTTTCGAGTCTTTTTCATGACATAGTTTGAAAATGTTCTCCAATCTATCTTTAAACAAAAATGTTTTTCCATTTCTCATCGCTCCTTTATTTGTCGTAGATTAGTTGTGTCTTCTTGCTTGAGATACGAGACATTCTAAGAGTAAGGGCCGTTTGTCCATAAAATATGTATTCCTTAAAAAATTTTTTATTGACGGTTTTAGTTTCCTACAAAGCTACATCATTTTTCTACATTTATTCCCACTTCACTTTTCCACATTTAGCTTTTCGCTTTTAAACACTTTTCTTAACGCTGCAGCAGCTTCTTTAATGCCTCACCATATAAGTTCGTCGCCTGGGTATTGAACCAGGTGACCACGGTGGTCTTGAGTTCCTCGTAGTCTTCAAACCGTTGTTCACCAAACCACGGTTTCAGGTACAAGAAGAGGAAATAGTCGCTAGGTGCAAGGTAGGGACTGTGAAGTGGAGTCTAAAATCACTCGTCTACTCAATACAGGGTTCGTCCGGAAGATAAGTGTACTGAGCTCAGGAAAAAAAATGTATTACACTTTTACCTATCTTAAGCTAATATTCCTCAAAATAGGACCCTTGTGAGTCGATACACTTGTTCCAGCGGCGTTCCCATTCCTGGAACGCTCCCGCGAAGGCATCATCGGGAACCTCTCGAAGACACGTCGTCACGGCCTCTTTGACGGCGTCCAAAGTCCCGTATCGCGTTCCTTTCAAACTCCTCTTTATCTTCGGGAACAGAAAGAAGTCAAACAACGTTCTCTAAAAAATGTGGATCATTTTTGCAGTGATCCGCAAGTTGTGTCGCGATTTCCAAACGATTGAGTCTTTGATCATCAGTGAGCACTTTCGGCACCAACTTTGCACAAATTTTTCGCATCTGTAATTGGTCCATAATAATCTCGTGCACTATTGTTTTTGGCACATTACACTGCTCTGCTATGATCCGAACACTAAGACGACGATCAGAGTTCAGTACATCGCGAACTTTTCGCACATTTTCGTCGGTGAGTGTCGTTGATGGGCGTCCAGGCCGTGGTTCGTCGTCGACCTCTTCTCTGCCCTCCACGAACATCTTGTGCCACCGAAAGATCATGTTTCTGGACGTGGCTGACTCCCCGTAAGCCTGGTTAATCATACCGACAGTTTCGGTAGACGATTTCCCAAGCTTTACCGCAAATTTGATGGAATAACGCTGCTCCAAAAACTTCGGCATCGCGTTCCGTGACGTGGGTCGAGCGTGGAGGTTCGCGTTAACAGAGCTCCTCACTACACCACAGCTCAGAGCCGACTTCCTTTTTCAGCGTCGCTTGCCAACATACCCCCCTCCAATCGCAGCCCGTCAGAGCGGTGCTGGGCGCGCCTGGAGCGGCGGGAAAAAATCAGTACACTTATTTTCCGGACGAACCTGTATTCTTTGCTCTTTCTATTGGTCGGTAAGCATTTTTAGTACCCACCCTCCACACAATTTGTGATGTCAGAGCTTTTCTGTAACAACTATATAAAAATTAGTGCGTCCACCGTGGAGACATTTATCAGCCAGAGCACCATTCGTCATTCGTCCACCAGATCGTAGTTTTTGATCCACTTGATCGATTTCGTCAACCTATATACTGTGCCGTTCTTCACCAATCACATTTGTGCGGACATTTTTGAAGTCTCAACGCCATTTTCTAACCTCTCCTACACGCGTTACTGTCGGTCCGTAAACTAGGCACAACCTCCGATGAAACTGGATAGCCTATTATCCTTGTGCACACATAAATCTAATCATTTGGCAATTGGCAGGAGAGACATGCGAGTTTCGCGGACAATATTATCTGCATTCACGTGCAGGCAAACGACTACTGAATCAAAACCATAATTTCAGGGGTCTCGGGAACAATCAGATGGCAGTGTATGCGTACAACTTTGTTCTGACCCGCTAATATTTAAATATAAGAAAACGGATCTTACTTTTTAAATATCCGTCCTGTATAATCCTATTGATATCTCCTTGTATCCTCCTGCATTTTTTCCACATGTATCTACGTCTGTTGTAGTTTTGAATCAATTGTTAGCTACAATTACGTTACATCTCTTTGAAAAGTCAATAGTTTTCTACCCGCTGTCATTCCTTCCTCCTTTGTTGCACTCCTCTATATCTTTCCCGTCTCATCCTTCACTTGCCTATTCATGAGTAAACTGTAAAAAATGTTGGAGTTTTACCCATTTGCTTTAGTTAAATTATTAAACTTCAAGAAACAGCGGGAGATGCCGCAACAATTATTAATAATTAATTTATAATAAAAGTTAAATTGAATTTTTAAAAAATAATAATTAAATTATTAATAAAAGTAGTCTTCCGGTCAAGGTATGGACGCAGAAATTTAATAAACTTATAAGCGTCGCATAGCACTGTACGCTGAATAGCCTTAAGCCATATAGTGCCATGATTTATTTTCAGCTTCACATATTTGCTGCCTTCCTTCATTTTGTCCAATATGCCGAATATTTTCCTCCCCCCACCTTTCTTACCTATCATTATCATAGTATTTAGCATTCCACTGCCACTCAACACGCTCTCCATCCACCTTTTTGCCATTATTTGATATCTCCCTAAAAATTTCTTTTTTTTTATCTGTCAGGCTTGGAACTTCCTGGATGGTTTCATCGAGCAAGTATACAGTAGTCCATTGTGGCGTTTTAATCAGGTTTTAGAAATAATCAAGCCATTTCTAAAACTTTATTGCTCACACCGTATGTTCATTCCTTATCAGCATACTCTCTTACCTCAATGATATGCATCTTTTGTTTTCCTCAACACCGCATGACAATCGACCACTAATATCAAGAGTTTTCTTCCAGGAGCATTCGAGATCATTTACTTCAGCTTCACGTGTACGCTTGTCCACTTAACGCTACTAACAATAGTGTCATATCACTCATCCGCACTACGTTTATTACTTTCCTTCTTAAGTTTTTTTTTAAACTTAACTCCTACCCCTTGCTGACTCTCTTTCCCTCCGCTGTGTGCCTATTACTCTGAATCCTTCGCTCATATAATCACAGCCCCTTTTTCCCCCTCACTTCGCCATAACATGTTTGTATTTCATCTTTCCATCTCCTTCCTTGAGGTATTCCAAATTTTATCTCCTAAAATTCGTGCTCACATTCCACTTCCCTTTGAAATGCTTAAGGTTCTCTGCCGTGTTTTCTTATCCGTGCTTTCAATTCAGCTGCGTAAGAATTTAACTTACGTAAAGTGAGAGCACGGAAGTAGTAATGATAACGTTTGAACAACATAGGTATTCACTTGTTTCCAATCATTTTATAAGTGCGTGGGCACAGCTGAAAGGAAATTAGGAGGAATATTTTGTTTGCTCAAGAATCATTCACAAAAATATCGGATTCGTGTTTGAAAGTAGGATGCTCCAATATATTATAATGATTTTTATACTGCGAAATATCACACATTTTTGGACGGAGACATCCGCTTAGGTGGCTCCGTTAAAGTTAATGCTCCGGCATTATCCGGAGTTTCTTTTCCAGAGGGAGTTGATGATAGGAACGTCGATGGAATAATGGGAAAGACGTAAAGAAACTATGACCGAAAACTTTAACTAAGCGTAGTGTTGTTTGGTTTTGAAACTTTGTCGTCGTGAGGAGGAGATAAACGCCGATTGGAGGGTTTAGAGAGGTGACTGTGTAAACAAGTCGAGGAAATAATGTGGGTGGAGGGAAAACAAAGAAAATGTGCTAGAATTGCTAGGATGAACATAATTTTTGGAATGAATTCTATTAAAAATGAAAGGGTGGGTGGAGCAAATATCGAAAGGGAGTGGGATATTTGAGACCGTGATAGAAGGAGTTTGTTAGGTAGGCGAGATAGAAGGAGGAAAGCGATAAGCATTTTGGATGGCACGACGAAAGGTGGAAAATATGTTGAGCTGAAATGTAGCTATTGTAATAATGCAACAATTTCAGAGAGTAAAAATCATTCGCCTTGACCGGGATTCGAACCCGGATCCCTCGATATCCGGCCGAGTGCTTTAACCAAATACTCTCTGAAATTGTTGCATTATAATGCACACATAGCGGATGACTCCGTTAAAAGTTACTGTTGCGGCATCTCCCGCAGTTTCTTGACATTTAGCTATTGTAATGCAAACTTGCACTTAATTTTGACAGAATTTATTTATTGTAGTAGATATATTATTTCCTAGAAGAACCATGATGTTTTAAATATTTTTGGTTGAGTGGAAAAAGTTAGTTTTTATCTGTTGTGTATTACCGAGGGTAAGTCAATGAATGAGTCGCCAAGGTCAGCAAAAAACAACCCAGGAACTGTTAACGAACATTGAATTGGGAACGCTTAGGACATTCACCGTACAGTCCCCACTTAGATCCCAGTGATTTTCATCTGTTTGGGCCCATAAAAAAAAACATTTGGGTGTCCGAAGCTATGAAAAAGGTGATGCCTTAGACCGCAGAGGTAGACGTTTGGCTGCGACAGCAAACATAATACTTCCTTTCTGCCGCCTATCAAGGATTTGTAAAGAGATTTAATAAGTGTCCGAACGTACAGGGTGAATATGAAGAAAATCGAAATAAATTTCAGGAAGTTATGTTGATTATTATTGAGTCTATCCAGTTTTTCGAGTTATTTATTGATTTAGCCTCGTCTTAACGAGACGTGAAAACCCTGCGTTATCTATAATGGAAATTTGATCTATTTTTACCACTCGTCGCCAATTATCACTGAAGAATTTCCTACTTGCCGCTACTCTATGGAGATGAACGTTTTAATTTTGCGACGCCTCGATTTAATTGCTTCCCGTCGTCGCATGCTTTTTTGCTCTGTCGGCAGATTTCATATTTTTGGTCACACCAATGTGGGTTGATCGATTGAACTATGTGTTAAACGAGGGACAGAACAGCTTTTCGTCTGCAACGTCACTAATTTCAGTAAAAAATTCAATCTATTCAATGTTTTTAATTGAAAATATCGATAACTATGTGTTGACATTGGAACTCACCAAAAAATAAATCTCTGATTTTGATTTCATGTTGAATTTATACTCATAAATGGCTTGATTTTTATCACCGTTGGGTTTCATTTGAAGCGTGCATTACTTCCATCGTTTTTCAGCTATATGACCTTTTTGGTACCCCTAATGTAAAATAAGCATCCATTAAGCGCGGCTTAATTTAATAAATCCGAGTCTTCAAATATTTCTGAATTCAATGAACGTTTTGGGGAAATAATGTTTCCATGCAATGTAGGTCAATGATCAACATGGTTCAATTTATAACCTAACAAGCTTTGTTTAATGTGGCATAAATTATAATTCGTTCGGGATCACATTTTTTCGCATGCATAGAGCACAAATGATCAAATGCATTTCCGATTAAATTATTAATGGTGTATGGCTTTTGATTTTATTTTATTGATACCAAATATTAACTGAATTTCAAGTAATAATATTGCAGGAAACTACCGGAGATGCCGCGACAGTAATTTCGAACGGACTCATCCGCTGAATGTGCATTAAAATGCAACTATTTCCAAGAGTAAAAATCATTCGCCTCTCATTTTTCGGATTGGCTGAGGGCTCCTCAGTAGCTTAACTGGCTAAAGCATTCTCCCGAAACTCAAATGATCCGGGTTCATACCCCGATCAAGGCAAATGATTTTTACACTCAGAAATTGTTGCGTTGTAATAATATTGCATTTATTATCTTCAGCTTGCTCATCTAATCAATAAATCCTGTTGTCTCATTCGTAACGTGCATCAACCCTCTCGTCTATCATCTTTCTCTCCTCCTAAGACTATCATTAAATTGAATTTTTCGAATCTATTTCCGTGTCCACTAGTCTCGTAGGTCTTATCATTAGTTGGCGTGACCCTTGCCTCTGTTTTGATGTACCCCTACGATAGATGACTAGCCTCTTCTTGTCTTCAATTTACTTTGTTTTCGCGTCTGCCATGATTTCTTCCACGTGCCTCACCTGATATTTTCCTCCATAATTCATCAGTCCTCTGTATGCATCGTTTGAAAGTGTCTCTTTCTTCTTACAGATATTACTATTGGATCGTGACATTCCATTCCTCTATGCATGCTTTTTTCAGGGACGCAATTCCTGTCAACAAGTTTAAAAAAAACTCATTCGCTTTTTCCAACTTTCAAAAACCAAACATTTTATTTGTTTAACTTTTTAATCTTTATTTTTTTATCTATAATGGTTTCTGTAGCCAAATGTTCATCCCTTATCTTTACTAGGCCTTCTTTTAATAAACAAATTTTTGTAATCCCTTCTCATCCGCGAAGGGCTTTAACGGCTCTGCATCGAAATCTGGTTGTATATGCGCATGTATCCTTGATCAAAGTTTTCTGTCCTGGTCACATTGATTCGAAAAATGAAATATTTTATCGTTGACATGCGAAAGAGTCCATAATAGAATGGCATTAGCTGGATTATGGAAGTCTTTCAACTTTATCCATCAAATTTTGTCTTGCGAATATGTCAATGGTGAATATCGTTTTCATTCAATTGGATTTATTGATACTACTTATGTCAGATTACACTGGCCTGCAAAAAAATGTTTTTTTGTCGCCGGGAATCTTTATGATGACTTTAACTATATTTGTAGAGCTGAATCCAAATATGAAATCCGTTTTTATTTAACAGCTCTACTTTTTTAGATATGGCACATCTTGCGATTAGTTGTTTTAATATTTGATATATTCCGGAAAATAATTTTCAAAGTTAAATAAATCTATAAGTATACTAATTTATAACCACTCTGCGGTGTTCCTTTTATTTTCAATAAACTGTCAATAAGTTTTATGTATATTTCTATATTGTAGGCCAATGAGATAATTATTAATATAATATTCCCATATCATCATGTAGAAGATTTTTTTACGTAAGTAACAACATATCTATATCTTGAAAACTATAGCTGATAGGAAAAAACTAGTGTCATAATTGGATTCAGCACCCCAATTGTTCTTTAAATCAACATTAAAAGCTCCGGCACCAAAAACACTGTTGGCCTGTGTTATGTAAGTGAGTTTATATTCCACAAACTTTCGCGTTCCATACCAATCTTTAAGTTTCTTCCTAAGCAGTTAGTACCACGTGTATCAAATGCATCTCATGAGTCATCCATTTCATTCCTCTTCAATTATTACTACCCCTATCGTTCTTTCGATCGTGGCATTCAGTAGAAAAACGTATTCATATCTTCTATTTTCCGCTGCTTCCACTTCTGGAAGCATCTCACGATTGCAGGGAAATAAACTCAAAAAATTTGAACTCTAAGGTTTAATGAAATGCTTCCTTATACCTAGGCTATTACATTTCCTCATTAGAAGTTGTTTTATTCATGGAGCGCCTCTTTTGCGGGTTTCATTCTGCTCAATGTGTATGAATTGATATGGGAGTTGAAATGTCTACCTAAATAATAAATTTCCACCTTCTCCATATAGGGAGTTTGTTTCTAGCTACTCTCGTTGAACACGTAGCTCATGAATATTTCTTTTCAGGGCCCATAGCATTATGCTCCAGTCCATTTATCAAAAGCTTTTACCTGAATCACGTACTCAGTGCAGGTTTATCGATCTTTCTCTCCCCACATCTATGAGTGTAAGAGCTTTTTTTTGTTCCTTCAGTCCAGAATCAAATTGGTTAACACTTCAGTTTCTTTCTATTTCCATCCTATTTTTTCTGTATTATTCTTATAGAATGCGCAATTTATCGGTTAATAGCAGGCCAGTGGGTCAAAAGTGTCTATATTTCCCCCTTAAACGATTTGGAATATGCATTTTTTAATATATGTATTTTTAATGAGTTCGTATTGATAGCGAAATGTATGCTAATGGTGGCAAATCAAACAATTTCGAACAAGGCGGGATTGCAACGCGGCTGCTAATAAACTGGTCTTTTTTCCTCGATTTGTATTGCGTCACTTATTTCATTTTTATTTTTTACAGTTTGATATGAACAAACATCAATTTTATTTTCTCACTAAGGAGACCGCAATCGCAGGTTCTACTACAAAAAAATGTGACGGGCTTTTAATGAAATTTTACAGTCGATAGATGATCTGATTGGCGGAAATATTCACCCCCAAAATCGTCCGGATCGACTTCATACCCTGATAAGGGTTTGACTCACTTTATCGAAAGTTTTCCGGACCCAAACCATTGTCCTTATGTTTGAGGTAACGAACAAGTCGTGTGCTTCTAGAATATCATCCAGCTTTCGAGAAAGGAGAACAAAACCTTTGTGACCTCCACGTCCCTGAACTTTAAAAATTTAAACTAAGTTAAGCAAGAGAGAATAAGTGATTCGAACGTCTTGATGCAGGATCCAAAAGAATTCATTTTCGCGATTGGATTTTCCCCCGCGTCCAGGAAGCCGACGATTAATTCCGACGGGGGTGGGGTGGAAGGAGGCTGCGAGGGGACTTCACTTCCCAGTCCGCTCAAACGCGGAATTCGAGACCTCACCACTCCCCGGCGTTATCAACAGATGGCGCGGCAATCACCTCTTTTTCCACCCCACCCTCCCGAAAACCTTCTCGTTTTAATCGATCTTTTTTCGTGCCCTCTCATTTTCGGCAAGGAGGACGGGAGAAGGAGGGTTATTTTCCAAGTCATTAATTTACGAGTTTCCCATCTTTAAAATAAAAAAGCCACTAGTTAGGCGCTCGGAAAGCGTTCGTTCATCTTCCGCCGTGAAACTTCAAGCCCTTCATCTTTTCCAATGTATATAAAAAAAATATATAAATATATATATATATATGTGTATATATATATATATATATGTATGTATGTATATCTATATATATATATTTTTTTTTACTTCTATACAATTTTTCGAGAGGTGGATATGAAAATTTCACGATGAGGCAAAAGGTCGATCGGGGAGGAGGAAAAGGGGTGTTATAAAACTCGTTCAGTAGTCCGTCGCGTGCTGTGGCCTTTCAAAGAGGATCCAACCGCCGTGGAACCGAATTGAAAAGAACGGAGATGTTTTTCGATTACGCTCGATGGGAAAAAAATCTCACCAACGGAAGTATTTATTCGCTCGTGAATAAAAAGAAATAAATGCAACTGCCTCATCAAAGGTAGTGTGTCCCTCTTTCAGTTGGCTTTGGTGGACCCATCCATGGGAGCTATTACGCAACGTCGAGGATTTTTAAATACTTCCAGTTTAAACTTTCTCATCCTTTCTTTATTTTATCGTTTTTATTTACTCCTGCAACCCATTCCATGCCATTCAAAATCTCTATTCTGGTCCTCCTCCCGGAATACCCGAGTCAATCAATCACCGCTTTCAATATCCCCCCTACACATTGATATTTCTTCCATCCCCTTTTGATCCTTCAAATCTATCCAGACAACTTTCCCTACCAAGGTGTCACAGTTTCCCTTTTTCCCCATCGAATTCTCCGATTGTCCCATTCCTCTAGTGTGGTTCCCCAAATGCATTCCCCAATCACTCCATTCCCGAGCAAACCTCTTTCCTTAATCAAATTCTTCGATAACTGCTTAAGCATAGCAATAATGGAAGTACTACAAGAGCCAGCAGGCAGCATTGAGGTGAAAACCTGGGAGTTGGCATTTATTTGACTGCAAATGGATTTTTAAGTAATTACACGGTATATGGGTACGTATGACGTCAATAATTTCGTGCTGCAGCTGCAGGGGACTTGTTCCAAACCGCAAACGATGTTTACCTATGTTTTCTAAAAATGGTCATAACTAGAGATGGGTTATGGGTCTATGACTATCATCGCGAAACAAAAACAGTCTTCCCAACAGTTGGTTGACAATATGAGAGAGAGCTCATGAGAGAATACGATGAGAGAGAGCTCATGACCAATCCGAAAAAAGACTTTGCCCATTGTTTTGATTAGTAGAAGAGACGATTCTGGGATAAGTGTGTGGGGCCCTAAGGAGGAACTTTGAAGGGGACTACGACCATAATGTTCTAGATAGGTTACTTTTCCAAAATATTGCATGGCTTCATAGTTTTGGGACAAATGCCATCAGTATATTTTGAAAAGGTAATCTACCGGTTAAGGTAGGTTTTTGGATGGACACAACTATCAAATAAATATTTTGTAACTCCAAACAAAATCCAATCCAGCAACCTACTCTACATCAGGTCCCTCTTCATCTCTGTGTACTTCCTTCCTCCCTTCATCCCGTCCAACATCCCTATCCTGTTCCTGCCCTTTCCTCGTTTGCCTAACATTCTCCCCTCTATTACCGTTTTCAACATCCCACTGCCGCTCAATACGCCTTTCATCCATGTTTCTTGCCTCCATAGGATCTCCCCCAAAAAACCACTCTCCTCACCCACCATCCCTAGTACTTCCTCATTTGTTTTTCTTTCGGTCCATTTCACCTTCTCCATTCTTCTCCACAACCACATTTCAAAAGCCTCCAATCTACGTCTACCCTCCTGCTTCAGTTACCACGTTTCCGCGTCACACAGGGCTTCGTTCCATATCAAAGTTTTTACGAGTCTTTTCTTTACCTCCCTACCTTTCTTTACGACCCCGTCATCAACTCCCTCCTCCTTGAGAAAGCCTCCTTGTCTAGCGTAATTCTTGTATCATTCATCACCTACTAAACCGACCTTCGGGTTGATTACTGTGTTTATGGTTATACATACACACATATATATATATATATTATATATATATATATATATATATATATATATATATATATATATATACGTATAAAAGTATGCGGAATTGAAGTAGTAGTTTTTAGGGGAGGCGACCAATAGCTGAGGTTATTTGCATCATTATGGATGGACAGGTATCGCGACCGACAGCTAATGTCATTTGCGCCACTAGGGATGGATTGGAAGGGTGAAGAGACATCCGGCGTCGGCATTAGCCTACTCTTAACGAAAGGCGCCAAGGGGTTCGCAGCTCAACGTCCAATAGGGATCGGAATCCCTACTTTAGAATTGAAGAAGGGTTTATTAATGGGCATGGTCACTCGTAGTGTCGAGCGTATTGAGAATTACATGTTAGCGGCGATAAGTCTATGTTTCTATGTTTCCATCCAGTGCTCACCTTGATGTGTAGGGAACCGTGTGTGTTTTGTGTAACCGTGGAGCTCTCGCGGTAAATCCTTCGCAAGAAGACCCCCGAGCTATTTGAGGAAAATTTTCCGTGGGGTTACGTAACCTCTCCTGCCCCCTTCCCACATGCACGTACCCGAGTACATCTCCTTTAAATTTCTGTATCCCTTTATTTCCTTAAAATTGTGCAATTTTCTCAAAGAACATAAACCCCTCGATGGGTGGGTTGCTTAAAGGCGAGGGGGAGAGAGGACGGGGCCTAGGTCTAGCAACAAAGGCCCCGCTCCGCGCCCTCAATCCATGCCACACTTTTTCCTTCCCTACTCTGCTAATACTACAACTACCTTCCCCCTCACTTACCCCGCGTTCCCTTAGAATTTCCGGCATACTCCGAGACTACGAAAGGTGAGATCTTGGGCTCGGGAGATCGAGTGGCAAGACGAAGGTTGGGTTGGAGTGAGGGGTGATGGGATCAGTGTAGTGTGGGTCTAGGCTAGGAAGCCCCCGGGGAGAGGAGGGGGAGGAGTGAGAAGGAGAGGATTTGTAGAATGTTGACTGCGGCATTGCAGGGGGAGGGGGTGCCTCGGATAAGGGCCAGCAAGTGTGTCGGGCGGTCGAGGATGAGACGTTAGCCCAGTAGATTAAGGAATGACGTGAGAAATGTCATTTTTCTTGAGAGCTAAGGCTCCCATGTACGCAGGTCAGGTACGTCACCAAGATATTGAAGAAAGGATGTGCTGTCTGAAAGTACGTGAAAATAAATCTTTATAAATTTGCTACTTTGAAATATTCTGCTTATTCACGAATGGTTGAGACGCTTAGCACCGTCTTTGTGTACATTCCGAAGTGTGTGTCTCCTACAACCCGTTGCATTTGGAGACAATATTTCATGCCGAAAAGGGCCGCACTACAGGAGGAAGATTTGATTTGTAAAACAAGGGTTAATTCACCTAATAAAGTAGTCATTTTTTAAGTGAAAAAAGGGAATGAAAGTGAACAACAACCATCCATACGACAGGTGTCCAGCATAAAAAGATAGGTCATGTGGGATTGAGAAGTAAGAAAGTGACATTCTATCACGATCATGTTGGCCGGAATGAAGTGAGAATAAAGCATTTGTAAATAACAGTTTCTTTTAATGTGGAGTGTCAGGCGAGTCTTGTGAAATTCAGGCATATCTGTCCCAAAAGTAGTCGGACAGAGTCGATTAAGAAAAATGTCTAGCCAGAATTGATATGTTCATTCAAAAGAGTTCGAAGTAGCACCCTTGTTTGTCCACACACCGCTAGCAGCGGATTCTCCACGCCTCGTACGCCTTCTGGAAAGCGGTGCCTGGAATAAGCTCCCTCGTCACGGACTGTTGTAATGCTGCCATCGTGCAGTGGTGATGTCCTTTCGGTACGGATTTGTAGCGGGAAAAGAGGAAAAAGTTTGGTGGGGAACGGCAAAAAATGTTGATTTTCTGACAAATCCGCGGGCGAGTTTCCTTTTTGTTCGTCCGAGAGCACTCGCGGCACCAACTTCTCGCACACCCCTCTCACGCCCATATTTTCGGTCACAAGTCGATGCACATCCCTTTTAGACGATGCCTGGAATGCTGCAAAGCTCGCTCTTCACGGCCAATTGTAACACTTTCACCGAGCCATGGCGACGTTCTTTCAGCGCGAATTTGAGGCGGGAGGAAAGGAAGAAGTGTGGTGGGGCATTGTCTAAAAAATGTGGACCCTCACTCAAATGGTCCAAATGCTCTTGGCAGATCCGCGTGCCAGTTTCCTTTTGTTCGCCCGAGAGCACTCGCGGACCAACTTCGCGCACACCTTTCTCACGCCCATGTTTCCGGTCACAAGTCGATGCACATGAGTTTTAGGGATGCCAAGTTCAACTGAAACCATACGAACACTTAATCTGCGATCGCTCTCCAACAGGTCTTCACGCTTGAAAGATTTTCGTCGCTTTTTGAGATCAAAGGGCATCCTGGACGTTCAGCGTCTCCGACATCTCTTCTAACCTTCCGAAACTACTTGTACCACTCAAAAAAACACGATATGCCCATGGCGTTATCACCATAAGCTGCCGTGAGCATATTATGAGTGTCTTTACCGGTTTTTCTTAGTTTCACGCAAAATTTGATGGCGTAGCGTGTTTCTAATAACCGGTTCAGGACGGTGCGTAACGAGGAGTTCCTCCACGTTATGGACGTTTCACACCGCAATTCAATCCGCACTCCGCAAAGACTGGGAGCTAACTGCCACCGGCCTCCAGCCTTTCCTGAGACTCCCCTCCCCTCGAGTCACGACTTGGAAACTCGATCCATTCATTTCCTATCTTCATCAATTATTGGATGTGGAAAATGTATACAAGAAAGTTTTCCTGTTAAGTTTTTTTTAGAAAGAAATAAGCACTTTGTGACTTCCACACTTTAAATATGAAACGACCGGTTTCGGCTGTTATGCCATCATCAGGTACAAGATTTCTCAAGAATCTTCTGAATTCGATCTAACTAATGTTTATGTGTAATTTTTACTATCACATGGTCTTCTTTTCATTAATTTCCAATATCTTTTAACAGTGGAAACATTCTTATAATATTTCTGGGATGGTACATTTTCCACAGTGCCTCTACATCTACATCTTCATAAATACCCTGCCAGCCACCAAAAAAGGTGTGTGGCAGGGGCTGTAGCACCATGAGGGAAGGGTAAGGGATAAGGAGGTTGGGGTTATCAATTAGGTGAAGAAAGGTGGGGGAACCTGTTAGAAAAAAAATAAAAAAACATACATACATGCATATACACATATATATACACATACATACATATATGTACATACACAAACATATATATATATACATACATATCCTCGCGCAGTCCCTAACCTGTACGTTAATACTATTTTAACACGTTAATTAACTAGTTAATACGTTAAATAATATTTAATGAACTAACTCCTGGGGGATTTCGACTACGAGCATTCTGGTCCCTTATCGTTCTTGGAAAAAATGACATTTTAAACCTGTCAGTCTTGCAGTCTATCTCTCTAATCTTATATTCGTGATCCCTTCGACCGTAATACGTTGGGGTTCGTATTATATCCTTGATGTCATCGGAAATGGGCCAATCTTTAAATGTTTTTAATAAGTTTAATCTATATTGTAAACGCCGCTGTGCAAGAGAATCCCATCCTAAATTGTCTAGCATAGTGGATACGCTGCTGCGTTGGTCATAACAATGTTTGACAAATCTAGCCCCCTCCCCGCTGAACTCGATCTAATTCCGAAATCAATACTAACGTCACTTAACAAATCACTACTCTGCGCTCTCTTTGTCCCATATACGACTCTATTTTTACCTGTGAATAGCTCCCATATACTTGCTGTGACTTTGACACGTGATCTTTTAAGGGAAAAATACAGTTCGTCGATTAATGTGCATATTCTCTTCCCTTTAGAAAATGTCAAAAAGTAAAATTAACGGGTAAGCAAGAGAGAATTTATAGTCCCTTTCACTATTCATGAATAGTGATTTCCCTTCTCCAAAAATCATTTGTAATGAAGCTTGTTCAAATTTAATCCATGTTACCGACGCAGTTGCTGAATAGTCTGCAATTCATTGACTTGTTTTTTCCTAAATTTTTTGTAGTTTATTTTGCTGGCAATATGCCCACCCCGGTGTCAATAGGTCAGTATTTATTATTCGGAGAAAACAACACATTCATTGTTATTTATATACCAGCAGGGGGTATTTTCAACGTTTACGACAGAAGAAATATCGAATATTGAAATCCAGTTGTATGTAGCATCCATACCTGATATTTATGCTAAAATTTCATTATAATATAAACGAATAAATCAGTACATGACTCGTTTGTTTCAATTAATAGATAGATAAGGACTTTATTTGGGCGAAATTGAGACATAATGGTCCTTTCTTCGCCCAAATAAAGTCCTTATCTATCTATTAATTGAAACAATTAATAATTAATTAATGATTTATTTACACATTACTATAGTTTTATTTTAATGCAAAAGATGGACGTGTAATTGAATTCAATTTCAATTGCTCCACAATAATTAACAAGTATACGCGCCAAATCTATATAATATATTGGACGTTCATACATTTACTTAGTGGCTTATGATTTAAAAATGTTTATTATTACCGAATTTTCCATCAATGATAAAATAATACTGGATTGTATAATCATGTACGATTTTAATTTCATATGTGTCAATTAAATATTCTTAAAATTCCATTTAAACTGACGTTGCCATTCCAGGCAATGTTGGAGTAAATTTAGCACCAATTATCTTACATATTTCTGTGTCATTAGCAATAAAGTGTAGCAATTTAATGGTTTTAGAGGAGGTTACTCAATTAGTCAGGATTATTTAAATGCAGATTTTTGAGACAGCCGAAGCTGTTGAACCAATGAATATCTCGAGTTCGGAATGTCACAGTTCCATTCATCTTCGTAGCCTTAGTAAGCGATTTTTTTATTTCCTCTACGTCATTTTTTATTCCGTATTCTCCTCATAATAACTATCAACATTTCTGAACTCTCTATTGTAATGACTTTTTGACGTACATGTGCATGTAAGTGACGATGGGTTGGGTGGTAGAAGGGACTATCTGGCCACAATCTCGCACCAATAAGGACGTTATGTTATAACTATTATTAATCTTTCTCGAGGATAATTCCTCGGTATGGTTACTGAAAATTTCTGAGCATCACTAAAGCGACTTTGCATACTTCTATAAGCGATTCACGTGTGTGGTAGGTTAAAGGGAGTCAATAAGGAAATTTCGTACGAAATTTGTATTTATTATTACTGATTTTGGCATGCTTGTATAAACGTTATCCTATAAGTCCTAATTTATTGATACTCTCCTTTCGATTTTTTGGCATAACACCTGTTACTGATATAACTATGAGTATAATATCTACATCATTAATTTGTTGACGTAGATGTTTCACTTCTTGAGCTAAATGTTGTTCTTGGTGTATATTTTTCACTTATTTTATTCGATATATTTTAAGAGCTTGATGGAAGAAGACACTTTGCTTTTCCATATATAATATTTTTATCAGAATCCACGTGTCGTTACTGCGGAACATATTTTAACCGAACCAAAGTCGTAATAAACAAAGTTTCTTCTTTCATCATGAAGGATTTTCACCATGCTACGCCTGAAACTGTGTCATTTTAAGTGTTTGATAATGTCATCTCGATTGAGTATGTTTTCCTTTCCTTTTTCAATAAAAGTAATATTCGTTTGATTACTAGGAATATATTTGTCAGCCAGAACGTGTCCGTTCCAGTACAGTTTTGTTTTTTGTTCTACAGTACTCTTCCTGGGTTGTAGTTATTCCATGGAATCACTATATTTTCTGCAATATGTGTTTTTTACAAGTTCAAGGTGTAATTGATGGCTATTGTTGTTTCTCTGGATTTTTCTCATTCTTAGCCCAGATGCTCCATCCACTTATGATATATTCTTTGGGTTCTCTTTGTGCCTGACTTTTATTATTTTTACCATATCATCCCGTCTCACACACCCCCTCCGTCTAACTGGGTCATTTTACTTACACACTACTAACATAAACACCCTTTTGAAAAATCAACTTACGGACCTAGTCCGATAAATGGCATGGCATTAATTACATGTACAGTTTTTGTTGGGACATAGAGGCATGTCGTTAACCATCGCGAAAAAATACGCCAGCGTTTTCTAAATCTCGGCGTTGAAACATATAGGCTCCCTTTTGGTGACTATGACAATTTTAGGACACATTTCACGTCACCCTTAAGAAGGGTCTAGTCATAATGGGAGTTAACTCAGGAAGTGAATCCGATATTTAATTGAATAAAGTTATAAACTTGAGACTGAACCTAGATGGGAAGCATGGTGGACAATTCGATAAGACCCTTGTGTCAATGTTTACGTTCCACTTTGAGTGAACGTCCAAGGCGTTGCTTCTGTATTCTTCCACTTGGCCGGGAATATTTCGTTTAGAATAATTTGAAGTGATTTTGTTAGTAGCTGCAGCCAGTCAAGCATAGCAAATGTAATTCGAACATTCCACGCCGACCTGAACGGAGTATTAGAAGTTTCCCGCGCATAGTGCACCAGAGTTAACTTGATGATGACGTGGTGGCAGGGATGGGTCGAGGGAAAACTGATTGGGAGTTTTACATCGGAAGATACCTCGGATGACTTACATGGAACAAATGACCGACGCCATTATACTCGTACATACGTAGATATGTATGAAGTGATTATCTGATAGGACAACCCTCAGGTAAAACTTTGTCGAGTAAATTGCAGGTCAGTGACCATGATGACGGAAAAAGGAAGGACGAAATCCATTCCCTAGTTGGGGAATATGTGTCGAGGTGAGAATCATGAATAAACTTTTAGCGTAAGAAGGGTGTGTTGTTTTGCGAAAGAAGCCGGCATTAATATTTTATCCAGTTTCCCGGGTAGTAGCGACCAGAATAAGCATATGGGTCGTTTGAAAAAATGTCGATGTTTCATTTAATGCCCATGTCATATTTCCCAACTATAATTATTAATTTATACACGTAAAAAACTATTCACTAAATCAGCTTTTGGTTATTATTATTTGAAGGTTTTTTGTCTTCTCAATTTTTTCCATTTTAACTTTTGTTAAATATTTATTTAATCCAAAAACAAGCCACTTATGAAACAAAAATTACTACCACTCCATACATCCCTACAAATTATAGATTTAAATATGTACCAATCACGGTAGTAGCTTAAATTGCATTGTTTTTCATTAATTGTATTTGTAATTGATTTTGATATTTTAAATCGGATAAACAGAATTGTTCACCTTAGTCAAATAATCGTTAAAAGTCGAACATCGTGTTCAAAAACGCAGAGATGGCATTTAAGCCATCGATACTCTCTTTCGCATCTCGCGTATCGCGAAAATTCTTCTTCTTAAATGAGTGAGGACGGAGTTGAAAAGAAGGTGACCTTTAATTTAAACTGAAGTGAGTCTGTAAGGTAGGAGAATTCTTCTTCGTGGAAAGGGCGAGTGGGAAAAAGTGTACCGGCGATGAAAAAATTTAGGCAATTAGGTCCCTCTAAAGGAGAGATCTAATTGCCTG
Source organism: Hetaerina titia (assembly GCA_037158775.1). Classification (NCBI taxonomy): domain Eukaryota; kingdom Metazoa; phylum Arthropoda; class Insecta; order Odonata; family Calopterygidae; genus Hetaerina; species Hetaerina titia. The sequence goes on along the minus strand of CM073776.1, from coordinate 71,270,736 downwards.
ATTGTCTCTCTCCTCTCTTTGCCCAACTCAAGAGGAAAACTCTCTCCCGCAATACGTACGATGCCTTTAAAATTCCTGGATGACATGTAACATTTTTATTTTGTTTGTTCATTTCCGTTTCACGATCTACGCAATTAACTCTCCAGTGCCACGCATCCCTCGACGGTTCCCGCCATCAGTCCACACACAGCATGAACCCATTTTGTCGTCCATGGAACGTGGTTGACTTTCCCTCGGTGGAAATTTCAATTAGATGTTGACACCACGTTTGGGTCATTGTAAACTTCAACATGGTCCGTTCCGTTTTCATCAGTGATTCCATCTCATACAGCTTCGCTGTTCCCCCGTCCTTGGACGAAACAACATGGCATTCATTTTTGTCAAATCTTCTTGGCGAATTTGTAAACATTCATAGTCTTTCTGCTATATTCATTTATATCCGACATGATGAATATTTATAAGTATATTGTTCATGAAAGATACCAGAGATATATTATAAAAATTATATCCTGCGTCAATGCATCGTTATAATTTTTCATCTTCTTCCCAAGGTAATGTAAAAGTTATCCTATCCTAATCCTATAGTAATTAACGTAATATTGTTGTTGTTATTATATTATGCTTCATGTTATTATTTCGAGAAGTTCATGTGGACTAATCTTAGCAAAAATGCCGGCTCCGCACTTAATCTTCGCCGTCCATGCACCATTCCCACTGCATCGCATACTTCATCTCCTACGTAACTATTCATTGATTTATTTCTAAATATTTTCATCATCATGGAGCCCATCATGAAGCTGGACATTGTTTCTCTATATTCTAATGATGCTCAATTTATATTACTAATTTATTCAATGATGAAAAACTTTGTAATACCACTGTATTTTATTAAGTCACCACCCAGCTTCGAGGCTCAGCATCAGGTACCGGAATACCTAATGATGGCGTTGAACGTATAAACCCGAGGCGTGTCCACATGAAATACTTCGTAGTTACAAACTTATGGTTTTTCAATATCAAATGAATCTATTCCACTTCTAGTTCCGCTTCAAAAAAACTAATTAATGTATTCATATTTATATGAAGTGAAGGTAATTATCATTGTTTTATGTTGAGGGAGTGCAGATGTTTTATGGGCAAAAATAATTATTTATTTTAAAAATAACACAATGTATACATTCACTGTTCTTTATTATCGTACAATTAGTTTCAACGCTTAAGCGTCATCATCAGGCCTGATTACCTGATGATGACGCCTAAGTGTTGAAACTAGTTGTACGTTAATAAAGAACAGTGGATGTGCACATTGTGCTCTTAATAAAATTAATAGTGAACATGCACTTCCACAAAGTTGAGCCTGAAACAATAGAACGCACAAAAATAATTATGCTATTTTCATCTTCGCGCAAATGAGGTAGAATGGTGAGAGGCATAATTAAGTTATTTTAATTTTTATTTTAATTGCGCCACGGTGAATTTTATATTGTATTTTTCTGCCTTTATTTACTCGATTAGAGAGCTGAATTTTTTTCAATGATATGATATATTTTTGCTTCCATACATCCACCTTTTATACACGTACTTATCAACAGTTTCATAACTTGTCCACGTTTCTAGAGGAAGGTCAGTAGAAGTTTTAAAGGATGAAATAAAGACGATGAAAAGAAAAGGCCTAGAGTGTATAGTTTTATAATACTTCATTCTCCTAACCCTATGCTTCTTTGAGATCGTGCTCCAAATTAATCTCGCACTCCTTTGTAAGGATGCGGAGTGTATGAACCCTTCCGCAACTCCGCTTGAAGCAATTATCTACGATTATTCTGTTGGAAATATCAAACAACTTTTCCTAAAATGGAATGATTCGTATGTTTGCCTCCCAAACGTAATTTTCACCACGATTGCTATTAAGTTACTTCAAGTACTTTTAACCAGTTTGTACACCACTTTTTAGAAATGCTGAATTTGCTTTTATTAAAATGTTTGTGGTTTCCAAATTCATATTCATGTCAGTCTAATGAAACTACATGAGATACACCTCCCCCCCTTGATAGAGTGTTTCATTTCGAGTACTTTCATTCGATTAAATTCAAGAAACCATAAAATAAAAAGTGTTAGCATTTTGATTTTTATTAATGCATTACCTACCTGCTCGAAATTTATCTCTCAAAACTTAGAATTTGCTGATATTCGTTCATTTTTTTATAAATCTTCTTCCTTCCCTGTCCTTTTTAGAATCCTTGTATAATTGGCCATTTTTGTTCTTAGAACATCACTTGAGAGACATGCTGGAGATTTTTTCAAGGGTTTTAAGGGATTAAAGCCATAATAATGATAACCAACCCAAAGGTTAGTTTGAAGTGGAGGATGCCAGAATTTCGTACGAATCTTCAGATAGTGAAAGGAACTTTTTTCTGCCACCTGAACGTGATGAGTTCATGCACAAATTTAGAGTTTAATACTAGGTACATTCTACCCTCGCTCATCAGAACTAACCTTCAGGTTGATGAATGTGCCTGACGGATGTTTGGTGTTCGTCGAAGCACTTGAAAATAATTTAAATTTTTAATTTCGTATATTACGAGTTGGAACGACACGTGTGTGACACATGATCAATTAATACTTCACTCTCATGATTCATCACGAACCAAAGAAATCACCCAAAAGATTGGTTTAATTTGACAGGCTAAATCTCATCCAGTACTACATCTACATCTACTCAATACCCCGCAAGGACGTGTGGCGGGGGGTGTTAGGGCACCACCCGCAATTTAGAAAGAAAAAAAATCGCATGCAGAAGCCACAAATTTTTAGTCCACAAACCAAACATGGTAAACATTCATGCAAGAACCCTTTCACACACATGCAAACCCACAAACTACCAGCAAAGATGCACAATCTTTGAATTTTTAATTTTGTTCCAACTTGCAACTTAAATGTTTTTAATATTTCTAGATGGACTTCGGATTCTTACTGTTATGATTTCTGGTTTTCCAGGGAAAGAATGAGTATTTGAATCTCTCTGTAGTTGAATCTATCTCCCTTATTTTATCTTTGTGGTCTGATCTACCTTAGTAGTGTGGAGCAATTATGATTCCTTTTGTGTCATCGTTAAACTCGCTGTTTCTGAATCTTTCTAAAAGCCTAAGTCTCGCTTGTTCTCTTCGTATTTGAAGGGGTTCCCAGCTTAAGTCCCCTAAGAGATCTGTTACACTTGTGTTCACTAAGCCCTATGTGTTGTTGGGAATTTATAGATCATGTCAGGGGGTGCTAGTTTCTAGTGTCTTTCCCTGTGCCGTCTGTGCTTTCTGATATTTCTGATACCGAATCGAACCCGGGCCATCTAGTCAGTAGCAGCGCTCTATCCACCGGGATACCACACCCTCTTATTTCATATTATAAGTAGGAGTAATTATTTGCTTACTTAAAACGGTGTGCTTTGGAGATACACAGATATATATTTAATGGTTTTTTAGCATGGAGTATTTAGAAAAAGAAGTCTTAGGAGGAGAGAGCAAGGTGAGAAAGAGTTACATACAAACAAACATGATAGGAGAAGAGGAGACTATGGTTTGAATCGAAAGAAGTTAGTGGAGAAAATTTTGAGAGGGTGAGTGGGGCGTTAAAGACCGTGACAGAAGGGAAAATGTCAGGTAAGCGGAGTAGAGGGCAGAAGATATAAATTGATTTCCAGACGGCATTAAGGCAGTTAGGCGACTGTGGTAGGTAGACGTGAAGAGGGAAATAATGTAGGGTATGCAAAGGGTAAGATCACGCGTAACTCTTCACTCAACGTTTGGTTCAAATATCGATAATCATTTTTCTTCAGATTTTCTCTGGTTTGACCCGGAGAATTCCTCCACTCCATCGCATAAAAGTATTTTATGTTTCTCTTTTAAATAGAAACTGATTTTTGTTAAAAAAAAAGAGATGTTTACAGTCGAGTTGTTTTCTCCCTCCAAGTCGTACCGGATAGCCGCCGTTCGTTGATCTCCAAGGACTCGATTCCCACCAATTCGAGATGTCATCCCATTCTCTCCTTCATAAAAGACCCGCCCGTGCGCGGTGGTTGAGAAACCCGCGGCGTAACCTTTCCTTCGCCACCTTCTCGCCCCCACCCGTTCCGAGCGCTCCCCCTACCCCCCGCGTTCGGCTGCTCCCAGCCCTACCCCGTCTCCCCTCCTTCTTTTGTTCTTCTTCGGGAGCTTCGCTACCTCCCCTCCCCCCTCATTCCTTGGATCCCTTTCTCCCCTTTACGTTCACCCTTCTCGTCACTTGAGGGGAAAAAAGTGAAAAACCAAAAATAAATAAACCCGAACTTAATTCACAGCCCGGTGATTCTTTTTTTTCTGCTTCCAGGAAAGACTCCTGCTCTCCGTATTGCCCCGTCACGTTGCCATGGAGATGAAGGCCGACATCGCGGGGAAGCCGAGAGATTCCATGTTCCATAAGATTTACATTCAGCGATACGAAAATGTGAGGTGAGTGTCGAGTCCATATCGCTCGGCGGGTGAGCTAAAACTCGCTTGTTCGTTTTTTCCCGGCAAAGGAATTGGCAAGCAATCCCGAGGATCGGTGGTTTATGTCAAATGGGCCAAGCTGTTTGCTGTCGTGACGGGGGAATATTATTATTATTAAGACAATGCGTTTTCAGTCCAGACTTGTTGTTTTTAATGTTCCATTGTGATCCAGAGACAAATTTCATGTTTTAATTAAACCAGGACACTTTAATATGCATTATGCATTTACATGGTGGTTGATATTTGTCAATCAAATCGGCTTTCCAATTTTGATGCAAATATAAATGACGGCAACAATACAAAAGGCTTTTAAAGTTCAAATAACAATTTCATATGTGAATAGATAAGTTTTATTACAACGGTTTGACAAGTAAATATATCCTTGTCAATATATGTTTGCGTAGTATCTACATGAATAATATGAACGTCTGTGCACCATAATTGCGCAGTCATTTTCTTTCTTATAATTCATAAACTTCGAATCGTTCCACAAAACAATATTAACTGTAATTGATCCACCGACTTGATTTGACTTGACCGAACGATCCACTAACAGATTTCAAAATTCTACAATTCCAATGATAGCATTTTTTAATAAATTAGGATTTTTTTAATTTTTCAATAAAATATTAATGAAGATATTTCAGTATCATTTTTTCGGGTTTTTTGGGCCATTCGAAGGAGGTTATTAACAAATTCACCCGTGACAATGAACGCATAAGCAATGCAATTCAACTTCATCTTTCTTCATTAAATGTATGTTATGAAACGTCTTGATGATTACATTGTATTCTTTTTAGGTTTGAATTCCCCACTGCGAGTTTGAAAACCATATCATGCCAGCTAGATGTATTTCGAAAATCTAAATATCAAAAATCACCGGAGTAACCAATAACTCGAATGTTGGTTTCTATGTACGTGTTTTGCAGTTGACCTCATACTGACCCCTAGATCATGTGAGTTCAAACAGAGTGGAAAATTCGGCTCTTTACCCCATTATCTACGGTTTCCCAGGAATGTCCAAACCCCGAAAATTCACGCAGCATGGGTGAAGCTGAGGATACTCAAAGGTTATCAACTGGGTTTTAACTCATGCCCTCCGGCGAATGATGCGATTTCTCAGTCCGCTTACTTACCGCACAAGTTCAATACGGAAATGTACAAATTTTTGAGAATGAAAATCGAGTGATTTCCCGCCTTGGCGGCTTTATTTCAGAGTATGCCTAGTAACGGCATTTGCATGCGCCCAGTGACGCCATCTTTGGTACGTCTTTTTTAAAATGTCCTTTGTTTTTATATATAAGATTATATAAGTATATTCCACTATGTTATTTTACTAAGTTTTTGGTAATCGTTATTTATTGTAAATGACGAAGTTATATTTGTTTTTCGGAACGCGTATATATGAGGATATTTTGAATGTGAGTAGCGGCAAACAGAAGCATTCATTTCTGTATGTGGAACAGTGTGAGATTCAAAGGGAATAGAAATTCCATTCTATCGTTCATGGCATAAAAAGTATTTTTCACGTTCAAACAACAGCCTTCCATGTTTAGGTTACGGCACAAGTTTTAAGCTTGCGCCCAGTGACGCCATCTTTGGTACGTGTTTGGAAAATCCATGTGGTTGGATATTTATCGTGGCTATTTTTATTTTTAAAATCGGAGTGATATACTTTATATCGTTACCGATTTCCCCTTGATAATTATCATAGGATATTGATGTTTAGATGTGTTCATTCCGTGAAAATTGATTTTTTACCGAATTAAGCGAAGGAATTTCGATGTTTTCAATGTCACATTTTCAGATGGCTCATTCATCGGTTCTGTAAGGCATGAAATTCGCGATTGTTTGCGTCACCTGGATTTCCTGTTCCCATTTCTTTTCCGTTAACACACATTGCGGAAACGGATCCCAAAATCTTTATGTAAATCTATTCGCAATATGTTTAAGCGATCTTGGAAGACCAGGCCCACCTGCTCCTGAGCCCCAAGGGACGTTGGGAACTTTTCTCCTTCGGCACGCTCCCTTGGACTTAGCAGAAAATAGAAACTTCTTCGACACGAGGAAGCGGCTTATCGCTCGCTTTGATACGCAGATGAGATAGGCTTCAACTTAAAAATGGTGTGCATGCGAGCGAGAGTGCATACGCCGGGAGCCGTTCTCTTTCTTAGTCAATATCCCGATATGATCAGAGACCTCCTTCGAGAATCCTTCCAAGGTCTCGAATAATTTAGATTACGCGTGAGAAACTTACTCCGGCAGAATTTTTGCCAACGAGCTTATCAAAGACACTATTTTACACTCAACAGAAACTAGTCAGTGTCAAAGGAGTCGAATGAATAGACGTTTCAACGAAGCTGAATACTCCATTTTCCGTCCGAGACTTCTGTTATCGTATAATCGGAAATTCCGCCGCTTCGTAAGGTCACATCAGACTCTTTCTTTGGCTATAAACTGGCGCATTATGTGGACGAATGTAATTACTATCTAAGTGTGAAACATTTGTGGAAATATTTCAAGAAACGATGTTTTTATTTTCTCCGATAGATCCGGTCATGTTGCACTGGGCACGCGTGAAAATCCTCAGCCATGTCATTAAAAGTTCCTAATTATTTGCAACAGGTCAAAATCTACAGCTCTCGTTTTTAAAATGAGCAAATAATTTGCTGGAAAAGTTTCCCACTCCGGTCTAGAAGGCCGTCTGACATCGATCATTACGTTAAGTTCTTCTTCCAAATGGTCATCTTCGTTAAAATTATTTTTATGATGGGATAGATTTAGGATCTCATAGGTCGGGGTATATTTAGGTATAAATGCGAATAAGACAAGATATGTGGGTGCCGGAGATACTGAGAGGCAATGGGATACTGAAAATGGCAATATATATGGGAGAATACTGGGAAAGGGAGTTAGAGGGAGGAAAATATTAGGCATTCAGGATGTAATTAAGAAAGGAATACAGAGATAAATAATTATTTATTGTTTATTAAATTTAGTATGGGTTTTAAGAATATTTTGTAACATGTCAGGGCTAAACGAGTACTGTATTGTGTGTAGAGTGACGATACATAAGCAACCTACATAAAGCTTGTGGACTGCTGATAGTAATAGTAATAATAAAAATATTTAGAATAGATAAGCTTTGCATAGAGCAATTCGACTGGTGAATAAGGGAGGAAAGAAAGTATATGCAAGAAGTCGACTTTTTGAGTGTTGTTTGCGAAAGAAACCCGAAGGTTCACAGCCCTATGCCCCCTCCGATAGACCCCGATAGACTTCAACTACTCTCCTCGACAATCTAAAATGAAGAAAAATATTTACATGTACTGCCATATTTTGAATTCGAAGACGGGCCTTCGTAGTAAGAAGACGTAAGCCTATCCCCTTTATATCCAAGTCCATTCCTCGTGCGTTGCCGAGCAGTATTTTGAGATTTTTCACCAAAGTTCGTACATGAAAATGATTGATTTACAAATTCAACATTTCCTTGGATTTATTGATGTATCGATCGCCTAACTTCCGTTCCTCGCCCGTTTCACGCCCCACTTGCAAAACTTGCCAATTCAGACGAAATTCGGGGAGTTATATTTTTTTCTCGCCGAACTTACGAGTAGTTATGTTTTATCGCCTTAACCGTCGCAATGGTTCATCACCATCCTTTTCCCGAGCAGCTCTAAAGACATTTAAGATTTTAAGATTCTCCGAAATACTGTAGATGAAAATTCTCGGTGTCAATCTCAATTTAAGGATGCCCTAGTGCTTTCCTTTTTCGATTCCGCTCATTTGAATCTTGAGGCAATCAAGTATTTTAGTATACAGCACTGGGACTCTATACCTCCGCCAAAGCATAAGTATTGGTCGGGACTGTCAAGTTCATCGCCTGATAACTTCCATGGGAAAAGGAATTGTAAGCTACTTTACGTCTGTCATAAAATCTTTATTCAATTTATATTGACGAGTAGGGTATTGCTCAGAAGGAAGAAACATAATAAGAATGGCTGAAGGACCTCACTCATTGATGGCTTCAGATATTTATTCCAGTTTCATTGTCAAAAACAGACAAGAGAAAAAATTAAACACAAAAATCCGTTTCTTTTCTTCATTTTGGCCAAACTTTCTTTCAACAACGACTTCGGTTTTTACTCTTTAAGAGGAACTCTAGTTCATGGTTCGAAGATATCGGTTAACTATTTTTGTTCTAAGAAACAATGATATCACGAGTGAAATTTTTCTTTCAATCTAAAAGCCAAATTTTGTTAAGATAAAATATAGTTTAATCTAGGATCCCATAAGCGAAATTCCAAAATTTACTTAATAATCATGCTTTCAGTTTTCAACCTGTATTTATTTCCTTCCACAAGTTTCGATTGTAGCATTTCATTCTCAAGATGGCTCCAGCATATAAAATATTTAATTTACTCTAAAATTATTTATTGCATAAAAATCAGTTTAAATTTCTATAAAAAAATGAGACTGCAGGGCGAGTCTTTTGTAATGCATCTTGGAATCAGGTTCAAGGAAACAGGATTCGAATCATGTATGGATGAACAGTACATAAGATCCGTGACTTTACAAAGGAAATATACAGGGAGTCTCTTATTATTAATAATTAATAATAAAAAATATAAAGGATGCATATGCAAAAAAATGGATTCTTTGTTGAAAGATAGAAAAATGACGTAGAAAGAAGAGAAATGGATGAAATTGAAACTTCAAGCAGATACATTTCATGAGGGAAAATAAAAACATTAGTAAAAACGGTGACTTTGAGGATATTATGAGATAAGAGGAAATTTAATGTATATCTCATCTTTCTCTTTCATTGGTCTCTCAAAGAATCCAATGGTAGCTGCTGGTTCCCACGTCCTAAAAATTTTAATTTTTCCGATGCGTTTCTGTTTTTTAAACCTAATGTGAATTATTCGAGCATTATTCATTCTAAATGTATACATTCCAAAATAAAACAATACGTAATATTGTTCCGGTAAAGAAAATTCATGTTTCCGACGGTACTCGGAGTTTCTTTGAACTGCGAGAACTTCCAGATCCTATCGAAACCGACTACAGTCTACCCTAAGGATATTCATGCAAAATCTTTATTCTTTCATTGCAAAACACGAAATATCGTTGAGATATATCCACTGTGAGGTAAAAACGGAATTTCAATCCCATAAAATATAATTTCCAAATTATAAAACAAATGTAACAATTAATGCAGAAATTTAAAATTTTAGTTGATCATATTAATTGGGCACCTTCTTATTTTATTAGTGTAACAACCAGGATGAACTGATAAACTTTTTTTTTAGAGTGTAAGAATTTCGAAATTAAATTAAATTTATTCCTACTGTGAATCCCATCCCATCATACGATCCTTTATAGCCTTTTTGAATTTGATTCAGCGTGGCTGATTTGATTGGAACGTGGCTGAGTTCGCTTATATGACTGATTTTAATTGGCATATGTGCATCAAAATTAAATATTGGTATGAAATAATTGAGCAATTTAAAGAGTTATTCTTAGATTTCCTACCAATGGACTAAAGCGTTGGTGTGGTGAAGGGCTCGTATATATGTATAGGTCGTAGAGATATGTCGGCGTGAGCAATAATAATTGCTCCAGGTAGGGTCACCTATCCTAGATACGTAGATAGATAGAAAAAGGACTTCATTTGGGCGAAATTGAGACCTAATGTTCCCTTCTTCCATTTAACCCATTGTCATGTACATATAATATAAGTTATAAAATTGATAAAATACATGCATATATACACATAAATACATATAGACAGACAAAAATTTAAACATCGAAAGACATACATATACATAAAAAGATAATAAATAAAATAATAAAAAGATAATAAATAAATAAAATACGTAGTTCAAATGGCAGGAGCCAGACAAAAGGTAGAGTGCGCAGCGTCTGTTTTTCAACTGTAATGGCGTCTGATCTCAGTGGAGCGTCCACTTGAGTTATTGTGTCACATAAAAGACATTGTTCAAGAAACCATCAGAAAGACATTGTATGTACGGTATTTCGTCATAACATCTTGTTCCTTTAAAGCCCCCAAAATTTCAGAGTGTAAGAGGACGTCTCGGTAGCTTAAGTGGTTAAAGCACTCGGCCGGATATCGAGGGATCCGGGTTCGAATCCCGGTCAAGGCGAATGATTTTTACTCTCTGAAATGGTTGCATTATAATGCACACATAGCGGGTGACTCCGTTAAAGTTACTATTACAGTTTCTTGAAACCACCTGAGTTCTTTATCCTAATAAAATATTATGGAACCAAGAGTGGAAATTAATCCTATTAACTACGAGTGTATACGATACGTTGAAATTTTTCGAATGTAAGAAAACATTTGATAGTGATGGAGATTTGAATACGATTATTAGTGGCGAGACCTTTATTTTTGGGAATAGATTTAGGAATAGCGCGATCTACTAACGGAGTTTCCCGGAAGCGATTTAATTGATCGTAATTTAGTGCCCATGAAGGTTAATGTTAAAGTAAAGAGAATGAGAAAGGGAAGGAGTATGAGAAAATGTTATGTAGAAGACTACTTGGGCGAAAAGAAAGTTAAATGTAGTTTTTAATTGACAACAACTATCAAGATTATATTTCTAGTTTCATTCCGTGGACACTCCAATTCAGGGTTTACAGCATGCAACGTCAAGGGTTGACTTTATTCCCCTGATCTTCAAGTACAAGTAAGCAGAAATTTCCTGGATCAGGGAATATCTTGCCTTATTTTTTTATCTCCCGCATATCTGCTGCATCCGATAGAAGTTCCTTTTTTCCTTCAAGCTACACGGTTCATTGGGATTGCAGGTTCACTGCTGAAGAAACTGTAGTTATCTTCTTCGAACTCTCATTTATTATCAAGCGTGTCTCGGAAAGTTGAGTTAGTTTTTTGTCAGTTAAATTAGGATTTTTAAATTAAAATTCTTCCAATAGCTCAAGTAAACCCGAGGGAATGTAGGCATGCAGATTTCTTTCAGCTGTGACTGATATCAAATCCAGTTTCTAATGTCCTTATTACAACTGCATTCTTACATAAAGCCGCCATTGATTGGTTTTTGTGTGTTTAAGCTTCTCAGCAACTTCAATGTGTTTTCTCGAAGACTCAATAGAATCCCAACTCGCAAGTTTCTTTCAGCTTTTATTCAAGGTTATTTAGTCGCAAATTCAATTACATCCATGCAAAAACAATTCTCCCTCCCATTTCCTCGGACTCCTTTTTTGAGTAAGACTCTTTGTTCAATGACGTGCGTTACCTAAGTTCTTCCCTCATACCCCCAACTCTCCCTTAAAACTCCCCATTCCATTCCTTTCCGAAAAGACCCTACTCCTCACGCCCCGTCCCCCATTCGCCTCCTCGCCCGTCTTTATCCTCCTGGGAGACCAATCACCCAGGCCGCGTGCAAGATTGTTTTGCATGGCGCCCATATTTACTGGGTTTGGTTTAAGAAAAAACAGGGCATTTTTATTTCGTAGCGGCGTAATGAGTGTATAATTTATCGGAAGGGAAAGAAGTCTCTCTCTTCGATACGGAACGATCAGCAGATTCCATCATGTCTTTTCCATTATCCCAGTCCAAAGGCTTGCGTCTATCAAAAAATGTTTACTCATTAGGAAAATCAACGGTAATTGGAATTTTTACACCCTGCAGGACGATATCTGAAAGACGCTTAACAATATTATCCATCAAAACGGTCCTAAATATTTGAAAAAGCAAATAAATTACGTTGTCTCATAGTAAGACGCGTGTGAAACGATCCAAGAAACAGATAATTGTATGATTAAGGGTTCATTTGAGCAATTACTTCAAAGGAGAGTTGGACGCAGACTATTGTCGGCAAGGCCTTTGGTAGAGTGACAACAAAAGAATTGTCTCGCACAGCCATTGTAAGGTCTGCTGTTGAATATGCCATACCATAGAATGGCACCCTCAAGGGATTGGGCAAATAAAAAAATTACAAAGTGCAATAAAAGGCTACAAGGTACGTGTTAGTTCGGCATAGGAAGGCCGAACGCGTTGCTGAGATGTTCAAAGTGGATCCTAATGGAAGGAATTCGTTCGGGACTAGAAGGAAACTTAACAGGCTCTGCGCCGTATTCACGATTATCACAAGAGACAAAGGCTGGAAGGATTTAATTGAGTGAGCGGAGAAACCAAATTATGAAGGCAGCAGAAATTATGACCCTTTTCAAATAAAATTAAGATCACAAAAGGCCAACATTGCCAAGTTTTCATTTTTAAATGGAGATATAGATTTGGAACCAGTCGCGTGAAGAACTTGTTGAATCCTTTTCTAAAATCCTTAAGACATTTAGGAATAAATGTTCAACATAGTTAAGACAAAATCGCTTTTTTTAAAATATCGTTCATATGTGACATTTAAAAATTCGTTAAATTTAGGCGCATTTTAATTTATTGTATGTTGATGATCTTATTTCTTTTCACTGCCACCCGGTGTTATTCCAGTGGCAATGTAAATTAGTAAATAATTTAAATTTATTGATTAAACAACACATTTTCCAAAGCCGAGCACACCTTTTGGTCAAAAGTTCAAAACAGGCGGATAGTACTAATTGCAGATGATCATTCTACGCCAACTTATCAGCTCTATACTTTGAGTAACTCAGCCGAAACATGGCTGTACCCGTCGACTATTTCTTCCGCTCGAGAGTTGCATTACCCTAACTCGCAAAAATATAAGAGTCAAATACGTTCATCCAAACAATAAATTCTGTAATGTACCTAAAGTAAACGAGATGTTTCGTCCAAGTGATTACCTCCAGTTAGGTGTTCTCAATTTGGGATACCATAATCATATTATTGGAGACAAATTTTAAATAATTTTGCTAGCAAACATTGCTTTACAATTTATTTACAACAAACTCCTGTGCTTCGGCATCTTGGGCGACTACATAGATATCCTCGGATAACTATGATTACAATTTGGTTTTGAAAATGCAAATGCTGCTAATGAATTCAATTATCATTCAAATCATGGCGTAAGTCATTGTCAGGGGACATTTCCATATTAAAAATCTCCTCCTGACCAGAGAAATTTCATTCTCGACATCAAGATTTTTGTCGTATTTTTTTTCAACCGTGTTCCCGGAGATGAAATTTTTGAATGTGGGCCATCTGAAAATTAAATTTCGTCGGGTTGTTTTGACGTCGCTTTTGCTCGTGAAGTTTTGATTGCTTTATTTATTGTGGTTTGACGACTGATTTGATTTGAGCACAGCGATGAATGAGTTCGGTTGGGTTCCGCCGCTGACCGGAAGTTTGCGGGTTTCCCTTGATCCCTGTGGACACCACGCAGGCAAAGTCCAAGCGACGCGATTTTCTGAATACCAGGAATACCGGGGCCAAACCGCGAAAGGAATTTTTCCCTTCCCTACCCTTAATATGTACATTTCAGTAGGCCTGGATAGTAATTCATACCCCTGACGAATAAAACTAAGCCTCAGGTTGAACTTGACGACGTTGATTTCTTATCAAATTCTTCGATTCCGATTTTGCCTTTTCCATGATTTTCCAACAAACGTACGCTCCATGCTTACGACTTAATAATAAAATAGTTATTTTTTTCAAATTGTTCACTTCATTAAAGGTTTTTCACTTCAGCAAAATGTTATGAACTTATAAATAAGTGAATTAAATATTATTTACCCTTATTAGCATGCCCACGACATTTAAATACGTATTCCGTTTTGACTTAGATTTAAATGGTAATTGTAGTCTTTAAAGTGTAAATTACATATAAATGATATTTCAGCTTAGTCTACCAATATTTAGATGGTATCTTACCTTATCAATGTAAACAAAAAAATGCCGAAACTGTAACCTTGATTGGCACTAAGTGATAAGAAAGAAAAGGGTGGAGAAAAAGGAGGGGAAGGAAAATAGGAGGAATAGGGAATACACACTAGGTTACTTGGGTGTGTTTGAGAAACAGTGACTCACGTATACTTCAATCACACACAAAAGTCAAAATAAATAATAAAAATAACAAATAATAAAACAAACTTACAACCACTCGATCACTAGGGTGTGTTAAGAAATAACTGTCACTCTCGTGAATCACATTCACACACTCACTCAGTCAGGATTTACAAGGATCCCTCCTATGTCAGTGACCCGTCAATCACACAAATAAATGAAAATTATAAAAGGATGTAAGGAAACAGAAACGATTTACGTGAATACACAGTCACTCGGCCACTTGGGTGTGTTAGACCTTTGTGAATTTCACACACTCACTTAGTCAGGATTTACAAGGATCCCTCCTATGTCAGTGACCCGTCAATCACACAAATAAATGAAAATTATAAAAGGATGTAAGGAAACAGAAACGATTTACGTGAATACACAGTCACTCGGCCACTTGGGTGTGTTAGACCTTTGTGAATTTCACACACTCACTCAGTCAGGATTTACAAGGATCCCTCCTATGCCATTGACCCGTCAATCACACAGATTAATATAAAATTATAACACGGATGTACGCACGCTCTCGCTCACTCACTCAATCATTCAGGTGACTTCAATCGGTATTTTTTTGTTTACATTGATTCACGACCGTAGCTACGTTCCTTGTATATTTAAATCTTACCTTATGTTTAATTGGATTTATATTTTGTCTCCTTTGGACATTTTTAGCTTTGACTAACGAAACAAAACATTTTTTAATCGTTTTTGAAAATTCTTTCAACAAAACGACTGTAGTGAAGACGACTTCATTTCGCCATTCCCTATGTGTTCTTCAAATTTTTTTATGTTTTTAAAGAAACATTGACATTATAATGGTGCCATGTTACTCTTATTTTCATTATTTTCAGCTGCTGTTACTGCAGCTGCTAAAAGTTACCATTGAATGGCGCCATCAAGACATTCATAGATTCCAAAATGAAAATAATGTGCGAAAAATTAATGAAAATGTCAATACCCTTTTCCCTTCAAGAATCAATATTCTTACGGTTTACAGCTCTTGAAAGTTGAATTTTAATTATAATTTCAGTTCATTTTATCGTATTAAATTCCGATATTCTTCATTAATATAAACCTTACATACAAGTCCCTACAGTTACACGGGCAAAAAAGAAAAAAAACATCCCGCAGAACCACAACCTCGGAGGCGTAGCCATTTCATAGAGATTTTGCAATGATATTGGCAATCCTTCTTAAAGGACAAATTTACTACATTTCCGAAGAACGCGTTTTTTCGCAATTCTAAAAGTTAACCGAATTAATTATCCAAATTCCCATGAATGCATTGAGGTATACTCTTTCCACGTTATCGGTACCTAGCATTAAAATCTTCGTGTTTTAATGCAGATCATGAGTGTATATTTTGTGCTTTTCATTTAACAAACAAATGAATATTGAGTGAGAAAAAAAGGACAAATTTACTTAGGGCATTCTGTGTCGTTATGGTAACTCACTCGGTAAGAAAGAGAAACTTTAGCAGAGGACATCACTCATTATGTTCTATAATTTTACTTTATTGACTTCAGTATTACAATGCCCTGTTTTATTCTTTTTGCCTCAACAAATTTATGAAATGCCATGCGTAAGATCATAAGACTTTTTTGCCAATATCTCATACACCACAGCAATTAAAGGGTGACTAGCATCTTGAATCTCTGATGTACCCTCTTAAGTGTTCCTCGCTCTTAGAGGGGATACTACTTAATCCGTGCTCTGTCAACGATGCCGTTTAGTCCGGAAAACAACCATAAAAATCTAGTTTTGTATTAGTCTTTTCTTTGTCTTCTTTCGGATAAACGAAGGAATAAGCTCGAGAAACGACTCTCCAGAATAGAAGGGCATTATGTATCAAGGGCTACGTGACAGAGGCGAAATAAGTAGCCTTTAATAGGAAACTATTGAAGAGATTACTGAAATACCTATTATAATTGTTTTGCTTTTAATTTCTTTTTTTTTACTTCTTCTACAATAGAATGGGATTAAGGGTTCGTATATGAATTGCCTGTAAATGTTGGCTAGGTAGGTGCTCCTTAACGCAAAGTATTTTCTCAAGAAACGGATCGCTACATTTCATAGAATACTGGTGCGGTGATGGCATTTTTTTTAGTTAATCGTCCGGAAATGTACAATGGACAGGAAAGGATTTTAACTACAGCGTTAATACTGATCCTCGAGATGTTTCCACTTCATTTAAATTGACATCTACTGAGTCGGGTCCCCATTCCACTGCTCAGTTAAATGTATAAGACTAATAAATAATATAATGAAAGAAACGTCGTAATCAAACCCGAAGTTTGATTTTATAGATGATGCTGGTGCTCATCTAATACAATAAGACCTGCTACTTATTTTTATAAGGCTGTCTCACTCTCCAATTCTTTCACCCATCGTACACAGCGTTCTTTCTTCCATTACGGCCTTCAACATCTCATCATCTTTCAATATTTCCTCCAATAACTAACTCTGGTTTTTCCGTTTTCCTCCAGTAACTTCCTGTCTTCGTCCACCCTATTTTAAACCTCGGCGTTTGGCTTCCTTCCCGTCCCAGCATATCTTCCTCATTCTCCGCCACACCCACATCTCAAAACCCTCCAATTTTACGCTCATCCTCTTACCTTAAATACAAGGCTTCACATCTATAATTATTACGCCCCATGTTAAAAACTTCTTTACTTAGTATTTTTAATAGATATAGCATTTTTAATCAAAGATCCTTTTAAGCCGTTGTTCCATACGGTCACGTTTGCTTCATTCTGAGAACTACATAATGATAACACTATTAAATTTAACTATCAAATGCAGTCGTTCGCCTAACCGTAGTCTCATTCTAGAGTTCTCTAAAGCTAGATGTATCACCGTTTTTTTGAAATTTCGCGAGCATATCATGACGCCAGTCTGTAATTTAAAAAAAACAGTCATAACTTCATAAAGCATTTTCTCAAATATTTTTTATTCATTTTTTCGGGCCATTATGCGAATAAAAATAGGTGTGACAACGTATTTAATGCATTTATAAATCATTAGTAATAATACGGAGAGCGCCTAAGTCACGGTTTTAAACTTTTCGCTATGGAAGTAAAAAACGAGCGTTCCGAATTCTCTCATTTAGTCTGTGTGCTGTGTTCCACGAAAATTGTGGAGCTTTAATAATTCTTTCGACATCAGAAGAAATTCATGCTTATTAACGCTCTACTATACATCATCACCTTTATGAGATGCATATGCCAAAAACGTACTTGTACATTCGGGTAATAAAAGAAAATTAGACAGGAGAGAGCTGTAGATGAGGACCAAAGTTAAAATAAAAACAATAAGTGAATTATTTCGCGGCGCAAAAATATGAGTTGCGCAAAATATGAATTAGTGGCAGGATTCTCGGAATGAGCACGCGTAATTTTGAATGTGGTAGGAAAGATATCGTTATCAAATTGTAAAAAATTGTACATATAGCTCATATATAAAATACGAGTATATATAGCAACATCCTTTTTTGGATATGATTGTCAAATCTACCAAAAGCGTCTTTGAGTGTCTTTTAATAACTATTCATGAATTTCCAAATATTTTGTTGAGTCAACCTTATTTTTTTCCCTCGATCTTCTGGGGGTTATAATAAACCAAATTCTACGAAACTGATTCGCATTAATTTCGAATGGCGTGTTCCTTGAATGCTCTTCGAGAAACCATCTCGGACGTTATTATCAATTGTCACAGTATTATTTCCTTTTTATTCTTTAATCACAAAAGATATTCTTGATCGAGTTCCATGGGAATAATAATCCTTCCATTCCTCAGCTTATCAAATAATGAGTGATCAAATTTAAATTCCAGGCGTAAACATGTTTTCAAACAATTTTTAAAATACAAAAATACTAATTATTTGTTATTGCTGATTTTATTATTAGAATGTTTGCGTAGTTTTGTATAAGCAGTTCTACCGTACAATCATCAGTTAATTATTACGGACCTAAGTGAAAAATAAATTGATCTATTATCGAAAAATCTCATATTTTATTTTCTACAATATATGTATAGAATATATATATACATAGATGATTTCTTCGAAGTAACACGGAAGTGTTGAATAAAAAACTTAGACAGTAACACACAGCACGAGAACACATAAAAAGAACACTCACAATAATATCTTGATAATTTCGACGTACTTGAGCTCCGTCTTCTTCGGAAGATAAGATATGACTGAGTCATATCTTAGGAATCGGTAATGGAACCAATGACTGAGTCATATCTTATCTTCCGAAGAAGACGGAGCTCAAGTCCGTCGAAATTATCAAGATATTATTGTGAGTGTTCTTTTTATGTGTTCTCGTGCTCTTTGTTACTGTCTAAATTATATATTTATTTATTTATTTTCGACTTAATTGGGCGAGGTTGAGACTTAATAGTCCCTTCTTCCACCTAACCCTTACATTACACACATTACATTGAAGACAATTACATACAGCCAAGCCCTGGATGGAGAAAAATCCACCCAGACGGGAATCGAACCCGTGACCTCTCAGTTGGTAGACGAGGACGTTACCCCGCCGCCACCGGGGCCGGCAAAATATGTATACATATATATACGAGATATAGATGATTTCGGCGAAGTAACACGGAAGTTTTGAAGAAAAAACTTGGACAGCAACAAACAATATAAGAACACGTAAAAAGAACACTCACTTGATATTACTTTAAAAATTTAATTATATTTTTATGTAAATATTATTTCAGTCCTAGGATTTCTTTACTACAGCCCTCCATTCTACTATATTTGAATGCAAGGCTGCATATTCTGCCTTCGATATCGCAGTTTTGCGGACGATACCGTGAACTTCACTCTCGCCCGCAATTGCTGCGAAACTGCTGCCTTTGACCATGGGTTCAAGGTAGTTTTTCTTAGTGGGAGTCTATTTTTCCTGTCGTTGTCTCTTTCCGAAATACCATTATTATATTTTTTTCTGCTAATGTGTGGTTGCTTCGTTCCGAAAAATTATTAACAAATTTTTCTCTAAACTGAACATTTTTCGCTGGAATCGGGAATGGAACCAAAGGCATTCTGTTCCTTCTTTCCCAAGAGGAAAGTGGTTTGGCCACCGAAACTTTGGAATGCGTGTTAGTGTCATTTGTATGTGTTGATCCGGGTTTATTTTTGCCTGGAGATATATGTATATCTCCAGGCAAAATATATATACATATATATAATATATATGTACAAGAGATTTTACTTACAACTATTGATATATATTTTACATAAATGAAATGTTGTGATCTATTAAAACATATGTCATGTAAAAGCTTGTTATCACGCGTGCATTATAGGATATTATTATCACGAAGCATCTGCAGAACCCAGAGAAGAAAATTCGTCAATTCGTATAGATGTTTTCTTTGCTAGAGAAAGAGTAAGTAATGCACCCATTAAGTGTATTTCTCTTCGTCTTCATCGTTCCCCATTAATAGCAGTCTGGCTTATGAAGTGTCGCCTCATGGTGAATTACCCTCGATAGTGGTAATGCTGGTTATTCGCTTCACTCTGCTCACTTATCTCACCGACCAACTCTTTTATCCTCAAATTTCTTCCCTTTCACTCCTTCCGTGAAACATTTAATGTACAGGGTTCGTCTGGAAAATAAGTGTACTGAGATCAGGAAAAAAAATTTATTACACTTTTACATATATTAAGCTAATATTCCTCAAAATAGGACCCTTGTGAGTCGATACACTTATTCCAGCGGCGTTCCCATTCCTGGAACGCTCACGCGAAGGCATCATCGGGAACCTCTCGAAGACACGTCGTCACGGCCTCTTTGACGGCGTCCAAAGTCCCGTATCGCGTTCCTTTCAAACTCCTCTTTATCTTCGGGAACAGAAAGAAGTCCGGTGGTGCCAAGTCCGGGCTGTAGGGCGGGTGCGGCAGCGTTGCCACGCCGTGCTTGTCCAAGAAGTCCGACACGACAAGCGCGGTGTGAGACGGCGCATTGTCGCTCAGGTTGTCAGTCATACGGTTGATCGCTGGCCGGACGCGGACGACTCGTTTTCGAAGCCTGTCGAGCACTTGGAAGTAAAATGCAGCATTTACAGTTTGTCGTTCAGGTACAAATTCGTAGTGGACGACTCCCCTTTTGCCAAAAAAGACAATGAGCATCATAAACTTATTTTCCGGACGAACCCTGTATGTCATCCGTAATCCTCGCTTTTTTTGGAATTTGATTCACTTTTCTTTCCTTATCCTTCATCGGTAAGGCATCATAATATGTACGATAATTTTATTAACTTCTCCTGGTCAATTTTTTCGTCCGAGATACGATATCTTCTTGGGACAATAATTTGATTTTTTCTGCATAAACTGATTATCATTATCCAAGGTGTGTATTTCAATGTAATGGCCTTTTTCCTTGTAGGTTATCTTCTCGGATTGTGATGTTTCGTTATCCTATATCCGAAAAATATTTTAAGCATCGAAATACAACTGGATTTTTGGCCTATTTTGGCTTTTGATGTTTTCTTTTTCACCACTAGTAAACGTGTAAGTTAAAAAACGATATGTGTATAATCAAGATTTTTGAGCTCGGAATGTCGCCTCCTTAGGTCCCTTAACCATAGTCTCCCATCCAATAAGCAGCCCACTATCTTCCCCGAAACCCCGCGGCCTGCCCTTGTCACTCCTGAAGGGGCCGGGAAAACCGCCATCTCCCCGTCGCTCACGGCCCGAAATGGGGTCATTATCAGATGCTGAATTCGCGGCGGAGGAGAACGTATATCGGCAGGGAGGCCATGGAATTAACAGAATGCGACCCCTCACGTGCGTGCTCCCTCACTAGTGTGGCCGAGAAAGCTCTAACGGGGTGAGCGAACCCCCCGAAGCCCCCCGCTACCTTTAAGCCTCGCGCACCCGCCCGGCTTTAAACGCTTTACCTGCTAGCGTATTCAAGGGTCAAAGCGGGTCGAACTCACGACATTTTCATACCATCAGGCTTCTCGTGGTGTGCATTCACGAGGGTGTGATGTCGTTTTAGTTTTCCTAAACTTGAGAACACTATTGATGAGGAAGGAAGTAATGCTCATGTCAGCATTTAATTCGATCGAAACGTTTGAATGAAAATTTTGAACGCGCGAGAACGGTTCGTGTGGGTCGTGTAACATGATTCGTGAAATGAGTCACTGACATCATCACCGGATATCAGTGCGAGTATTGGTTTGTGCTAACTCCCCAAACATCTGCGTTGCCTGCAGATGTTATATTTCCTTCATAGATTCCTTCGTCCTTTTCCTATTTCTTATAATCCTTCCTGACCTTCCTTTTAAATTCTCCACTATAGGTTTCTCTTTTCGACAACTCAAGGCAAATTTCAAATGATTTTTTGCGGAAGGAATTCAGAAGAGTTTCAGGTTCAATCTTGAAAGAATTTGTTCGTGCCCATTTAAAGGGTGATATTTTACCGAAATTTTGTGTTTACTTAGTGGGCATAAAAACAATTTATGGATATTTATTTGATTTATACGGAAGTATTGGAGAAGTGTTTGAAAGATTTCAAAATATTTTTTTCTTCAAAATTTTGCATCCCTATCTAAATAAGGGATTCTGTAGGCATTACAAAGAGAGAACAGTTTTTTTTTTAAATTGAAAAATCTGCCATCCGTCAGAGCCTTTACCATCATGTTTCTTACATATTGTATAATGTTTATTCTTATTTTTGAGTCTTTGGTTTTCATTAACTCACAATGATATAGGCGATATTTTTATTTCCTAATCGAAAGAAATGAGATGGATCGTGTGTTATTTTACGCAATTCAAATTCGAAGGTTCTGAGGAAATCTATAGAAGTGAAAAATAAGAATTACAAATTTGGGGTGTGCGCAATATTTATTGAATTGACAATATGTAATGATGGAAGACATTCCTAATAAGTTTAAATAATAACAGGGATTCACCTGTGTTAAACGTATTTCACTCTGAAACTACGAGTTTCACACATGCTGCGTGCTCAGTATGTATTCATGTACATATGTAGCAGTTTTATCTTTCTGATCATCTGTAAAAAGTGAACTCAGAATTTTAAAGATTTGAGAGATTTAGGAATGAATAGATTATAACAAATACGAAGCACTAGAACCTATTTCAAGCATATTTTTAGATAGTAATTTAATTCACACTCGAGGCTATTTTTAGACTAATATTAATACAGACGCAAATCTAAAACTCTTCGCTTCGGTGGAAGTTCGGGGTGAATCAGGTATTCAAAGAAAGGGTCGAGTCAAGTTAAAAGAGCATAGATTAGGAAATATTCATTTGGTTAAGCATCCATTCAGTCCCAACATGTACCCAAGCAGGCAGGCTACTTGAAAGTTGGCCAATAACACGAGCGAAGGCCGCGCTTTTAGGGCCTCGCCCATTCACGAGGCGGTGAGGGGGCGTTTTTCCAGCGGGCGAGAGGTTTTTTTTGTGATAAAGAGGGGTAAAGGAAGGAAGGGAGTGAGGGAGCACGGGTCGAAAAGGACTCGTAAATTACTTCTTAGGGCGTCCTATGGGCGAAAAAGTCGACGAGGTGAACCCAAGGAGACGGGAGAAAATTATCCGCTCTGAGAGAACTCTCAAACTCAGGGGAAGGAGTTCAGAAAAAAGTTTTGGGGATCCTATCTCACAAACTGATGGGCGTGGAATATATTTTTTTAATATTTTCGCAGACTTGTCTGGCCAGATACGTTATATACTTCGCGGCGGTACAGTTATGTTAAAATTAGCTACAGTGCACGTACATATGTTCCATCACATCTGCATTTTCCTTTTAAAAATCATTTGCATGTACTCAAACACCAATTATCAAAGTACTTTTCAATTACACCACCAGTTTGCGATTTAACCATCTCCATATAAATTATTATTTCTCGGTATTTTTGCTACTCGCGGGATATTGCTGATTAATTAATGATCGCATCCATTCATTTGTAACGTTCATGGTACACCTTCTAAACCTCAATGAACATTCTACGTGATCACCCGGAGTTTTAATCGACTCATTCACCCAGATTCTATTCATTGCCAACCGCATAAATGTATATTGCAGTTGAGGTAATTAAGATGTGTGGTTTTCGGAAGCTTTCGAAATAAAGAAGGGGTACATTTTGCCGTAATACTGGCTATATCCACGAATGAAATAATCCGATGATAGTGAAATATATACTAAAATTGAAAGCGAAGAATTGCTATTTACAATACAAGTTATGAATAACAATTATTAAAAAAATCAGTAATTGACGCGAAAAAAATAGGCCGATGAAAAACAATGACAAGCGACAGCCACTTTCTTTCCAAAATATTTTTTTAAAGTACTCTTAATTTGATATCAGTATTATCAAGAAGAAAAATCTAGTTTGTCCGCGCTGGTGCAGTGCTTAACATTAAATTCCACAAATTTTTTTTCTCTAATCGACATAAAGGAAAAGTAAACTATTTATCACTCTTGGATTTCCTGTCACACTTTTATTAAATATGTCCAATCCCTTACAGTGGAGTTTTGCCCGGTCTACTCGACGTATTCAAAGTATAGTAAAGGTGGATTGCGGTCATGTCGAAACGACTATTATCTCCTACGTACCTTAAGAACATCCTCTATTTTGCCCTACATTATTTCTCTCTTCATTTTTTCGTACCTTCTACCTGCGATATTATCACCAACTTTCTCGGTCTTTTTCACATTTTCTCTAGTGAATTCATTTCCTCGCCCGTCGTATTTAAAACTTCGTCGTTATCCTTCCTTTTTGATTTAAACTTATTTTCTCCATTTTTCCCAAAAGCCACCGTTCTACGCTCATACTCTTGCCTCGCAAATTAACATTCAGAAACATATACAGCGCTGGTGTAATAAACACAATAATCATATTGATATTGATGATATTATTATCATATCGCTTGTTTTCCCTTTAAATCAAAGGCAAAATAAGTTAACGCACTTCGCCCTTCGCCATGTAAAAAATTATCATACCCTCATAGTTGTAACATATTCAGTGGATAGGGTTTGTCGGAATTCAATTTTTTGGCGAATTACGATAGATGACGACTATCAGGGATCACGATTGCTATATTTCAGGGCAATTCAATTCTTTCATCACTCATGCAGCGGTAAAACGTGGTATTTGGCTGGATAAAATATGGATAGGTATGGAGAACACAATGTGAATTTCTTAGCGTAATAGCGTCCAATATCATAAGGAACAAAATATGTATACAACTTCATTAACGATGAACGAGTTAAATTTTTTAACAAAAGTCATATGTATGTGAATTACATTTCTTGAGTAACAAAATACTTTTGAATACGCGCTCTGTTCTAAATTTTCTCTCACCTTGATGATGTCGCCTTATATGATAGCTTTCTTACCTGTCCATAATTAGAAAAAATGAATTACCTAGAAATTTTTGTATGCGTTATAGGTAAGGTTAGTTTTATGTGTATTTCAGTTGCCAAAAATTGGATGCAGCGTATTTTTTTTACTATGGCACAACTTTGAAAGCATTAATTAAAAAACAAGGAAGTGTAGAGGTTCGTTAAGAAAAATGGTTGCGAAATAAAATAACACGTTACGTGATCACAATACTTTCCGAAAACTCTAAGATTAATAACAGAATTAAACATATCATACTTTTGCATCTTTAAAGGCAGGTCTTATTCTAAATTGTTCAGTTCATTGGCTGGATGACAGTAGCTCTCCACTTCTCTCGTTTCTCATCTTGTCTTTCCAATACCTAGTGCAAGAGGCATGTAATTTCTTCCTAGATTTGTTTAATATAATCTAAGCGAGGCCTTCTCCCATGATTCTTTCCTTCCATTTCTTTAATATTTTCCTACAGTTTTTTCTGTTAACTTTCCCGCATCAGTTCATGTGGCCCATTAGCTCAGTTGGTTAGAGCGTCGTGCTAATAACGCGAAGGTCGTGGGTTCGATCCCCCCATGGGCCAATATTTTTTAGGGATCATGTGGAATAATGAACTATTTAATCTCAATCTGGGTAAAATAAAGACGTTTTATTTTGTTATTACTTTTATTATTATTCATTTATTCGGCTTATCTAAGTAATTGCCCAATTAATCGGTACCTTTTTCTTTTCAACTGCCAAGGAACTTCTCAGCATTCCTTCCAAATATTTCTTCACATGTTGGCTTCTCTCTTCATCATATCTTCAACATTTATCTAAAACGCCAAGCTTCAAATCTAATAGTACCTTCTTTTCTCCTCTTTTTTTACCACCTATGAATCACTCCCATACAAAGAGACACGCTATCTGCTCGTCTTCAAACTTTAAACTAGCACCTCAAGGTAAATAAGATTTCTTTTTAACTTCCTATAATCTGCAAATTCCACTGCATCAATTCTATATTCCGAGGTTTCGGACATGACCTTGTGATTTTACTTCTCATGTAGTTGAACCCATACACCGACTTCTTAACTGACATCATTCCTAATTATTTTTTTACTTCTATCTTTATTCCCATTATCATAATAGTACTAGGAAGATTTCCAATACTCAAATTCAGGACTGTTTCGACAAGTGAGACATTCGTGAAATAATTAGGGTGAATTCCTAAAATATTGATGAATAGGTTATTTTCCTCCTCATACAATACAGGATGCCGCGATTCCATTAAAAGAAGGGTATATCAACATGTTGAAACACATCTCCCTCTTCCCGTTCTTTTTCATGACCGGTGCCTGACACCCCATGCCACTCGTCCATACGGCGCCTGTTAATTTCCTATGCATATGTAGATAAACAATTACTCGAAAGATATATGGAGTAAAGTGTATAATAAAGAAATAAGTTGATGACCGGTGTAAATGGATGTATTTATAAAGAATGAAATCCAGCAAAAAAGAGAGCTAAATTAGAGAAATTTACTCTGTAAATACTCTTTTAACACAAAAATTATCTTCATTACATTTATATGTATATACTCTTTCAAACAAATTATCATATTTAATGGGGACAGTCAGATTATTGTGAAAACCAGCAAGTGTTTCAATTTCATTTATATAACCCGATTTAAGCCTTAAAAAAGGAAAACCTTGCTATAGTAATCAACCCTAAGTTTGGTTTGATGGATTAAAATAGTCCTTACCTAAAATTAAGTCCCGCGGGGTTCACACGCATCTGATTAAGGGGGCCCAGTTGCTTTCTTTGTGTCGCCGGTGCAAAAGGTCATCTGATCTGATAACCGAATTATCACACAGATGTGGCTCTCAGAGTCACCTGGATTTGAACCCGGTCCCAATGGCCAGTTGCACAACTGTCTACTCCATAGGCTACCTCTGTCACCCTTCCCTCCCCCCAAAATAACGGGAGTAATCTAGATAAAATCGTTCAGTCTCTCGCATTGGCAACAGCTGGAATCTATATGATGCCCTGACGTACGCGGGTTGTGTGAAAATCGAAAAATAAACTCTCTCCCCTTCTCTCTCTATACCCAGTTTTTTTTTCGACCATGCCCCGTCCTCGCCCGTCCGTTTGCCTTTATCAGAACTTTCGAGGGAATTACGACACCCTGCTCCCGAGAACAATTCCGAAGCCGTTTGATTGATTGGGTGTTCGTGATGGCCGCTCTGTTTATTCCCCCCTCCCTTCCCCACCTCCCCCCCGACCGCAAAAGCGGCAGCTCTCCCGCGAAAGAAATGAAGCGGAAAGGACGCCCGTCGCCTTTGATCGGTCGCTGTGGCTGCGGATGATAAATGGACGATTCAGATTCGGAACCGGGTGGGCGATGGACGGATGAAATTTCACCTCGGGGACGTCGCCCTGAGGAGGGTGCGCAATTAGCGGAAAATTTACTGCCAAAGACTAATTAGGGAGCTTGCCTTGGTTTTATTTTGTGCTTCTGCGTGCATGACGACGAGCGACAGATATTGTATTGGGGTGTGACTTATCGCAACGATATATATATGTGCCGTCAAGCAAGGAATGATTAGTAGCGACTTTAATATGGAGCGAGGTGCTTTATGGATGTGAGACCTGATCTTTGAGGCAAAAAGATGGGCGTAGATCAGCGGCTTTTGAGATGTGGGTGAGGCAAAGGGTGGATAAAATAAGTGGACAGAGAGGAAGATTAACGATGGAGTTTTAAACGTGGTAACAGTAGAAGTGTACGTTGCTACGGGAAATCCGAAGAAGGCAGAAAAAGTATGTGCAGGAAATATTGACAGGTTGTGTGATATCAACGTCCATACTATCTCTCAATATTTTCTCCAGATATTATCTATTACATGCCATGATAGAAGAAAGAACGTTATATAGGTGGGGTAGGGAAAAGAATAAAATAGGTATTTCATATACATCTAGCTAATCTACATCAAAATAACTGCAATTACAACTAACTAAGCAGTAAGGGCGTGCAGCGCCAGTCATTAATACTTAAATATGAACTTTAATACTTATGATTGTATATTTTTTCATATGCAAAAACATGCGTCCACTTACGTACATACGTACCTTTTTACATTGTGCAATTTTTCTCAAGTAAAGTTTTAAATTTGGCTTTTTTGAATGTGACATTATAAGTGGTTACGTGTAGTTTTGTTATAATTATGCATCGTGCGAGAGAAGAAGGAATATGTGAATCATTCTGTGGTGGTATCTGTCTCTCTTATTTAATTCTGGAGGTCTAATTTGCGCAGTGTGGGCCAATAATAATTCCCTCGGTGTCACAAGTAAGCTCGGGTGTCATATACTTTTCTGCAAGTCTTTCTTACTCTCTTCAACGCTCAAGGGACTTCCGTCCTAATTCCTCCAGCATATCCGTCGCACTGACTCTTCCTTCTTAACATTTTTACAGATCTGGCAGATTTTCTTTCTGACCTTTTTTCAAATTCCATAGTAAAACGTTATAACCCATGGATCCTAAATACTGTTGGCGTATTCTAAATTTGGGCTCATTTGAAGTTACTCCTCTCTTTTACTTTTTCATTGAAATTTCAACAAAGTTCATTGCATTTTCATTACGTTTGCCTCATTTTAGACGGCACGTAGGCAGGTGTTAGATGTAAAGAATTGAAGAAGGAAATTACGTGGGTGAAATAAGGTGAAGTTCACGCGATACGTATTGTATAACACAAGCCAACAGTGGTTTTGGTGCCGGAGCTTTTAATGTTGATTTAAGGAACAATTGGGGTGCTGAATCCAATTATGACACTAGTTTTTTCCTATCAGCTATAGTTTTCAAGATATAGATATGTTGTTACTTACGTAAAAAAATCTTCTACATGATGATATGGGAATATTATATTAATAACACAGGCCAACAGTGTTTTTGGTGCCGGAGCTTTTAATATTGATTTAAAGAACAATTGGGGTGCTGAATCCAATTATGACGCTAGTTTTTTCCTATCAGCTATAGTTTTCAAGATATAGATATGTTGTTACTTACGTAAAAAAATCTTCTACATTATGATATGGGAATATTATATTAATAATTATCTCATTGCCCTACAATATAGAAATATACATAAAACTTATTGACAGTTTATTGAAAATAAAAGGAACACCGCAGAGTGGCTATAAATTAGTATACTTATAGATTTATTTAACTTTTAAAATTATTTTCCGGAATATATCAAATATTAAAACAACTAATCGTAAGATGTGCCATATCTAAAAAAAGTAGAGCTGTTAAATAAAAACGGATTTCATATTTTGATTCAGCTCTACAAATATAGTTAAAATCATCACAAAGATTCCCGGCACCAAGAAAAAATTTTTTTTTTGTAGGTCTGTGTAATAGTTGCTAAGGACTGTCCAAAACCTGCCTTTAATCGGTAGATAAACTTTGATTGATTGATATACTTGTATGCTACAACCACCTCCGAGGTTTATGGGAGAACCAAATCGGTATCCCAGTCTTTTAAATAACAAGTGGTCATAAATCCCATGACAGTGCTTCAACCTAATGTTTTCAAACGCATCATCATTAGAATGACTTGCATTTTTCTTTCGTTCCGAGAAATGGTCCCTTTTCCACGATTCCTTTTTTTTCATTTTTCCCAGGCTAGTGGGGAATTATGGCGCAGTGTCTCCTTAGGTGTTGATCCTTATACGAATGAGTACAGAAATCCATAAAATTGTACATTTTTTACGATACTTCATCGTATTTTCCTTTCATCTCTCTTTCTGCTTGTGTTTCTATGGTGAATTGTGCCGGAAAAATTCTATCGATCTCTCCTACTTTGCTGTTTAATTTTCTCTCCCGAGATGTCTATTGGATTATCCCTGGAAAGTCAACTCAAACATTTTCCATCTTTGCAATGAAGTCAGTGCGACGAGTGTTCACTGAACATTGAACGTGAATCAACTCGTGAAGTCCCTCATTTTGACATTGCGCAAAGATGATTTCAGTTGCGAATCCTGTTTTCGAGCGTAAAATACATGTTTAAATTGTTTTCTTTAGATAAAATTTTTAAATCTATGGGTGAATGTACTCATTTAAATTATTTAATTTTTTATGACTAAATTCTCACAATTGCATTCGTATGTACTTCTCAACTAAAATTGCGTCAGAAAAGGAGGGAAATATTTGGTAAACTGGCGCACATTTCCACGATATCTTTCTTGTTTGAAAAACCTGGTCTTTGAGGAAAGAGTATGGATGAAAATTAGAGATTTTTGAGATGTGGATGTTGCGTAGAATGGAGAAAATAATTGTTTGAGAAAGGAAGACAAAAGTTCAAAATATTCATGTGGCGGGAGAAGAGAGGAAGTAGTTACGGAAAATCCAATAAAAAAGGGAGAAAATTGAATGGAGGAAATATTTAAAGGTAGAATCTTGGGTAAAGAAAGGGTTTAAGGATTTCTAGGTGTAAGACTTTAAAACATCTAGCCAGACATTAGGCACGAAGAAATGGCTGAGGAAATAAGGTATTGCAAAATAGAGAAAGTACCTCTTAGACGTATCTGTGAGGTCGTCATAACCCGTCAAAATCAACCTTAAATAGGTAGAATACTTTGAATGAAATGAATTTAAAATTTCAAGACATAATACCAAATCTTCAAACCAATGATTAACCATTGAAAGGACCATTCATCCCATTAGGAGTTTCTCTTTAGGCATTTAAAATTCAACTCGTCCACAAACTGCTCGTTTTTCCTTCAAAAACAGGTTTTTTTCTGAATTTAAACGAAAAATACGAGATGAAAAGGCAGGAGGCTAATGTTGGAAATTCATAAGATGAGCAGCTAAATCCGTTGGTTAATGGCAGGATATTCCTACTCTGGGGGAATAGTGGAAACAGTTCTTGAAGCTGGTGACGGGCTAATTTTAATGTAAGACCACAATTAATTATTCTTGTCTTATAAGACGGCGCATTTCAAGTCTTTTTCAAGCAACAGAGCGCTGAAGCATAGAATAGCACATTTCCTTGTCCTCATTCTTCCATTTTCTTCTTTCATACACCATCGTAATCATCTTTCTCGTGAGAAAATTTAAATGATTAAAATGCTAAAATATCATGAATAACACTGATCTCATAAATACTTGCCAGGGTAGATATGTCATTTAATTCCACGTTGTGCCTCAGAGACGCCTAGGTAGATACATTATTGTTTCACTTGAACAAAATATAGCAAGACGATTCGTGTGTAAATAAATCCGTGGAACAGAAGCTTGCCCTAATTGATGTAATCAACGGCAACAAACTCTGTGTACACGATCTAACACTCCAAGAATTCTTTTTAGTCTTGGTTGATTTTAGTTGCCTAGTGCACGATTTTTGCTTTTAATTGCCGTCTTTACATCCTTGCCACCCCGTTTATGATTTTTTTAGGAAGCTCTTAAAAATATGCTTAAATTGATTACGCCTCTCTCGTACTCAAGTATTAATATCCTTAAATTAATTAACCTGTCAACCAACAAGTAAACTGTTGAGGACCGTGATGATTGTTTTGTGATGTTGACATGAGTGCCATTTATATTTACTGAATAACAGAAGCTATCTCTATAAATTTAGTCGCCTTCTCACTTAAAAGTACGTAAGAATTTTATTTTATGCCTGAGCACTGCAGGTAAAGGAACAACTAATTTAATATAGTTGTAGGAAAATACTGTATTATTAGTTAGGAAATTACTGTATTACTAGTTGTGGAAAATACTGTAAAACGACACTGGGAAAGCACTAACAGTAGGAAAAGTTACGGAGATTCCACATTCGTGGTTTAGACAATTTTCTTGAATACATGAGTTGTTTCTAACCCGGCTCCCAAGATTTTTGATCGAGTGCTTGGGAATATTAAACCTCAGAGACGTCTTACTTCAATGGTAATTATTCCAGGATTTTGATTGAAGTAGATATCCTGAAACCTCACAGATGGCCTGGTGGCACAAGTAATCGATGAGTTGACGGAGAACGGGCGATCCAAAACACGAGTTCCTGTTTAAGCGGATAAATTTTGCTCATTGTTCAGAGCATTCTTTACTGTGCGCGTCTTTTCGTGACAGCGCTAAAATCATTTTCAAGACGTTTCCAGTTATTTCTTAGAATGTACATGCCACTAAAAGAAAAGATTGCTAATTACTCAAGATGAATGAATTTTTCAAATTCTTCCAGCCACGTGATTCAATTCTTACAGCATTTGGAGGTTTTAATCGATGCGTCAGTCTTTAATGTCAAATAGAGCTTTTCTCGCACCAAGGAGTTTGCATTTAAATCTGACAAGTCTCATGTGGTCCCGCAAGCAAAAATTTGCGCACGGCATCCGACTTGTTATCGCAAAAAGTTTTCATGGCTTGTCGTCTCCATAGGCATTTTTCAAGAACGACAGTTAGATTTCGTGAAGAATTATTTTACGATTTTTCCATGGTTATTATAATAGAAAATTATTTTACTGTATTGAGAAAAATAAAAGGTCATCATTTATTTTCTGAGTATTATAGACTTCTAGAAGTCCTGATCAATTTCAGAATTACATAATAATCCGGAATATACGTCATGAGGAGAAACGTTCACCCTTTAGAAAAACTATAATTCTTGAAAGGGGAAAATAATAAATCAGCACACAACTTGCTTACATAGCGATGTAAAATACGTAGATGCTGCTTGTGTAATGGTTAACCGCCCATCATTTTGATAAATAAAAATTTTAATGCCAATCACAATATTCAATACAAAAAACTCCGGTGTAGGGCACATGATTGATATGAAGTAATTTGAAAGGATTTTAGTAAAAAAAATCGATTTAACTTGAACCAGTTATTGCAAGTCTTGTCCAGTTATTGTCTTTTCGCATTTCATTGTGCTATTAATAACATTGATTCAATTTTCAACTTATTCTGAAAACGGTTCCCGTAAAATCATTATTAAATTTATTTTATAAAATGTGGGCCCATTCTATCAATTTCTTGAAAGAAATGAGTTATTATCAGTGCAAGCTAGTCGAGAAAAGGAATATCGATCATTAAGAGTCCGATATAATGTAGTATGCATGTTTGAATGATGGAATTTAATTTCTTTATTACGAATGTATTTGTGATATTAAGCAAAATCTGTACTGCCACTCGAGGATACTAGTTCCTTGGCAGTACTCGTTCCTAATTGTGCCACGAAACTGTTATTTATGCAGCCCGAGAAAGGAAACTGAGAGTTAATTTCAGTTGACACATGGGAAAATGTGGTTGAAAAACTCAACGTTCATTTTCCTTTGAAATTACGTCGAATTATAAGTTTCCAGGAAAGTTTTTAATCGTAGAGATTTTTTCTACTGTCTTCATAATCCGTGTAAAAGATGCGGTATGTAGCGAAACTTTCTCTTTTAGTGAAGTATTTAGTGAATAATTACATTTAATATCGTGCTTAGTACACGGGTATTACCATCGAGGGGTCGGGATATACGTTCTAAACGCAAATTTTATCACGGAAAAATTGGAACGATCAGGTACTCCTTCATTGAAATTAATACATGGAATATGGAGATCGATAAATGTGATTCGTCTGCTATTTCTGTTCCCTCGCCATCTGCCGTCGAAGGGTGTTTATTTTTCAGAACTCATGAATGCTCCACTCGAGACGTTCTTTTCCGCAGAACATGGAATAATATCTCTTCGGGAATTTTGTGAGATCAAATTTAATATATGCTAACTGAATCGGTTCCTTCTTCCGTGAGGAGGTTTTAATTTTCGCGATCAGTTGGGGCGATATTTTCAAGATAACAGTGACCTACTTAACCAGCAGCCGAGTGAAAACAAAATACTCTGCAATGGAGTTTTGCTTTATTTAAGCGATTTGAAATTTAGCATATTTGCCAAATTTTGAGGAAAGGAATTTAATTTTCAAATATAAACAAGCTAGAATAAGTTGTTGACCCATTTTTATCACAACCATCCATTTACTAGTTAAATGCATGACAATCTTGTTATTGTCAAGAATATTTTACCGTTCCAGTTATGTTTTTCATGGATTCGCTATCTATCGTAATTGTTAAGTCTCACCTAACACGGTAAAAAATACATTTCCTAAAACTTTGATTGCATTAAACGATCCTTCAAATTCACAAATCTTGCTGTATTTCTTCGTTCCATACGTGTACCTATGCCTATTATTTTCTTGCCTCTAATTCATCAACCCCAAATTCTCGCCTCTATCTCATTCTACAGCATTCCGTCACCGCTCAATATGTTCTTCATCGAAGTTTCCTACCTTCCTTGAATTTCTCCCAACAACCTTCTCTTCTCTACCACAATGCATGCAACTTTGTTTTTTTTATTTATGTCCATTTCACTTTTATTAACCTAGAACCTCTAAGTATACGCCTCCGTTTCAGTTGCCTTCCAGTTTGCTACTAAAATCGAGATATTAATTCCTCTTTGAAAATGTCTCTCAAAAACTGCATACAGAATATAACTGATACTAAAGTCGCAATATTATGTCTTACCGCTACGATTCATCTATGTACTTAATGACATCAGAAGTAAAAACAAAGGGACTCACGTTAATCTCACTATTCCCTCATTTTTTTGATAAATGTAAAGTATCTGCCCGTGGAACGGAGAGAATTGGAAAAATGTACAGATATTTTTATCCCTTCTTAAACTCACTTTCATGTACTCATACATGTGTGTGGTACATATACCTTTGCGCGTTCAAGAAAGTAATAAATCTGGTAGTGTACAAGTGTACACTACCAGATTTAGTAGGTTCATAACTCGAAATAATTACACTTAATAGTAAGAAAAACTTTTATTCATTATTTGAAATCAAAACATACATGAAAAATTAACTTTTAAAAAAATTCTCTACCTATTTGTTTAAAGTTAATTGACCCTTCTGTTGTATTATAATCTATTGGACTATATTGAAATGGATTGGATGCTTCCATATGGAGTTCGGGCGGTGAGTTTGTCGCGGGCCGAGGATTTTTCCAATTGGAATTTATGGTATTGCGTGGCTGGGCGGACGTTACGCATTTTGTCTGGGTCTCATAACACTTGAAGGAAAAGAGCCGCCTCCTTTGATTCCTTCCATCATAGCTATGCGGTATCACGAGCACAGTTTTTATGAAGAGTTAGGACGGAGGGTTATTTAGAATTGATTAAAAATATTTTTCAATGCTACTCATTTCATAATTCAACCAGTAAAAAGAAATGCATGAATTAAAAATGCGTGGAATATGCGAAACAAAAGCGAGAGTAATCTTTGGTGTATCTATCATGAGTGATCTTGCGTTTTCAGGAGAGGTAATATTGTGACGAATGACGGTACAGCATCGCTGCCGTCTATTCTGCCAGAAGACTTTTATTTTCACATTCGTGTACCATTTCGGAAAGACGGTGAGTGAATGAAATCATTATGTTGTGCAAATAATCAAGGATGTTTTGTTTGAAACATTCAACGTGAGGGATGGGCTTTAAAGTTAAATATTTAATTAAAGTTTATATATTTTGAAAGGGGTGTATATCCTTTAAATTAGACCATTCCAATCTATGCATTCAGCTCCTCTCTGAACTTTATCTAACCAGAAACTACAGCTGCCATCCGCCATCGTGAAATATATGAGCTTCAAATAGCCATTTTCTCCTTTATTTCAAGCCCGAAGTCCTTTATTTGAGAATTATATGTTTTTGGATTAAAATCCTTACCTACCCCAAAGATAAAATTTTCGAAACCGAAGTTTTATAAGGCGATATCCTATTTATTTTAAATGAATGTTGGTGATAATTCGTTCCAGGTGGTTGTTGATTCTTAAAAATCAAGTAATTTCATTTGGAGTGAATGTTTTTGTGGAAAATATTGGAGCCTTCAAATCATTGAAAAGTATTTTCGTAATTGAGTGTGTTGCTGATAAATTTATTGAAGTACGTGTTGGGATGTTTTCGCTCGTAATAGCCTTGCAACATGACACTCCAAGGTTACAGATATAACACCGAACGAGATTAAAAGGCCAGCCTGAGATCAATAGGAAATCTCCCGTAATGGGAATATCCTCATTAATTTCACCTCGATTCAAGTCTCCCGTTCAATAAATTAGGGATTAGGATGATGAACCTTGTTATAAATGACTAAATCTGATGGTAGTACGCAGAAAAAGATATGTTTGTATATTATTTTAGAGATTTCTTTCAAAATTCACGATCATATCAATGTTCTTAAGTGGTGAACCCTCTTACAGGCAGAAGACAGAAGGGGAGTGAATTTAGGGATCTTTATCGGTAATTAAAAGCATAAAATTATTTATCAGAGAAAAGATCGATATTAACTCCTGATTTGGAGCTAGTTCTTGAGCCAGTCGCCATTTTCTGAACTTGAAAAGTGAAAGAGGTCACAATGTTTTGGAGTAAGTAGACTGAAAAAACCGAAATTAAACAATCTCCAATTGATTCTAAATTTTAGGAAACTTCAGTATGCAACCAACTCGTCGTATGTGGATACACCAGTTCCATTTGATCATAGTTTCAGCTAGGAAATCCTAGGTTGCCGTCCGTGAATTTTGCCGACAATTCTCTCAAATTTCCTAATGGAAGTACTTGCATGGGACTCACCTTGTGATAAGTGTTGGAACAAATTGAATGACATTAGAATGAATACTCCTTAAGAGCAAAACATAAGACTTTAAGTACGTTTAATCGTATATTTTATAAGTTACAAAGTGAACTTGCATGCTTAAATCAAAGATATTTCGTGAAGTTGAAAATGTGAGTTATTGGAAATAAAATTTTAGAAGAAGAAATATCTTAACACAATAACTAAATTTATAAACACTAACTCCTACCCTATCGATATTTTGTCTCCCGTGTCGATCGAAATATGAGAAATATGGCATGTGCTTTCATTTTGTAATGTTTCTTCTTCTATAAACTTGTCAGTCAATAGCTCGCATTTTCAATTTCACAAAATATCTGTAATCTTGGCTTTCAAGTTCACTTTGTGAGTTATTAAAGATACGGTTCAACATAATTAAACTCTTGAATTTTGCTATTAAGGAGTATTCTATTCTCGTAATAGCATGAAATAAACGTGCGTTTCCAACACTTATCACATGGTAGGTCCCAGAAATATCTTGGAATTTACTAAAATGCGATTGCTTTAAGAGAACTTGTTAAGTGACCTGTGGCTTTCAGATAAGTCTCCCAATCGGTACTCATCTCAGCACTGACAAAAGATCACTCGAATTTCGATGTTTGGCAGTTTTCGCGGAGACGGAAGCGTGTGTACAGAAAAACACTCTCAATGAGACTGCTGAGAAGTCAGCAGATAAAGCCAAAGGATTATGTTGATGCGTGCTAGACACGTAAGCTTCACGTAAAAAACTAGTGAAGATTATAGTTCCTCATGTTTCAATTGAATCTTATACTTTTGACTTGAGAGTAATTCAGCGTTCATGTCTGGTTTTTTGCATCCTTTTTCGTATTTCAATCATCACGATCGGGTATTGTAACAAATTATTTTGGTTCATTTTAGCCATCGTATATTTTGTGTGTATCTATAAGAATAAATTAGATAAATAAACAACAAATAAAATAAATAAACAAGAGGAAATGGAATTGTCTACCAGCCTGCGAGAACATTTAATTTTTAAAGCCTTTTGAGTCAAGTTTTTACTTAACGCAGCATTAATTGATATTTATTTTTTCCACTGCGAAAACAAAAGGTCACGTTTTAGTAGATATACGGTATCAAAGGAAAAAGTAAACATAGACTTGGCAAAGCATTTTAACATCTGTTCGTGGAAAAAATTTGTAGAAAATTTTTGCAGCGCTATTTCCAGCGTTACTCTATGACCTTTGAATTTTGAGGGATTAAGCACGTATTGAACATTTTATACTATTTTTTTAGCGCAGTGACGACCGCAACGTTTCTATTTCATTACTTCACTCGCATGTACTTCGAGATTCTCTAAATGGAATTCATTTATAATTTCGCCGAAAAAGTATGTTGTCTTTGATAACATTTTTCAAGAAAACTAAAATCAATTTTATTGTCGGAATGGTATACCAGATAGGATGATAATTGGGGCCATATCTTTCTTCATCTAAATTTATATTGATGGAAAATATAAAATCAAAAATAAATGTTCTTTCTTTTCGTAATGTGGCACCATGTAAGATAATCTGGTTGGTAACTTCATTCTTCAAAAGGTGCGTTTATGAAAAATATGAACTCTATTTTGAAACTCCTGATCAATATGTTATGAATCTCATTAGTTGTCACTCATTTCTTTCAAATCTTCAACCTTTTTCGTTTCAGTATGTGTATAGTGTGCTTTGCAATGATCAAACGAGTTTAATCAACTTGAAAATCACTCGTAGACACATCACCTTAAAAGATTGGATAGGCAAGGGTCCATGATAAATGGAAGTGGCGATCGATATATATGCGACTGAAAATATTAGTCAATCAAAAATTTAATGGCTAAATTAATCCTTTCAAGAAACTGTAACAGTAACTCTAACGGAGTCACCCGCTATGTGTGCATTATAATGCAACAATTTCAGAGAGTAAAAATCATTCGCCTTGACCGGGATTCGAACCCGGATATCGAGGGATCCGGGTTCGAATCCCGGTCAAGGCGAATGATTTTTACTCTCTGAAATTGTTGCATTATAAATTAATCCTTGTCAAATGCTATACCAAACCAAAGTTATATCGACCGGAAGTTTGGTTTTAATAGGTGAAGTTCGATACCACGTCGTACTGCGGAGTGTGAACTTCACGCATCAGGCAGGGAAGGGTTCGGTGGTAATTCCTTTCCATTTGCCACGTGCAGTTTCCCAAAGAGATCTCGTACCCGAAAAACCATACAGCTTGAGGATGCCCAAAGTGATCATGAATCTAATCGCTCCCTATGGAGTGTAACCGAACGCTCTCCCAATTGGTCTACCATGCCTCTCCACCGTTTAGCGTTGTAATTTTATTCATTTGAGCTCTCTCATTAGTAAACTCGGCCTTTGAAAGTCTTTTTTTTACTTCATTCATTGCTGCTACTAATGAGGGCTATGTGGGAATCTAGGAGGTAGAACGGTTTGGGGTCGGGTTGAAATCTAGGTGGATACCTTCCGCTGTTCCCAGTGTGTTTGGTAGTGTCGGATGCCAGACCATAGGGAGACCGCAATTAGCAAAGGAAAAAGAACTCCTTCTCCAACGGGCTTGAAGTTACCCTGATTTTTAATTTCACAACGTCGCACTACCGAGCATGAGGTGGACAATCTCGATAACGTATCGAAGCACTAAATACGGTGGTATGAATCTTCAGTGATATGTTATTAAAAAACTAATATGTGTCTATTTGGATCAAATACTTTCCCTCCGACTCATTTACTTCCTGTCTTTTATATAATCTCCATTTTAAAAAAAATTCCGTGGGGACCCTTATGGAATAAATTGATATACCCTATCGATTTCATACCCTCTCCCTCTCTCTCTGTTGCAGCATCCTGTTCGCCGACATCTGCGGCTTCACCTCCCTCTCCGACCAGTGTACTGCGGAGGAACTCGTTAGGCTGCTTAACGAACTCTTTGCCAGGTGAGTGAGTCAGCGACGAACCCTTTGGCTAGGAAAAAATAAGGTCTATATTATAAAAAATATCGTCATATTTCACTCAAATAAACGGAAAAATGTAGTTTTTTTTATTTTTGAAGTAGCTAATTTGGAAAAAACTTTTACCTTTAATTTCCTCATTCCGCCGAAACCATCACGTTTTCACAATGTGACGCGTAAATAGTTCATTTTTTTCTTTGTCACCATGTTTATTTGCGTGGTAAACATGCTTTTAAATCAAAGTCTGACGCTCTTTACGAAACCTTTTCAACCTAAAACGTTCATCGGTCTTATGGGCATGGTCTTATTTAAAATGTATCGAGCTGAAAAAGAGTATTAGCGTTATAAATACGACAAATGTCTTTATTTTCACCCTTACCGTTTGCCATAGTGGCGAGCATCAATCTTCCTTATAGGAACTGAGTAGGTCCTCAAAACAACTTCAACAGTCTGGATAATTCAATACTTCAATAGTCATGACTGTTTACATGGTTCACTTCCACAAGATATAATTTCTGAGCAATAACTCGAGTACGGCCTACATGCTATTCATTAAATTAGTGTTAAAGTGTGAATGACTTAGGTAATTTTTTTAAAGTACATAACAAATATAAAAGTGTACGTTTTGAGTATTCTGGAGCATCGCAAAACCCACATTTTTGTCAGTTTCAACACTCGATCATATTTTTTTTAATATGAAGTTCATGCCCAGTATTTTCGCTAGTTCTCGAATCAATCTCGTGTACAGAAATATTTGAAATTGCAAACATTTAAAGTTTAATTGTGTTCATTTCCTACGGAAGAACCTACAAAATTTCTACTGTTCGTAAAGTATTGGTTTATGCGGGATAAAGACATGGATTCCGCTTCAAAATTCGGGATATTCTGCAATTCTACGGTCGCATTTCATCCGATTGTGAATACTTGACTATGAGAATGTAGCTGTCTCTAGCAGATTAGTTTTTCTGCATGAAACAAAATGAAAATGACCGAAGAGTTTGCTTTACAATATCAGAAATTAGACAAAAATAAGATTGTTCATATTCAAAGCTCAATATATTCATATTTTGGGATGATGACCAGTACATATGAATTCCAGCATATCTTGACTAAACAAGCATATACGTAATTACCACCTATCTTCGCTATTTCACGGTGTTTGGGAGTGATATGCGATACGAAAAATCCAATTGTACATTCTTCCTGTAAGCAAAAACCACTACAAGGAAGACGGTAATGAGAAAGAATGATAAATTCGGACAGAATTTTTGTGTATTTAGTTATGTACTATGTACCTAACTAATCGAAGTGTTTTCCCACGGAGTGTTTTAGCATTCGAGGCCCCAGGTCACACGAAGCTGACCATAATAATATCATAACAAAAAAACCCCAATGTTCATTTTACGTCAAGCAACAAAAAAAGCATAATTTTCATGCATTTAATTAATATAATTTCATAAATGTAAGTCATAATTTTACTTGAACTATTCCTAATTCGTCAAAAATTCTTCAGCTAAGGCTTAACAAGAAATAAAACAAGCAATCATGGTTAAAGTACAAAATGAGGGAGGTAAACGGTAACAAATGAAGAAGAAACTTGTATACATCTGTATTTTTAAAAAATCGTCAAGCCCTGGCCGATAATTAATTGGCCGTACAGAGATCAAAAGTTCAAAAGTTCACAAGCATAAAAGTCTCTACCACTCAGGTGAAAATGTTGTGGGAGAAATCGCTGTTGCTGTTGACAGCCAACTTGTAACCTAAAACCACATAAAAGAACAGCGTCGCAAAATACTAGTCATTAGCCCCATTATGGCGTTAAGGCACTCTTAAATGACTGTGCAAAATTTCTATGCGATCAAACGATACCTTGCATGGCCCAAATATTGCAGAAAATATCGCGAGGTAGACCAGTGATGCAATTTTACCGATCATCTCCTGTCTTTCACTCCAGTGTTCTCTTCCACACTTTTGCTCTCATTTCTCTTCGAACCAAATTCCATATTTTCCTGTTTTCGATAATATTTACATTCAAACATCCTTAATGATATGGCACTATATAATATATTGAGATAGTTAGTGATTTATATGTACCTTATATTATATATATATTTTTTTCCTACAGGTTCCCCCCACCTTTCCTCACCTAACTCCCAACCCCCTCAACCCTTACCCTTCCCTCATGGTGCTACACCCCCTGCCACACACCTTTTTGGTGGCTCGCAGGGTACTTATGTAGATGTAGATGTACCTTACTAAAGATCATGTGTAGGCTTCCACAACTGAATGTACCTTCAAAACCTTAGAAATTTCGTAAATGACATTTTTTTCATTATAAAATGATTGCATTTTATTCAATGTGTTTTATATTAAATTTAAATTTCTTTGGAAGTACGGAGTAGTTTTTGGGGAGGAGACGGATACGGGAAAGGAAGGGTTGAGAGAAACCCGGCGTTAGAATTAGCCAACTCTTAACGAAAGGCGCCAATAAGTTCGTGGTTTAACCTCCCATCCGACGAATTCACGTACTCACTAAAAGTGCTCTCCACAAAGCACCTCAAGTAGGGATCGGGATACCTCTGAAAAAATATCTACCGTCTCCAGGATTTGAACCCGAGGCCTCTTGGTGAGAAGCCAGTACGTTAGTCTCCGCACCATCCCAATTCCTCTTTGGAAATAAAGCCAAACAAAAGTTATGATGAGTTAATGCCAAAGTCCAAAGAACAGATCGACAGATTGTTTAAATCACTATATGGAAACAAAATTGACTTAATTTTTTTAACCAAAAAAAACAGAAATCACGAGAATAGTTTCATTATTCTGTTTGAACATAGGGATTTTTAACCGAAAGTTTTTCGTTCAACATGACCGCAGTATCTTTAGCATGTACATGTTACGGTGCAAGCCGTCACAAATGCGTTTACCGAGCTATTTTGAAAAACACCCGTTAAAGGGGATATATAGGATTAACAAATCCAAGGGATGGATTTAAACAAACAAGGGGGAAGGTAAATTATTGTTTGCTGTTCCTTCAATCATGAATAATCTGCCGCAAAGAAAGGTTTTTATGGCGATTTAAAAGAAAAAGCTTTTTCCGTCACCTTTTTAATGTGACCAAGTATGTTTATATAATTGGGAGTTATTTCCTTTGGATCAGTATAAAAATAACGTCGAGTAGTAACATTCAGTGGGTTACTTTTTGCATTGAATCGTACAAAATGAAGCTAAAGTAGAATGGAGAATAGGGAATGAAGAGATAAGCTCGTGATTAAGGATAAGAGAAACAAAGTAGAGATGGATTCATCCAATTACAATATGTCTCTAAAAAACCATCTGAAAGAAACTTTAAAAAATGTTTCTCTCCAACTTAATGCGTGAGAGGTGGAAGTTTTACTTAAATTTTGCAATTCAATAAATTTGGTACGAGAAATACGAGAAGCTTGTCAGAGTTCGCGGATATATGCAACGATACGATAATAGTGCTTTCTCACTCGCAAACGATGCATTCTACCGTTGCATGAAAAAGTACTAACTTTTAGTTCAGGTAAATTCCACGTGTGTAACAAATGACATATAGTAACAATTTGCTGCTAGAAGTCCAGTGGAAAATTTTTCCTACCTGTTCTTTAGTATTTCCGAAATCCGCCACATCACGCTTGAAACTACTCAATTTGTCCACGCATGTACTCTGGCAGAACTGCCAGCTTCAATATTTCATCTGAAGCATTAAATTTACTGCTTAACTACAATTTAAAACAAATACGTGCCCATTCTTGCGAAATACTGAATAGGAAACCAATTTTCCTTTTAATACACGTATATCACGCCAGAGGTTCAGTTTGCGAAGAGAATTCCAGGTACGAGGGTATTTTGTTAAATATTTTCTATTTTAATCAATTATAATTTTTCAAAGATATCAAATTAAAACATGGTGTAATATTTCCGTAAAAATACTCTTGAGTAATTTAAGTCGGTAGCTGTGCTGGTGATTCCCAGCAATAAAAACTTATGGATGAATAAATTAGCTGCTTCAGAGTGGAGATCCTAATTGCGTTATCACTCCAAGGTATTTCTTACGTTTATTCACCCTAGGGAATTTTAAGCAAGCTGTTGACTTAAAGCATTGACGCAAATGAAAATTTGATACTTTTCCCATGGTAATAAAAAAAATTCTTAGCATTCTCTCATTTAGATTATTTCTTTGCATACGACGTGATGACAAAAATTGCGACACCTTTCACGGAGATTTTCAAACTAAGGCTAATGAGGTATTCGCTTCCGTTGATAGGCGTTTATTAAATAGGGACGTGGCCAAGCAGAGTCGAGGAATGTATATTGACTGAGGCATTGTAGCTCAATTGACGTCAGAATATTTCACAGCATATCTTAATGTGACTTATTAATTTCCCGGAAAGACGGACGAACGGGCGGCGGTTTCTCTGGCTGGGTTCGAGGGATGGGATTCTCAGGAAAGGCTGGAGGCCGGTGACGGTTCCTTTGCGGAGTGCGGATCGTTCGATTGTGAAATCTCTATAACGTGACCTTGTTACACTCCCTTGGGAACCGGTTATTGGAAGAGCGCTACGCCATCAAATTTTGCGTGTAACAGAGCAAAACCGGGAAAGAAACTCATGACATACTCGGGTATTTTTGAGTGGCACAAGTTGTTTCGGGAGGGTAGAGAAGATGTTAAAGACGCCGAACGTTCAGGATGCCCTTCGACCTCAAAATGTGACG
Organism: Hetaerina titia; assembly: GCA_037158775.1. NCBI lineage: Eukaryota > Metazoa > Arthropoda > Insecta > Odonata > Calopterygidae > Hetaerina > Hetaerina titia. The sequence goes on along the minus strand of CM073776.1, from coordinate 71,226,468 downwards.
GAAATCTTGCAAGAGTGAAGGAGTTGGACAGCAATCGCGGATTAAGTGTTCGCATGGTTTCAGATGAACTAAAACTTATGTGCATCGATTTGTGACCGGAAACATGGGCGTGAAAAAGGTGTGTAGGAAGTTGGTGCCGCGAGCGCTCTCGGACGAACAAAAGGAAACTCGCACGCGGATCTGCCAAGAGCTTCTCGACCATGTGAGTGAGGGTCATCATTTTTTTAGACAATGCCCCACCACACTTCTTCCTTTTCCCCCGCCTCAAATTCGCGCTGTAAGGACGTCACCATGGCTCGGTGAGAGTGTTACAATTGGCCGTGACGAGGTAGCTTTGCAGCATTCCAGGCACCGCCTTCCAGGAGGCTTACGAGGCGTGGTAAACCCGCTGGCAGCGGTGTGTGGACGCACAATGGTCCTACTTCGAAGTATTTTGAGTAAATGCATTGATGCTGACAATACATTATCATAATCGACTCAGTCCCACTACCTTTGGGACAGACCTTAGACTACTATATATTGTATTCTTCGGGTATGAGCTAAATTTCAGACTGCTCGAATTTTTTTGGTGTTTATAGAAAAAAAATTTGTTAAATTCCATTTGGTAATACAGACATTTCCGGAAATAAGATAAGATAATATTGTGAAGGAACAAATTCCATTGTCTTCCACTGATTTTGAAGCAAATAGGTCCAGTTATTAAATCACATCCACAAGAAAATTTTTGCTTATTTTACATATAAATGTCTATCAAATTTTAACTTCGTTTGTTTAATGTGCATGTACTAAATGCTCGATTTATTCTTTGTTTGCGGAATTTTCTCGATTGAGGTTGCTATTTTACTGGCGAAGAAAAAGCAACAAATATTAAAGATTTTAGCACTAACTGTTTGACTGGGAAACGAAGTCGTGAAGTCATTGTTTCGACTAAGTATTAGCGTAATCATATTAATTACTCCTAATTGGATATACTGCTTATACCTTCATGAATATTAATAAAGATATTAATGAGTTTACCGTCTTCGAAATTTCGCTCCAGTGAAAACAGTTTTAACATAATATGCTAACATAACTCTTTTCATCTCGATATATACGAATATATACTGCAGCATAGATATTAGAAAGTCTACATTTAATATTTAAGTCAGAAAATCAGAAACTCCTTTCCGTGAAAAGATATACTTTTCAGATGCAGTAAAATGTCATTAAGGCACAGTAGTTTGACAATGATTACTGCTATTTATGCACTAAGCATATGGTTAAAAACATTTGGCATCACATATTTAATTCAATTGCACGTAATTGCGCTTGGTCTTACAGCTTCGTAAATACTCTCTGCATATTAATGAATAGAAAAGATTAAGTTGAAAAAATTGAGATGCGGAATTCGATGACGTTAAAACTGAAGATGACAACAGATTTTTTAAATTGGTATCGTTTTTGCACCACAAGACCTTCCCGTCCTTTCCAGATTGCATGAATCCCTTTCTGTCATTTTGCCTCATAATTAGGATAAACGCGGACATTCACCATCCCCTTACCAAAACCTCTGACGCTGGGTTACGTTCCCGTCACCAATCTTCCAACTCCATCTCACATATCCTCGGGATCATTATCAGACCCTGTCTCAAAACCCAAGTCACTGTCTCCCAGTTAACAAGAAACGCAAGTCTGCTCAGGTTAAGCCTGGTGTGCAGGTTCGCCGTCCGCTCCAATTTTTCCAAGGAAGACCTCAATTTTGAAACGAATTAATCGTCCGGAAGGATTGCTGGAGGATTCCCGAGATATTTGAATTTAAAAGCTCTGATTTGTCCTCGTCGTTATCAGTTTTCTATCCGAAGGAGGGGTCCCCACCCTTCCCATTCCACGATTTTTTCCGTTCTCCTTACAGTTACGCTCTTCCTCCTCACTCGATTTCCCCTTTCAAGTATCTCTAAAGTAGTTTTACTATTGAGCTATCCTTTACAATATTAAATCCATTGTCCTATCCATGAATCCACCTTTGCTCCACCATTCGTTTCCTCTCCTCTTCCCGTCTTCATCTGACATCCTGAGTTCCCATTTTGTCCTTTCCGCCCGATTCTTATTGTGTGTCGTGGACGCAATCCTGTTTTCAAGAGTCTAATCCTCCAATTTCTCGCTATTTATGCTCCTACAAGGTCACTCTTCACGAAAAGGTGTAGGCGTAGTACATTATCATCTTTTCCAATCGCCATGGTCTCTCTTTATCTTCTCTGGAGTCATTCGGGATTTATTTTTCGTCAAATTTCTTCAATCTCAAGGTTCAAAAGTTGAGGTTTTACGTTGTGGAGGTTATGTATATTCAAGAATTATTGTTGGAAAAGTGCAATATTTTGATTAATAATGTTTTAACCTACACCAAATCTAAGGTTCCCAATCCCCCAACTCGCGCTTTGGCTGAATTTTGGCCCAACATCGCGTGGAGTTGGTGTGGAATTTGCACGTGAGGGTAGGAGAGGGGGGGTAGTTGCTTTACCTCCGCCGGCTCTAGATTCCCAGAAGCGTCTCTTGTCCGAAAAATCGCACAGCTTGGGTGAAGCCGAGGGTCCCCAGAGACGTCTCCGGGAATATAACCCTGGTCTTCCATTCAGTAGATCAGTGCTCTACCAACTTGACTACCACATATACTTTTTCTGCTATATTTTTTTTATACTATATTTATAATATTTTTTCTGCTCGTATGCTATCACTTCCTTTTTCTTTTTCCTGACGACCTCGGCGATAGTTTGATAATGTGTCGACATGGCATTTCGTAACCAGTGTCATTGGTTCTAATTCAATCATGAACATGAAAGTGTTACTTGCTATCGGATTAGTTACTTAGGCAATGTAATTGTATTTTTTTTTGCTTTCTATTGTTTCGGGATCAACTTTGTGGAAGTTCATATTTTAAATTAATAACACAATGTATATATCCACTGTTCTTTATTCTCGTACAACTAGTTTCAACGTTTAGGTGTCATCATCAAGTAGTTGTAGACAAAGCAGTACTTAAAATCGATACGTACTAATACCGTGCAAGGGCTAATTCATTCATGGGACACTTGAACCATTGAATTAAAGGAATACTATGACACTCATCAGTTATTTGCGATAACTGAAATACAATCCGCGAAATGTAACTAGTATATTTGCTTCGTATGCACACTTTCGATTGAGACTTTCCGCTCCTAATACTTCGGCGAGGCGAGGATGGGGTGAATGAAATGGGACCCGGATATGTAAAGAGATGAGAGCCCCTTACTGCACTTAAAAATCCATTAAAATACGGATTTTTTTCGCGTACTCTTTTTTCAGGGAACCTCTGCGTCTCTCGAATAAATGAGGTTAGCTACACCGTCATTAGCACAGAGCCATAAAAATTTTTAGGCAATGTTCAATTTACGCATGCTTCTATCCTGCACATTAGGAAGTTAACAAGGGATCATAATTTTTTGGGGCTTTGGAAAGAGATTGCATTTTTTTCAGATTGATGACATGCAATTGGCAAATTAGCAAGCCACTAATAAAAGTAAGCGCGAAGAAGTTTGTAATAGGTGAGCAGTCTAGGGGAGGTATCAAACACTTAAAAATTGCCTTACCCCTTAGGGGCGTGTACCTGTGGGAATTGGGTCACCAGTCTTAAGAGAATCTGCGATTTTACCTCGTACTTTCCAATACAATTAGGTAATATTTTATATTCCAACGGTTAAAATATTTGTTTTTTCCTACTGTTTTCTACTGCTCCAATTTTGAATTCTATGTGTATAATATGACTCCGTTTATCTGCTATACGACTGATAAGTCGTATAGCAGATAAACGGAGTCATATCTGACTTTTAATAATCAAACCACTTTACTTTTCCACGTAAACTTTTTAATTTTCACGAACCAGGTTTCGTTATAGCATAACATCATCAGGTCAGTAAGGTAAAAAGGTAACGTGGTTTGATTATTAAAAGTCAGTATGAAGATTTTCCACCAAGTTACGCCAGAAACTGTTTTATTTAGAGTCATATCTATTCAACTTGGTCATATCTATTCCAATGTATTGTAGGGAGGTAAAGAAAAGGCTCGTCAAAACTTTGATATGAAGCGTAGCTATGTACGGCTCGGAAACGTGGTCAATGATGCAGGAGTATAGACGTCGAGGAAGAAAGTACACAGAGATGAAGAGGGACCTGATGTAGAGTAGGTTGCTGGGTTGTGTTTTGTTAGGAGTCACGAAACATTATTTGGTAGTTGTGTCCATCCAAAAACCTACCTTAACCGGTAGATTACCTTATTATGTATATAATATGTAGATACAGAGTTGCTATTCCAATAAAATGTAGGATAAAAACAGTTACATAAGTGTCAGAGATTTAACACAACTATTTGTATTATCCAATAGGTTTAGTCGTACGTTTAATTTGTTTTGCCTTCAAATTACTCTCATTTTAGTCTTTCAAATATTCGTTTTACGCTTTGCGTTTCTTCGTGATCATTTTGAACTGGAAAGATTGTTTGTTTTGTTTGATTCAGAAGCTGAGTTTTCCGTGATGAGTCTCAAAGTACACGTCATATTCTTCGACGGGGTCTCATATAAACGAGGTTTACCTAAATTTTCACTTCAATGATTCATTACTAGTTATTTTATAAAGTCGAGTTACTTTATTGTGGCTAGAAGAAAATTTCGGGCCTGTCAGATTGCTGCTCTCCACACTTTTTTGATTGGCTATCTCCTTCGTTTATTCACCACTTATTTCCCCCGCGACTGCCATTATTTGCATGACCTATTCTATCCGCGACATTTCCTCAAAAATTCCTTCATCGCGGCGTTTTTAACGACATATCTCCCAAATGCTCTTTGAAGGACCTCATCGGTGATTCTCTCCGGCCGTTTCATCTTATTTCTAATTGGAGAAGCAACATGTTCAACGCCAATGTTTTCTACTGCTCGTGTCTCAGAGTACCATGAAATGGTATACCCCATGTATGCAATTAGCAGTCGGATACTTAAACGAAATTTTTCTTCGATTTCAGACTTATGCTGCAAGGTCTTACTTTACTTTTCTTCTCATAGAATGTCGTCTTTGCCAAAATCATATTGTTTACCACATCCTTGCATGTTTAGATGGTTTGCTCTTCCATCATTAATGACCCTGTTTTCCTTAGAGACTTCCCTCGCATCTTCCAGATTTTTCCGCCCTAATTCAACGTCTTCTTCTTACATATACCACTATTTTGGCTTTAATTGCGTTGTTCTCAAATATTAATGGTACAAATCTTCTTACCCTTCTCCTAGTAGGAGACTTTCCGAACTTTTTTGTCGAAATCACCAAAGGTTTATTTCAAATATTAATGTGCTACAAAACCCCAACAGTTGGTACCGGTTATATTTTTCGAGTGCACAAATTTTGTACTTTAATTATTATTTCATATCATTTATTAATTTTCACATTGAACCCTCAAGAGTCATAGGGGTGTCCAATTGACAGAGAAATAATATCAATGACACATTACTTTTTGTACGTCTTGTGCAGTGCCTCATTTCACTCTTAATTGGTGGCAAAATCATCTTAGTGAATACTTAAGTAATAATCCTCTCTCGTTATCCCTGTACATCACTCAGTTTCTTAAAAAAGACCATTATCCTATTGCATACAGAAGAATGAAATTCATTCTGCAAATCGACTATGGAGGTTCGACGGGAATAAAGAATAACTCTAATCTGACGCGGCACTCAAGCTTTCTACCGAATTTCACGTTCATCCATCACTCTCCTACTTCCTTCATCGTTCCCTAACACATCCTCTGCGTCGCAAAGAGAAAGGCAATGACTAAAACACCCCTGCGACACCAAGAGCTCCCCGCCATGTCCCTGAAGATATAAATGAGTCTTAAAGTATCTACAGAAACGTGAACCCATTTCCAATTCAGGAATTGGTGTCAAATTCATTTCCCGTCTCTCAAAGTAAATATGAAGGAACCGCACCAAAAAGTGCCAAAGTGACAATTCACAACATTTCAAAAGATATAAATAATCCAGAGGCCTAGGAGAAAGCGTTTTGACACATTTTTTGTAAATCATCTACGGTTAGGTTTAAGTTTGTTTCATCCTTAATTAGTTAACTAGGCAAAATTTAACAATTTTAAATTGTAGAAACCATTCGCCTTGACCGGAATTCGAACCTCTTGTCTTCAGATGTCCAGCGAGATGACTTAGCCAATTGAGTTACCCACTGCCCCCTTTCACCCCGAAATTTTGGGGGCTTTAAAAGAAAAAGATATTATGATTAAACACCGTACAAACAATGTCATAGGTATTCGTAGTCGTGCACTCGACTCGATTAGGCCGGACATCGAGGAATTTGGATTCGAATCCTGGTCAAGGAGAATGCATTTTACGCTTTGACATTTTTACAGTTAAAGCCCATTAGCGGATGACTCAGCTAAAAGTTAGTGTTGCAGCATCTCCCGTAGTTCTTTGAATTAGTTAAGGAGAATATTTATGGTAATCACACATTGGATATGCATGCATATTTTTGTTTGAACATATTCGTTTGACTGATTGTCCTTGTTTTTCTAATGAGATACATGCATTGATACAAACATGTTAAGACCGTAATATTTAGTTTATAATTGTTACGCAACATTAAAATAGGAGGGGAAAGAAAGAGCAGGTAGAGCAGTTTACATATCTCGGAAGTGTTTTGGACCAATACGGTCAAAGTGGTAGGGACGTTAGGAGAAGAACTGCGCTAGGCAAGGAGGAGGAAGTTGATGACGGGGACGTTGAGTAGGGATGTTAAGACAAGACTCGTAAAAACTCTGATATGGAGCGTAGCTATGTAAGGCGCGGAAACATGGTCACGGAAGCAGGAGGATAGACGTAGATTGGAGGCTTTTGAAATGTGGGTGTGGAGAAGAATGGAGAAGGTGAAATGGACCGAAAGGAAAACAAATGAGGAAGTACTGGAGATGGTGGGTGAGGAGAGGGGTTTGTTGAGAGAAATCCTATGGAGGCAGGAAAAATGGATGAAAGGCGTATTGAGCAGTAGTGGAATGTTGAAGAAGGTAATAGAGGGGAGAATGTTGGGCAAGCGAAGTAAGGGCAGGAACAGGATAGGGATGTTGGACGGGATGAAGGGAGGAAAGAAGTACACAGAGATGAAGAGGGACCTGATATAGATTAGTTTGCTAGGTGGGGAGTCACAAAATGTTTATTTGATAGTTGTGTCCATCCAAAAACCTACCTTAACCGGTGGATTACCTAAATAATAATTGTTACGTAAACAGCACTGAACTCATATCCGTAACGCAACTCATTCCGGAAGACTCGGATTGGAATAGGTGTCGATTACCAGTTTAATTGCAGGTCAGTAAAGGCGAAGTAAGGGCAGGAACAGGATAGGGATGTTGGACGGGATGAAGGGAGGAAAGAAATACACAGAGATGAAGAGGGACCTGATGTAGATTAGGTTGTTGGATTGAGTTTTGTTTGGAGTTACAAAATGTTTATTTGATAAGTGTGTCCATCCGAAAATCTACCTTAAACGGTAGATTACCTAAATAATAATTGTTACGTAAACAGCACTGAACTCATATCCGTAACGCAACTCATTCCGGAAGACTCGGATTGGAATAGGTGTCGATTACCAGTTTAATTGCAGGTCAGTGTGTATGTATGACGCAGTAGTTACACCATATCTAAGAGGTCGTGGAATCGAGTTCACGGGCGTATGATGCTCTACTCGTACAATGTACCTAATTGCTCGAAACATATAATAAAGGGGCGAAATCACCTCAGCCATCTATATCTCTAAAGATAAATATTCCCTGCTACTCAAAGCTGAAAATATTAATTTTCACCGTTTCGGTATTAATTGAATGCAAACAATATTCAGTGAAGCTATATGCAGCTTGCAAGAACATTCAGAGGTATAATTGAATCTTCGTATTGAGGCATTCGTATTACGTTTGAATCACTATATGAATCAGTCTCCAAAGGTATAATGAAGAATCAGAATATGCAATTTTAGTTATTGGAGTAAGACAGGGTTTTGAGTTATCGTCATCTCTTCTCAGCAGCATAGAATTAATTATAGACGAGGGAAACGCCAATAGAAAAGCAGGAAGTAACGATGAATGTATCCAAAGATTTCATGTTCCACTCATATATTCAGATTTAACCTTCTGTCAGAAGTGGATGAGTTCTCGGCAAAGATCGTCAAATTCTACAAAGATTAAAAATCTACACGTAAGACCACCTATGGTAATAATTCTCGTTTTGAATATAAAACCTATCGCTTAAATTGTCAGTACTGTGGCGGGAAAATTGTTTAAATTTTTATTATGCATATAATTCAGCAAATTTAATACGGATATTCTTTTAAAGAAGTAGTTACTGTCGCGAAATTATTTAGACTATCTTATATTCCAGATTTTGTTTTGTTTTGCTATTCCATTCTTGATAAAATTTGTTGTCTCAGGCGTAACTTTATGGAATTTGCATGGCACATTGAAATGAAATACTTCACTATGTAATTCCACACAATTTATTTAAAAAAAAAACACGACCCAGGTTTCGACGTTGAACGTCATCATCAGGTAATATATAATGAAATGAAATACTTTACTTAGTAATCCCACACAATTTATTTTTAAAAAATACGATTGATGATGACGTTCAACATCGAAACCTGAGTCGTGTTTTTTTTAATAAATTGTGTGGAATTACCAAGTAAAGTATTTCATTTCATTATTCCAGTCTTCATTGGAGGCATGATCTGCATAGGTAATTCATTTTGAATAACATAGCTGCTGCGAACATTAAGCTAATTAGCTCATTTCAGTGGTGCTTTCAATTTTCGTTGTGATTAGCATTGCTATTTTAAATATTTTTCCGATTCGGTGAAGTGTAAAGGACCATCCTGCTACCGTTCATCATCTGAGTCCTTAATTGACCTACGATGAAGACTAACCACATGACAGAAATAATGTCCACTTTTGAACTGTGTTGTATAAATAGCTTTCTCCTTGTTTTCTTGAAAATTGGTGCTCGGCGTCAGTTCTTAGCGTGCGGTGCGATCTTAAGTTCCCCCGTCCATCCATCTCTGACAAAGCTCGAGTTTTCCCGAGAGGATGAGATCGTTTAATTCAGGCTCTAAGGAATGGAATCTTTATTAATTCTCATTGTGACGGTTCGCAGCCTGTGGGCAATCTAGTAAGAGCTCTTGATACCTGGGATGGGTTTCAAGGCCAACAATACTGCCAAACTCCATACCATCAGTCGTCTAAGGTTCTCAAACTAGAACTGTTTTCATTGAGAGTGCTTTTTGTAGAATTTAGAATGAACTTAACTTTTTCTCTGCCTTACACATGGCATTTATTTTTCATTTATGGGAAAAGAATGATCATTAGAGAAGACTTTCTTCCGAAAAATTTAGTTGACGAAGAATTTATATTGTGGAGGAAAAAATAATTTTTAATGAACTTAATGCTTTTAAACGTCCCTTTTTTTCATAATTTTATCGTCTTTACACGAGAAAAAAAAACACTTATCAAATACTCAATTGTGGTTTCCACAAAATTTTTATTCCATTGTGCCAGTTAAAATGAGCAGTCCAGCTTCTTTCAATAACGCTTAGTAGGGCATAAATTACAGTACTTGATTCAAAATTTATTTTACGAAAACAGATTTTTCTTCATTTCGTCCGCATTAATATGTTCGAAGTTTTATTAGTTTGATGAACGGAAATAGATTTAACCCCGAAACACATCGTATAATAAGTCGAACGCTGCACACACCACGTTACGACGCGATACCCCAGAGTTTATTATGGAAGGCTGGGAAGGCCGGAATGGCAAATGTAAACAACAATTTCTGAGCCCTTAAGCCATGATTCAAAATTTAATGACCTCACTAGAATTCCCTCGGCAGTATGTGTAGGGTTCATGTAGCGAAACAGGAAGGCAGTGTGAAAACAAGCATAAGTTAGCATGCAAACCAGGCGAAATGCCCGTAAATGGGATAAAATCGCAAGAGATAAAATGGTTTCTTTTTTTTCGAATAATTTATTTTTCCCTAGTATAATTTTTCCTACAGTACCGGACCGATTTCGAAGACGGACGTGAAAACCGGTGTTTGTAGGTAAAATATTACCGTGAATAAATTCATTGCTTTGGAAAGGAAAACTATTTATTTTGTTTCTAACGTGTTCTAAATGTATTGTAAATTGTGATCGACAGGAGAAGAATTAATATTCTTATGTTACACTTCATCTTTCACTAGTAGCTTCAGAAAAAGTTTCGTCGTGGCCGTCAAATTAGAGGTTTTACATGATGAAGCATATACGAAGCGTTCGTTTTTAAATTACACAGGCCAACAGTGTTTTTGGTGCCGGAGCTTTTAATAATAAATAATAATATGAATGAATAATATGGGAATATTATATTAATAACACAGGTCAACAGTGGTTTTGGTGCCGGAGCTTTTAATGCTGATTTAAAGAACAATTGGGGTGCTGAATCCAATTATGACACTAGTTTTTTCCTATCAGCTATAGTTTTCAAGATATAGATATGTTGTTACTTACGTAAAGAAATCTTCTACATGATGATATGGGAATATTATATTAATAACACAGGCCAACAGTGGTTTTGGTGCCGGAGCTTTTAATGCTGATTTAAAGAAAAATTGGGATACTGAATCCATTTATGACACTAGTTTTTTCCTATCAGCTATAGTTTTCAAGATATAGACATGTTGTTACTTGCGTAAAAAAATCTTCTACATGATGATATGGGAATATTATATTAATAACACAGGCCAACAGTGTTTTGGTGCCGGAGCTTTTAATGTTGATTTAAAGAACAATTGGGGTGCTGAATCCAATTATGACACTAGTTTTTTCCTATCAGCTATAGTTTTCAAGATATAGATATGTTGTTACTTACGTAAAAAAATCTTCTACATGATGATATGGGAATATTATATTAATAACACAGGTCAACAGTGGTTTTGGTGCCGGAGCTTTTAATGCTGATTTAAAGAACAATTGGGGTGCTGAATCCAATTATGACACTAGTTTTTTCCTATCAGCTATAGTTTTCAAGATATAGATATGTTGTTACTTACGTAAAAAAATCTTCTACATGATGATATGGGAATATTATATTAATAACACAGGTCAACAGTGGTTTTGGTGCCGGAGCTTTTAATGCTGATTTAAAGAACAATTGGGGTGCTGAATCCAATTATGACACTAGTTTTTTCCTATCAGCTATAGTTTTCAAGATATAGACATGTTGTTACTTGCGTAAAAAAATCTTCTACATGATGATATGGGAATATTATATTAATAACACAGGCCAACAGTGTTTTGGTGCCGGAGCTTTTAATGCTGATTTAAAGAAAAATTGGGGTGCTGAATCCAATTATGACACTATTTTTTTCCTATCAGCTATAGTTTTCAAGATTTGGATATGTTGTTACTTACGTAAAAAAATCTTCTGCATGATGATATGGGAATATTATATTAATAATTATCTCATTGGCCTACAATATAGAAATATACATAAAACTTATTGACAGTTTATTGAAAATAAAAGGAACACCGCAGAGTAGTTATAAATTAGTATACTTATAGATTTATTTAACTTTTAAAACTATTTTCCGGAATATATCAAATATTAAAACAACTAATCGTAAGATGTGCCATATCTAAAAAAAGTAGAGCTGTTAAATAAAAACGGATTTCATATTTTGATTCAGCTCTACAAATATAGTTAAAGTCATCACAAAGATTCCCGGCACCCAAAAAAAAAATTTTTTTTTGCTGCCGGGAAGCATTTACGAAGCGTTCGTTTTTAAATTATATTAGTTAATTTTTCGCCATTCTCCAGCATTTTGAGAGCCAACATTTCTGCAGCAGTCGGGGATCCGATAGGAATAGGGATGTAATCCCTTCCTTCGTCCTCAGTGTCTACGCACATGGCATATTGTTAATAAATGTGTTTTTCTTTGGGAGATATGAAAAAATTTCCGCAGCTCTCTAAATTAAAGGTTTTGCAATTTTCTTCTCCGCTTCTTCCTCGATCAATGATCCTCCTTACTCAATCAAATTCCTTTAACGGCGTTCTGAACGAAAATGTGTCTGTAGTCATTGAACCGTCTCATGATAATTTAATCACACTTACGTAACAGGAGAACTACCTGTCATTTCATCCTCTTCATTTATCCTCCTCTGACTACGCCCTCACGGGAAATCATCCAAATTGCACTAGCGGGGACGGTTTGACTTGGGAGAATCCGAAACACGCGCTTTCGTCTTTTTGTTCACGCCGGAGTTCAAAATCAAACTATGATCCGCAAGGCGTATTTTAAAAGTAGAATTCCCTATTTATTGATCACGTTAAGAATTGATGGCATCAATCATTAAAAAGGAAACAGCTCACCCCTCAAAAATGGACCAACGTTTACGTCCAGTAAAATTATCGAAATGAGTCAATCTCGCTCAAAATTTCGGACCGGATGCCCCCATTGCGGAATGGGTCGTGGAACAATAAATCCGATACATTTTTTCGACGAGACAATCTCGAAATCACACGCGTCGCCTCAACTTTTATTCACCGAATTCTTATTGACACTCCGTTGCGTTCGTTTATATTTCCCCAAAAACTTCTTCATCTCCCCACGCGAAAAAGTGGCGATAAAACGTTCTTTGAAATAAACCTCGCAAACGGGCGCATTGATCCTTCTTATGGCGTTTTCATTCGTCACATGAATATCACAAAGGAAAACATTGTCGCGCGCAGAGAAAAGGCTTTGAGAAAAACCTCCCGGCGTGATTGATGGTGAATACCAAAAGTGTGCATTCTTCTGGTTGTTTTGATGAAAACTCTCGCTTTTTTTCGTCACATAATGAGGTTTTCTTTCCTGGTTTTAAGCTCCCAATGAGGCAACGGAAATTTTTCGGAAAGCATTTTCCGTCATTTTCTATTCTTTCATCGGTAAGGGGAATCAAATACTATTTTTTTTTATTTGATTGTTGATACAAATTTAAATGATGATGCGCTATTAGCGTTTTCAATATAATTAATTGTTCAAGCTTTAATAAGGGTGTATCAGGAAAACTAAAGGAGGCAATCTTAGCAGCAAAATAAAAGATTTAACACTAATCGCTGGCGTCATTGGGTTTGGGTAATTGGGTTTCTTATTATCGCCTGTCATTTTCCGTTAATTTAATTCATTAATGTTTACACACAAAAACCATGTCGGAAGTGTGACAAATCAAGCGAGAATATTATTTAATATAATTGGTTAATACTCACCGATTATGGTTAAAAACTGTTTTTTCTTATAGATGTACATGTCCTTGTTTTGACCTTAAAATAAATTAGAGATTAACTTTATTTTTGGTGTAAAATGTTTTCCACGGCTCATATATAAATCTTCCTTTATTTAATGCTAAAGCTAAAATATGCAAGACATTTACCACCATCAATGTGTAAATTGTTTCACTAAAATCTTAAAATATACATAAGGTATACGAGACCATACGAGTGGGGGGTAGTAATGTGTGAAATAGTGGGGGAAACAGAATGTTTGCTGTCTTGACACTACGACTATGACAGTACGCCTCGAGCTGCAGTGTTTGGATGACCACGCCACTTGTCGTTTGTTTAGAGTAGTGGGTAAATATGAAAAATACTATTCAAAATCCCGCCAAATGTAAAATACGTTTGGTGATAAGGTTTTTACTGAAAAAAAACTTCAAAGCCGCTGAAATTCATCGGAATATTTGTGCTGTGCAAGAACTAAGTGATGATTTACAGTGTTTTACACCAATGGTTTCGTTCATTTAAGAGTGACCGGAGAAATGTCCATGACCGTTCGTCTATGGTGAACCATGAACTTCTCCATAAAGTAGTAGTAGTCCATAATAAAACTGGCGTTTTGCGATATCTGAGTTCTTCACAAAGTTTGCCAAAGATTTCTAGGAGTCTGATGCGTGGAATTCTGATTAAAAAGTTATGCTAGCACAAGTTTTGTGCTCGTCTCGACGAGGAACACCAAGATATCGTCATCGGTTGGCTGCGGTCTTTCGCGGCATAGTTTAATGCTGAGGGCATTTCTATACCAGTTCCGAGATATGGCAATAGCTTGGATCTGTTTATCGAGTATGTGGAAAAAATAGTACAGTTGTTCAGTTTTGAAGTGTGAACAATACATTTTCTGAATTTATTCCAGTGTTTTTTATAACCTACCAGAGGTTACCTTCTGGATAGCACTCATATTACGAGTGCGAATTTTCATTTCTTGATTATAATTTTTAAAGATTCACGCTTTCTTTTTCCTGCATTCAACATCTTTTGTATCTCAAATGAAATTTATATGCATTCTTCTAATTATCGTTGACTAGTGAGTGCATGCCTCTCTCCTAATCATTGTTCACTTACGAGTGCATGCCTCCAAGTCCAAACAACCGCTTGCTATGTTGAAAAGAGCAGTAGAATGGGGCTTGAATTGGGCCAAATAAAAAACTGTGTTATTTTATTTGGGAAATGTTTATCTTAAATGTCATAGATTAAGAGTGTTTAACCTTAAACTTTCACGTATTAGATTTTGAAATAATAAAATTATCACAAATAGCAAAATTACTAGCTCGTACATTGCTTTCTATTATTTTAAAAGTACCCCTGCATCAAGTACAAGTAAATAATTCTCTCTCCTATTTGAGTTTCTTTTTCCTCTTATTCAACCTTATTAAAGCCTTACCGTTCCATGCCTCGACATCAATCGATATATATTAGAATTAAATATATTATCGCTCAATGAATTATGTTTATATGTAGCCCTGTGAAAAATAGAGAAATAAAAGTTATCCAATGAAAAATCTGCTCATCTCCATATTTTTTTAGAAAAAGAAATTAAAGTAACCACGATGAAAAAGCCCTTAACACGAATCATTCCAATATGGTCAAACAAAAATGTAAACATTAATGAAACGCGCATCGTATAGGCATCTCATTCTCTCCTGTGAAGGATAACTGTTTTAAATAAAGTGATTCCTTAAATAATTTATTATCAGTTTCTTTATTACACAATTCATTTCCCTTTCAGATAATTCCAGGTATCGCAGAAAAGCATGCGCAATCACTCGTGGGAATGGGATACGAAATGATATGAAATGGCAGAAACGCCAGCTGGAAACATCTACGAGTAGTATGATAGAACTTTGTCTGTTTCTGTCACTATGACCCCGGCAGGATACTCCTAAGGTTTTGTCGAGTGATTTGTGTCGAGAACATGGAACCTCAAACATAAATTGGCGAAGTCCACAGACAATTAGAGGAGACTATCTTTTAAGAAGGGGCATTTTACGAACATCTTGCGAATATATTTAATGGTTTCCGTGTTTTTTTATAAGTAAAGGAATCCATATCGTAATCCCGTATTCTAAAAGTATCTTCAATTTGAATCTTTAGTCGCTAGAATAATGCAAAAAATCCTCCTCCTCTAAACGGTCTCCATATTCCAGATCAGTCTCTTCCTAAATCACCACTAATTATTCCACGTCCATGGTTATTCACCGCGTCCGCCTATTCACTCCTCACCGGTATCTGTGTCAAGTCTCCCTCGTGTCCTCCCGCAGGTTCGACCGCCTGGCCGCAGAGCACCACTGCCTCCGCATCAAGCTCCTCGGGGACTGCTACTACTGCGTCTCGGGTCTACCTGAACCCCGGCCGGACCACGCTCACTGCTGTGTCGAGATGGGCCTCGACGTGATCGACGCCATAGCGTGAGTAGACAGCAACCCTCCGCAGGAACCCTCAATCGTACTAGACCCGCTTCCTTTTTCATTGCTATAAAGCGCAGTCAAACTCATTGACAACGAGCGCGATATTAACATCTAACAACCTGTAAGAGCGTGTGGCAGGGGGTGTGAACTCAACAGTCATTTCAGCAACTGGTGATTTGAGATTTAATGGCATTCGATAACTTGATATTGTTGAACGTTGTTTTTATTTTATGAGCGGAATATCACGTTAAAAATAACCCTAATTGAGAGAGTAGTATTTACCACGAGCAAATCTTAATGCCAAATGACCGCTAAAGTGTTGAACTGTCACTCAAAGGACTAAGAGAAATGATTGCATAACCCTCCGTACGATCTCTACCCATCCATAACTCCTCCATTCCCTAGCTACGAGTATTCCGACATTCCTGGCAATGGAAATTCCCAAGCTCTTTAATAATATTTTGGTCTGCATCGACATTAATTTTGTATGTGTTCGTGAGCGCAATGTGATAGAAAGAGAAAGAAAAGCAGCAATTAACCGTATTTGTTACAACATGTTACCGAAAGTCTTGGTCCCTTGAATCTCGTCATAAGGAACTGGATATGCAATCAAAACTTTGACACGCATAGTACTTAAATCCCGTAAGAGAAGGGATTCCACCGTTGGAAAAGGATTACCGTGTTGAAAAATTAATTGCTTTTGAAATTGCAATTGAATTTTTTAAATTTGAAATTGCTTTTGAAGGCGTTTTCGTAGTAATTGGTCAAAATATTGTTGTGAAAATGTTTTGATTAATCAAGCTCCCATTAACGAAGAAATGAAGAGGGAATTTCTCGTGATACATAGGAGAAGATATAAGTCGTAATGGACTTCCAAAACCTTCCTTTAAATGGTATAATATCAATAATTTTATATTATATGTAATGAAATGAATGATTGAAGGCCCACTATGACTCTATCCGTCACTCCGCAACTAATCCAAACGCGCCGACACGACCTGGCGAAAAGCGATGTGGAGATATCAGAGTGGAAGTATCAATGGCTTGCATGCTGTTTGATTTCGTTCGCAGTCGAGACGGGTGTCATGTTTGCCATTCCAAGGAATTGAAGGGAGAGAGAGAGATGAACAAAATACTTGAACGAGTAATCTGCAGAAGGGGAGATAGAAAAGTTGAAGTCCATCTTTCAGATGGCCAATTCAGACTCAACAGAAATAGATGAATGAGGGAATTTATATCTTACGTCAATACTTTCTGAATTCCTTAGGCTCAGGACACTGTAACTGAAGAATAACATGTAATAACATTGAAACGCCAGTTGTGCAAGAAAACATTTTCGAGTGAGTGAGCTGTAAAAAAGTTTTCATTTTGACTCCCTTAAAAAAATTATTTTTACTCCCACAAAGACTCACATATAATATTGTGTCCATTTCTCTAAGAAAGAGTTAATGAGTTAATATTATCTTAAAAATTAAATGAAGATTTGGACAACTCTCAGATTATTGTTGGATTTGAAGCCTCGTTCTTTCTCCTTTCACCTCGTGTTGATCTAAAACTAAAATTGTTTTGTAAACAAAAAATACCTGGACCGTAAACTATTTTTTGTTTACATTTATTGACGACCGTACGTTCCTTGTATATTTAAATTAAAATTTTTATTAATGAGGATCCCCTTAAGTCTGATGAAATAAACTTCAACGCGTTTTACCCATGAAATGAAAGGGCCAATTTTAAAAGTTAAAAGTAACATAAGCTTAAGAATTAGAAATCCCTAGAAACTGTTTAACTTAATGCTTAATCAACGTTTAACGTGCTACTATCCAATGTTACTTGGAGGAAATACGTAGACCAGATAAAAAGAACAGGCGTGAGTATGATGTGAGAGAGTTAGTACCGAATAGGGAAGGAAAGAGGGCAGCAGTCACTCAACATTCGGATTGGGGAGAATATGGAATAAATGGAATTTCGAATTCAACGTTAGAACATCCACGCGCGGCTGGAAATTCATACGGGCTAAGTGTCCATTATCACGAACACCTGACAGTACGTCAAGAGAGCCCTCAACCCTCAATGCTTCGACGTGCACCCCCAATCGAATCACGAACAACCGGCGTCGTCACTCGGCCCGCCCCATAAGGGCGCGTGCCTTTCTCCCGGTCCCCTTCAAAGGGGATCGCGTTTTTAGGGTGCCGTCGCCACGGGAGGTCGCACTTCCAATCACGCCCTCTCAACTTGTTGCGACCTCCCGTAACGTCACGTCACTAACCGAGGCCCTGCCTCAAATTCTGGCATGTTGCCCCTCGCCTCCGATGAGGTTGGGATGGGGGACGGAACGCCGCGCCGCTTTGATTAGCGCGGGTCGTGATTAAGCTCCTCGATTGGTGAGATGGCCGTGTATTTTGCTTTCTCGTTCGGCCATTCTCGGGTAAAGTGTTCCTTATTTCATTCATTGGTGAGCACATAATGATTCATTGACATGAATATATTCTGCAATTTTTGTTCTACTCCTAAAGTTTGTTAAATTTTGAGGTCGGTTTTCATTTTTAGGAAACGGGTAAATTATTATGCATAACGTTAAAGGGATATTTTTCAAGTTTCTCACACAGGAATCATATGAAAATTTATGATATTAGATTAAAACTTTACTCTCGGGGATTTATTTTTTCATGGTGATAAGATATATTATCTAAGTTTTCCTGATATTTTTGTTAATTTATTTAGTTTTTTTTCACTGATTACATCGTATGTGTTAGACAGCTCATATAACGTGCATGATTTTTGAAGTTATTTTAAATCTTGATCCATCGAATAAAAATATGATTTAAAAGTTAACGAGTGTTGTTAAATTAACTTGTAATGTTAAAACCAGTGTCGTTAACCGCTTTCCAGTTTCGTATAAAATAAGAGCAAGATCGATCCTATTATGGAATTATGACATCAGATTAATCAGGGATTAACCAAGTACTGCATGTAAAATGCCCAATGCATGTCATATGTATCGAGTCATATTTTTACCCTTGTTCTCGGTTGGTTAAGTATTATTAAAACATGTAGACGTTTATTTAGAGATGGTAAAAGGGTATTTTCGTGGGCCCTACGCTTCTTGGCACAAAATAATTCTCCGGACAATTTCAATTCATTTGATATTCAATTGCCTCGTGATTATTTTCAAATAGTTCTATATCCGCTTAACTAAACTTAACACTTCAACAATGCATATTTCAGATGTCCATTCAGTCAAAATCTCCCCACTATCCGTTACAATAAGCAGACTCTCCTGCGAAATAATCCCCCACCTAGGACCATTTTATTGTATATTAAATATCATTTATTTATAATTTCAATTACATAAAATTTAACGAGTGAAATCTTGGACGACACAATAGAACATAAAAAATAAAAAAACACGTAAAAGAGTCTGACCTGAAGAAGGCCTTAGAGAAGGTCGAAAGCTCAAACAATGTGTGTGTCTTTTTACGTGTTATCTATTTTGTGTTCCATTGTGCCGTCTAAATGTTATGTTGCTCTCGTGGGTACTTCTACATTATCTATATATATATATATATATATATATATATATATATATATATATATATATATATATATATATATAACTTAGACAGCAACACACAGCACGAGAACACATAAAAAGAACACTAACAATAATGTCATAGAGTCATATCTTATCTTCCGAAGAAGACGGAGTTCGAGTCCGTCGAAATTATCAAGATATTATTGTGAGTGTTCTTTTTGTGTGTTCTCGTGCTGTATGTTACTGTCTAAGTTTTTTATTCAACACTTCCGTGTTACTTCAAAGAAATCATATATATATATATATATATATATATATATATATATATATATATAAGTGTTGCAAGGTTTCAATTACTGCCTCATCCTCACCCACCGACTCTCGGAAGCAGTCGTCTCTTTCACTCAAAAAAGTATTACTTATTTCTCTGGGAAAATTCATTCCTCGGAAATATTTCCTCCCATTGAAAAGGCATTGTTTTGTTTAATTAAGCCGATACGGTGTGGCCATCGCACAACGTAATATTTCCACGAGTAGTAGATATTCGAAAACCGATCCACCGATATCACAGTCCTGAAATTCGTCAAGTGGAGCCACCGCAATCGATAACCGATCCCGACTATTGATCGCGGCAGTTTGCGGCGCCCGCCGGTGACATTCGATCAAAGATTCAAAATCTTTTTGCGGGAAAATTACAAATTAAGTTTTATTCAACCGCCCCGAATTTCAATCATTGAGGGAGACTCCATGCCTGCCTCGCAGTTGGGGGAGGGGGAGGAAGGGGTCGCTTTGTGCGCGCCCACATCCAGTGTGTCTTCCTTCGTATTTCTCCGTCCTCTCTTCCTGCCTCCCGCCACCCCCTACCTTTGCCCTTCCCCCCGTCCTGTACCCTCATTTGACAACCGAAAGGGGGTGGAATTGGGGTAATAGGATTCAACACCCGGGTAGAAGCGCTGCCGGCACCCCTCCGCTTCTTTCGCCTAAAAGTCCACGTCGGCGGGTATCGGGGAATTCTTGCAGGCGTGAAATTGGGAATGGCGATCCGAGTACGATTCGCCGTACCTGACGCCCTCTCTCCTTTTAATTTTTTTTTATCTGGCAAAATCGTCGGTGAAATATTCACTCGCTCGGTATAAATTTTTCGATAAGAACCCAGTGTCGTGGAGACCATTGTGTCGAATGCCATATGGACCTGATACATGACTCCGAGGAAGCAATGGTTCTGACTTCCTTTGTATCCTACAGCGTGATTTCCGTTAATGTGAAGCGAGTCGCTTATAAATAATCGATAAAAAAAAGTGAACACAACTTAGCAAATATTGAAAGTTCAATGGATTCCGATTTCGCAAATTCCTGTAACGAGAGATTTCTATTGTACATCGTATTAGTTTTAAATCTAAGAAAAAATTAAGTTTCATCATGTACTATATTAAATATATATACGTATATATATATATATATATATATATAAGACAGATAATACGTAAAAGGACACTCACACTGTAGATGATTTAAGCTTTCGGCCTACTCCGAGGCCTTCTTCAGGTCAGACTGAGCTGAAGAAGGCCTCGGAGTAGGCCGAAAGCTTAAATCATCTACAGTGTGAGTGTCCTTTTACGTGTTATCTGTCTTATTCTGTGTTCTATTGTGCCGTCCAAAAGTTATATTGCTCTCGTGAGTTCTTCCGCATCATCTATATATATATATATATATATATATATATATATATATATATATATATATATATATACACATTCATATATATATATATGTAATTGCATGTTATTAAGTCCACCATATACACGTAGATAGAATAGTGAAATTGTGTGCTGTGTCGTCTAGTCACTAAATTTAAGGATATTTATCGACAAATTCCGCCAACACCTATGATTTTGGACTCATGTTTAGCCATAGAGAACATGCACGTACCTTGAAAAATCTCTCTAGTATAATGGTGCCTTGTTATAGTAATTTTCTTTCATGGTAGCAGCCGTTACAAGGATGTCTCCGCCAGTTTAGAATAATCATTTTGGATTTCTAGCATTTCACTGATCTTTTTCCTAGGTCCAATCATAGTAGTTTTAGATTGCATTAAAATTTTCTTTTTCTTAAAGGGTGCGAGTAATGATTAATTTTATCATTTCCTTTACACCCTGTGATGAGTTTTGAATAATTTAAAGTTATTTGTCTGTCCTAAAAAAAACGAAAAACAGCTTAACGAAATGTTACACTGACTAAATTCATCAAGCATTAAAAGCGGATGTGATTGTATGCATTATCTTTGTTTTATTTAAGAAAAAAAACATTTGTATTCGATGGTTTTTGGCTCAACTTTGTGGAGTTTCACGTCCGTTAAATGAAGAACACAATGTACTTTTTCCACTGTTATATATTCGTGTATTACGAACAATAGATAAATTATTGCCATATATAACGCGTGAACTAGGTTTCGACTCACGGCATTAAATAGAAAATCAAGTATAGAAAAAAATGTGCCATAAAAACCATTAACTCTTCCATTAAGGTAAGTCTCCCTCCTATGTCCCTGTTACTTTGACCATTTTGGTCCAAAACACTTCCCAGATACGTTAACGGTTCCACTTGCTCTAATTTCTGAACTCCTATTGTAATATTTAACTTAACACTTTCTTGAAAACCGCATAACCTTTTTTTTATTTCCATTTATTCTCATCTTATACCTATCGCACTGACTTTCGAATGCGCTAAGCATTCGAAAGGCAGTGCGATACTTGCTATCCCTTGGCTGACTGACAAACTAAAGCTTGACCATTCGTAAACTTAAGCTAAATATTTTATGAATTCTCTAGCGACTTTCATTTTATTTCCAATTCATTCCTTGCCACTTTAACCATCTTGTAGGCCATTTAACCATTATCATTTGTACCCATTTAAGCATTAGTCTATGTTACGCTAAGCATTAGCCCACGAAAACTCTTCCTCTCACGTTTTCCTAAACCCTTAATTAGTTTCGCGGGAATACTGTCTACTCTCACGGCCTTATTTGATTTCAATTCCCTTAATGCCCTTTCTATCTTGACATCAACTACGCCTATATCTAGGCTGATACGTATATATACGTACACATCTACGTGATATTTTATTTTTTTATCTAAGCTTGCAAGCATGATGATGCATGATATATATGATATAATATAGATTGTCTCTATATTCCTCCCTTCTCTTTTGAATATTTCCTGGCTCAATGAATAATTTTTGTCTTTGATATTGTGCACGGATTTTCCCTCCTTACTTCCTGATATTGCTTTCATCCTGTACAGTGCGCCAACATCCTTATCCAGCTCTTCTCTCCCATCGCATTGAGATTATTCAGTTGTCCGACTACTCTCCTTAGAATCACTCTCTCTCTCTCTCTCTCTCTCTCTCTCTCTCTCCCCCTTCTCTCTCTCGCCCATCCCCTCCGTCTCCCTTCAATGACCTTTTTCCTGGCGGCACGTGTTGGTCATGTTGACCCTAAACCCATGCAGCACTTTTATTACTCGACTGGAATGTATTTCAATCAATCGATATTTCACCCTCATATAATGAAACTGTAAAACAAATCCTACCGTCAACAGGGAAAAGGTTCATGACGGATTAAACATGTCTTTACGTCTGAATGCATTTTCGCAAATTAAGTGAAGCACTATCTTAGGAAAGCACGATTTCTGAAATGCTGCGATGGAATGAAGAGCTAAAAGTAATTGTGTGTTAACAGTAATTATTTTCCATATCGGGTTAGGGAGTCTTAAACAAGGGAATACTTGACACCATGTTGAAATTATTTTTTCATGAAATTGGTTGACTAAGCAACGCAAGTCCAAGTAATCTCATTTTTATACCATTCGAGAAATTAAGTTGTCAACTTTTGTCATCAAGAGTTTGTATGAACTTTTCAAATGTCAAAAAGTCATTCTTAGGCTCAATATTCCCAACACTAATTTGACCCTATGTATTAGAAGCACGAAGGCTGTACAGAAGGTAACCTCTGGTAGCCTATAAAAAAAACACTGGAATAGATACAGCAAATTTATTATTTAATTCTAAAAATCTGTATTATTTTTTCCACATACTCGATAAACAGATCCAAGCTATTGCCATATCTCGGAACTGGAATAGAAATGCACTCAGCATTAAACTATACCGCGAAAGACCGAAGCCAACCGATGACGATATCTTGGTGTTCCTCGTCGAGACGAGCACAAAAATTGTGCTAGCCTAACTTTTTGACCAGGATCCCACGCAAAGGACTCCTATATATCTGTGGAAAACTTTACGAAGGACTCGAATATCGCAAAACGCCAGTTTTGACGAACTTTTTCGTCAACTTTATGGAGAAGTTCATGGTTCACCATAGACGAACGGTCATGGACATTTCTCCGGTCACTCTTAAATGAACGAAACCATTGGTGTAAAACACTGTAAATCATCACTTAGTTCGTGCACAGCACAAATATTCCGATGAATTTCAGCGGCTTTGGAGTTTTTTTTCCAGTAAAAACCTTATCACCAAACGTATTTCACATTTGGCGGGATTTTGAATAGCATTGTTCATATTTACTCACTACTCTAAACAAACGACAAGTGGCGTGGTCTTCCAAACACTGCAGCTCGAGGCGTACTGTCCTAGTGTATGAGTCAAGACAGCAAACATTCTGCTCCCCCCACTACTTCACACGCTATTACCCCCCACTCGTATGCATCCTCGCATGCCTCGTGTATATTTTAAGATTTATGTGAATGAATTTACACACTGAGGGTGGTAAATGTCTTGCGTATTTTAGCTTTAACATAAAATGAAGTAGGATTTATATATGAGCCGTGGAAAACATTTTCCACCAGAAACAAAGTAAATCAGAAATTCATTTTAAGATCACTACAAGAGTATGTACATCTATAAGAGCAAACAGACGTTCACCATAATCGGTCGGTATTGACCTATTACATTAACTAATATTCTCGCTTGATTAGTCACAGTTCCGACATTGTTTATAAAAACCTTTTCACCAAACGGATTTTACATTTGGCAGGATTTAAAATTATATTGTTTATATTCACTCATTACTGTAAGCAAACAACAAGCGGCACGGCCTTCCGAACACTGTAGCTCGAGGTGTACTGTCTATACAGCAAATACAGCATACTAGTATGTGTGTCTATACAGCAAATATTCGGCCCACTACACGCAAACGGAGGTTACTTTCTGGATATCCCTCGTGTATAAATATATATATATATTTATACACGAGGGATATTCAGAAAGTAACCTCCGTTTGCGTGTAGTGGGCCGAATATTTGTATATATATATATATATATATATATATATATATATATATATATATATATATATATATATATATATATTTATTTATTTATTTATATATTTATTTATTTATTTATTTATTTATTTATATATTTATTTATTTATTTATTTATTTATTTATTTATTTATTTATTTATTTATTTATTTATATTTATATATATAAACACAGATGTAGATTTCTAAAACATAGAAACACAAAAGGGCATTCACATAAGTAGTTTTGACTTTTCGACGGCATGACCGTCGTAATTAGAGAATGATGACGACGTTGGTGCCGTCGTAATGTCAAAACTACATGTCCTTTTTTTGTGTTTCTATGTTTTAAAAATTTACATCTGTGTGTTTACATATTTGTGCGTCGCCGAAGAGCGTTCCATTTCAAAGATAAAAATATATATTTTTTATACAAGTATATATATATATATATATATATATATATATATATATATATATATATATATATATATATATATATATACACACACACATACACACACATAAAATATGTGAGCACATCTACGTGAAATAATGTGCACGTATTAGAAATATATTAAATGGACGTCCATATCCATATCCAAATACACAAATAACATTTTATACAATCGAGAAGAAAAGTGTTGCATGGGAAGTTATATAACCCTGACACCTGACCGCCTGACCGGCCACCTGACATTTGTCTATTTGCACATGTACATTTTAATAATAATAATAATATAAAATCACTCCAAACTGAGAAGGAAATTCCACTTTATTAATTGCAGTGCGATTCTCCTTTCCACGGCATTCAACGTGAGCATCGATCGTTATTGTGTGCAGAAACACGCACGTCCGTAATTTCTGTCCCCTCTCGCCAATCATATTCTGTCTTTGAGATAAGGTTAAGGGCGATCGTTTCGGTGCCCTAAACCTGTAAATCGTGCCCATCTAAACGGCAACCGTGGTGAAGATTTGTTCCGCTATAGCTCCATCCCATGGATTCACGAACCTTAATAAATTGCCTGATGCACTAAACGCCATTCTTGATGTAGCGACTTCATGATGCTTCGAACACGAGAGATGAGGTGTTTGCACCAAGCAGTCTATTTTATTAATAGCAGGCAGTAACTCCATGGCGTGATCGTCCCGTCTATCCAGGGAGAAGAACGCAAAATATACCCATAAAAAATAGAGTAATCCCACATTTTACAATACTAACGATCTAGATCGTATGTATTAAGTTGATTGCACTATATTTTATTGCACAATAATAAATCGCAGAATTTTTTGCATGAAAATTGACCAGGAATTTTTGTATTAATCCTTTCAATTACGAGGCATGCTCATAAAGTAAGGGCCGTTTGGTCACAGGAAAAAATATACTCATATGAAACACATTCTATTGGCACTTTTAGTTAGCTACGAATCTACTTTACTTCTTTACATAATTTACTTCTAAGCATTTTTCGTACCGCTGCACCAGCTTCTTTAACCCCTCTGCATAGAAGCTCGTCGCCTGAGAGTTGAACCAATCGACAACGCCGTTCTTGAGTTCCTCTTCGGTTTCGAAACGTTGTCCACCGAGCCACTGTTTCAAGTGCAAGAAGAGGAAGTAGTCGCTAGGTGCAAGGTCTCATCATCTCCATCTTGTTGGTAACGGCCCAAAAACCCTCGACCACTGGACATTCTTGGCTTTTGTGGTGGTTGGTGAGCATTTTCGGTACCCACCTTGCACACAATATGCGGTATCCGAGGTTTTCCGTGACAATATTGTAAATAGTAGTGCGTCCAAGTTGAGAAAATTGTTCAGCCAGGCTATTAATCGTCAATCGACGATCACATCGCAGTTTTTGTTCCACTTGCGAAACAATTTCATCGGTCAGAATACTGGATCTGCCACTTCGCTCTTCGTCATGGCCATTTGTCTGTCCATTTTTAAAATCACGGCCCCATTGGCTAACCTTTCCTTCACTCATAACTGTAGGTTTATAAACTAGGCATAATTCCCGATGAATTTCAGCAGCGACAATCCTTTTGCATTCAAGAATCGTATAACAGAATGCACTTCACAGCTGGCGGGATCAACGATTGTCGCAGACATTGTTGTTTGCATGCACGGGCAAGCAAACGACTTCTGAAACAAAACGAATGCTGCTATAGCTTCTTAACGAATCAGTAGGTGGCGCTGCAGGAGTAAAGCTGTGTTCTGAAGCGTCAATATTTAAATATAAGCAAACGGCTCTTACTTTATGAATATACCTCTTGATTAGGAGGCCTCCACTCTCATTATTGTTTGAATGTTTCTATCTGAATATGTCTCAAATATATCTTGGAAATGTCGGATCCTATTATAGTCGAGGATTTAAATCAACAGTTAAACTTTTGACATTCTCAGGGTGCATCAAAAAAGCATTTACTCTTTCAACTCATTTAACAGATACGCTTAAAATAGAAAGATTTGTGATTAGGATTTTTTTCGTGATAATTGTTATGAAAATATGCCAATCTTGAAATAAAATTGGAATAAATGTTTCCCAACACGGTTTGTAAAGGCATTTTTTGTTCCTACTTCATTACAAATAATTGTGATTAATTTGTGATTGTAATCAAAATTCTCTGTTTACCCTACTCGTCTCTAAGTCAACCAGAAGTCATGAAGTACGACGGATTTTAGATGTAGATTTTACAAGATAGATGTAGATTTTACAAGACAAAGTCAGAAGAGTTTGGAGGCTGACCAGGGGCACACCAATTAGTAAATTTGCCATAATCCGGCCACGTTCGCAACATTTAGTAATGTCACTATCATTCGGCACTTTTTCCACAAAAATGAAAAGAAAGTAAAGAGAACAGTGAAACGTTGTTGAATTGTGCCATTCATGAGGCACTCAACGTTTCCAGTGCCCTTTTAATAAATCTGTAACTAAACCTCGAAGCACGTCCCATGGACTCATTCACAATTTTTATTTTCCCCAATTGCTTCAGCTTTCTTTTAACAATACTCCGTATGAAAAATCAGTTTACGGAGAATCTTCATTTTTCTTGCATATGGCATCGAGTGGACTTCGAAACACGTTTATTAGTTACTCTCCCTTGTGAAAAAATAAAATAAAGTTTCACTCGGTTTAGGTATAACACTTCGTGAAATTAGGAATAAGGACTGGCCATACGCATCTGTGTAGTACTGGTAAATGCAATGATCTTTGATGAAACACGTAAGCAAAACAGTATGTTTGGAGCAAATGTAAACGTAACATAGCTGTGTAGTATAACCAAATCCGTAAGGGGCATATTGATAAATTAAATTGCACTTTATACCGTAGTCTTTCATTCAATTCAGAATTTTATAGACAGAAAATCCAATTAGTTTATTTCATTTATAATTGTTAAATTAAATGGCCAAAGTTGGATCTTTCCTCAAAATATGTAGTGAAAAGTGAATATTCAGTTTAATTAGGGCGAGTTCAGGACTTAGGCCAGTGATTAGCATGTTTTCAAATTTTTCTTATTTGACATGGAAATGGGATTATTGGTTATAGTTTTAACAATAGTGTTCACTTTGAGATAAAATAGAAAAGCATTCAATCAATTAAAAATTGCTGAGGAAAGTTTTTAAAAAAATTATTATTTAAGCGATTCGTGAAATACGCAATGGTCACAGGTAAACGAAGGCTTTTTACGACGAGCACAATTACCACCATAATTTGTATCATCTCCCCTAACAATCGCTGGAATGCGATCAGCGCCATCCCAACCTTTTTGTAAACACGAGTTCAAGCGTCATTAATTTAGGATTTTGCCCTCCCAAAAAATATTTCCAATAAAAAATAGGGAAATTAGTAGGGTGAGTACGTATTCGAAAGTGTTCCAATTATTTCGTCGTGGCGGGAGTTCTACCTCGATCCCTTTCTTTCTGTTATTTTTCCTCCTCTCCATATCTCCCACTCCTTCCTTCTCCTTTTCTTTTCCCTCTCTGATGAGCCATTCTTCCTCTGTCTCCCTTCCCCGCGTTCTCCCAAGTCTTCTCCCCACGTCGTTGCCGCACCGCGGCAGCACCGTCGAAGGCGTCCTTTTTCCTTCCGCCCTGGAACGATGCAAATGTTCGTCCAAATTCGGACCTGTCCGAATTTTTTAGCATGAATTGTCTAAAATATTCGTCCATCGGCCATCGCCACCGGGCGTCTTCCTCCATTCTCGGAATCGGAGAGCCCAAAGTCTATATTTAGAACGCGGTTTCGCCGCGCCGTGACGTGTCATCAACACACACGTCTGTTCAACAGTGAGTTTGGGCTCCCATGCATTTCTGCGAGCCGTGATTTCACTTTTGAAAAATTTGATTTGCCGATTGATCGGAAACCACCGTGCTCGCAAGTTAGACTCTCAAGGATTCCCGTAGGACAGTGCTTCTCGGCGTCGGGCGTACGCAGCTTGAATAATTTGTGGAAGTATTAAAATGTTATTTTAGTCGACGCCCGAACACCGATATGATGCAAAAAATCAAACCATCTTCTGCAAAATTTTTATTCATCGAAGAAAATCAAATGAGAAAACAGTTACCCTTGCTCCTATTTTGCCTGGAATTCTTCATTTTTACCATACTTTTGGATATTTTTCTAGAGACATTATCAAAAGTTTTGAGGCGTTGAGTTGAACCAAAAACTTTGGGAAAACACTACTCTGCTATACGAACACTTCTGAAATGGTCCATTGAGCTATTGCCGTAAAAGTAAAGTATCAGAAGTGGTAATTTTATAATGTTCTCTGTATTATTACTATTATCGGTAATCTACTGGTCAAGAAGAGTCTTGGATGAACTACCAAGCGGTACAGCGACAATGGTGTTGCTTCTCCTAACAGAACACAACTCAACATCAAACTTTACAATAAGTCCCTCTTTATCTCCGTATACTGCCTTACACCCTTCATTCTGTACAATATCCCCATCCTATTCTTGTTGTTTTCTCGCTTACCTGAATTTTTGGAGTATTTTTGCAGGCAATTGACAAAAATTAGCATAATAATGAGGTATTTCTCTGTTAAAAATAATGAAGAACTAATGAGTTTCCTTGAATATTTTTGAATTCCAATGCGACGTTAGAATTTTACAGAAATTAAGTAAAAGTGCCTTGTTTCTTGTGATATAATCAAGAGGAAAAGGCTGTGCACGAAGATAAAATATGAAATTTTGAATAAAAATAAGTGCGCATTATTTCATGGAAATTTTTATGAATGTCGGACGTCTATATGCCTTTCATGACAATCACGAGAGTAAAATCTCGCAAAATACATGTGCGTATGTAGAGTTATTCACAAAAAAGAGCAACTACCTTTGCATTTTCATCTATCATTTTAAAATATTTATTTTCAATGTGTTATACAAGTAAATCAATCAATCAACCTGATTCATAATATTTTGTTTATAGTTTTAGGGGAGTCCCAGAAAGGTTTTGTTACTTCAAAGTATCTTAAATCTGAATGAGATACAATGACCATCGCTAAATATCCGCACATACAATTTTTTGCTGTTTCAGCTTCGTAGCGAGCAACTAAGTTACTTTCGTTTATTCTGTAGTTCCTCCACACTACTGTAACTAACTGAATAACTTTAAACACATTTACTTGGAAGCAAAATCAGATATGGTAGTTTGAAAATAATTATATACTTAATCTCCGCAAGTTACCACTGCTAGCGTCGTCATTAACAATAGGTTAAGATTTACCTATTTTATTTTACCTATAATTTGGACAAAATTATCTTATTATTACGAGAAAGATTGAATTATTAACCACACCAACTCGAGGCTGATACAAGAGCGTCACAGAGCTGGAAGGACTGCAGAAGGTTTGGTTGAATGCTCTTTCTTCAAAGTAGTCAGCCTGACGGTTTCTTTCGGTGGGTGATGGTGAAGGTCATCGGGAGCTAAACCCTTAGGAGATATAAACTGGCCCATTTAACCGGTTATAAGGGCCAGGTCCTTTCTTTGTGCCACTAATCAATATCCCACGAAGCACTGCAAATTATTGCAACACATGAGCTTCTTTTAAGTTAAGGTTGACAAAAAACGTCATCCGGAATTTGAACTGGAAGCATCGTCTCGACGGGACCCAAATTCTCTACCACGCTGGAATGTGCTTTTTGTCTTGAGAATGACTAGTTGTAAGAAATTGGAATTCCATCCCGGAATTTTCCTGAAAGCATTTTCTCATGGGTATTACCTACGTACTAAAGAAGCAAGGGAAATGCTAGAATACAGCAGAAAATTTCATCTCATTATTGAAACAATTTAGTTAGCTTTCTAGCTTAGTGAAACGGGCAATATAATCATATCGAAGTGCACGTTTCGAGATAATTCAGAACCGGGACAATACTGGTGTTCAAATCAATAAAATCTATGACAATATTAACCGACTTTAATGCATTCAAAATTAAGTAAATTAAATGTTGGCATGTGTACATCTACATCTACATAAGTACCCTGCGAGCCACCAAAAAGGTGTGTGGCAGGGTGTACCCCTGGTTCTTTTATTTTTGGATCCATGGATCCTGTATCCATTATTAATATGCTATTAATGATCAATATTCCCTCTTTTAAGCGTTTTGTTCGCATTTTTCCCTTTTCTTTACGGGAGTCGTTTGTGAGTTGGTTTTATTAAGTTTACTACGTTAGGCCATAGTATTTCCCACGAAAACTACTTCTTCTCTCTTTAAGCTTTCATTATTGTCTTTTCGTGTCGATTTTTCATTTTTTTTAACTTTGGTGAGACTCGTAAAACTTTGATTTGGAGCGCGGAAACGTGGTCACTGAAGCAGGAGGATAGACGTAGATTGGAGGCTTTTGAAATGAGGGTGTGGGGAAGAATAGAGAAGGTGAAATTGACCAAAAGGAAAGCAAATGAGGAAGTACTGGAGATGGTGGTTAGGAGAGGGGTTTGTTGAGAGAAATCCTATGGAGGCAGGAAAAATTGATAAAAGGCTTGTTGAGCGGTAGTGGAATGTTAAAGAGGGTAATAGAAGGGAGAATGTTAGGCAAACGAGGAAAGGGCAGGAAGAGGATAGGGATGTTGGACGGGATGAAAGGAGGAAAGAAGTACACAGAGATGAAGAGAGACCTGATGTAGAGTAGGTTGCTGGATTGGGTTTTGTTTGGAGAAACAAAATATTTATTTGATAGTTGTGCCCATCCAAAAACGTACCTTAACAGGTGGATTACCTTCTAAAAAAACTTTGGTGTTGAAGATCTTAATATTTTTCCAACATAAGAAAAGTTGAAGTAGATTCTATGGTCTTATTTTATTTACATCACTATCCAAACCAAATTTCGGTTATTAATTTGATTAACGATTAATTAACATTAATTATTTTATTGGATTATCTGTAAAGATTTTGTGTTCACTTTGGGATAATAATTTTTTAGGATAGATTTTTTAAAATACCAGACATCAAAAAATTCATAAGAATATCAGTTTACGCACATACGTTTAGAAATTTACAAGGACTTCAAACGTTTATAAAATCTAGACATTCTTAGGATGTAGTGCACCAATTCTCGGGCGATAACGTTCCAATTGTATATTTGTTAGAGACAAAACGCCATCCTTAGGACTGCCAGCGCTGGGCATTATTTGTTTGATATGTGAGAGCAAAATAGCTTTCAGTGAGCAGTCACTAAAACGCATCAAAAGGATTCTTATTTAAGAAAGAGGCAAGAGTCTCGCATTTCGTTGAAACTTGCTGTTGTAAATCTATGCTTTTGGGCAATCCCCCCGTAAATTAAATCCCACGGTTTTAGGTAAGGGTTAAAAACAAAAGGTCCTCCAGCGTTGAACTCGATGACAAACAATGCACCGGCGCAAGTTGCACGTGTAATCCGATAAGGAATCGATGCAATTCCCGGTGGTCGTGGTGGATTCCGTGACCACATCACCCGAGGATCCAAAATGATTGCCTCTCATTGGGGAAACGGCTGAGAGGCAGTGGGAAAGAGCAAACCGTTTTCATCGTTCGGGATACTCGGAAATTGATTCACCGACCCGAGTCAATCGACGGGTCTCGGAGAACGCGGTGTGCTGCTTCGCCTACGTTTCCACCCAATCTCCACTTCTCCATCGTTCAGTCTATCTCATTAAAAGGAGAACGCGGTTGGAACAATCCTCAGATGCTTCCCTGTAAAAATTTAAACTTCCACCCTCGAAAAAAGTTAACAGTAGGACCTTAGTCGACCTTCTGATGTCATTACTCGAACACTTTTGCGTTCGTTTCCTTCGGTACATTTAGAACACACCTGGGGTCTACAGGTTCGTTCTCCTTTACACGGTTCTCTCTTTAATGGAGGGCCGTGAGCGATGTCGCGATGGGTTTTTTTTCCGATTCGTCGCATTTCCTGGACCTCACTCTTTTTTCTCTCTCTCTCTTACAACCTGAGGTCGTTATAACATCCTGGGAAATTTGAGACAACAATGGAACAAAAAAATTTTGTTTCCCCAAAGATATAATGGGCAATTTTACGGTGGACATACGGTTCGTATAACAGACAATATTTAAAGTCTCTCGTCCCTGGCAGAATCTTGAATCTATGACAAAGTCTCAACTCTTCATATGTCCTATGGGTTGATATCCACCACCCATTATGAAACTGTCATTTAATTTGATCGGCAAGAGAACATCGTTGCCCTCAGTTGTTGATCGAGAGCGTTGATAATACCCTGCACCAAGCTATCGCTCTTAAAGTCAAACCACTTCAGTCCAACTACCTGATCAAGACAATTGATCTATCCATACCTATCTTGATAGCAATTAGTTAAGCATAATAGAATTTTTTTTCTGTTTCTCTTGTCAATTGAATTATTTTTCCGTAAGTTTCGCGTCCTATTCTGGGCGTATTTCCCTTCAATTTAGTACTAAAAATAATTTCATCGCTGATTCTGTTGATATCGCGCCTTTCCGTCCAAATTACTGCCAGAATACGCCAACTGTTCCACCTGTTATAATCTGCATTGCGAAAATTAGCGCTCAACTTTTATCAATTCGTACATCTTATCACTTCGATTTCCTTGAGGTATCTCATCCCATAGCTCTCACATTGTTCCGTCCGCTCAATGACTGTAACCGATTGAATGACCTAACAAATTCTTGATTAGCTGAAAATTTTACTCTTTAAATGTCTTTATTCCCATCTATTTGTTATCTTTATTATTATCTATTTAGTTATCTATTTGTTATTTGATAGTATATGTATTTGCATGTGTGTAAGTTGAAAGGGTTTTTGCATGAATGAATACGCCACTGTGGGTCTAGGTTAGCATGGACGTGTTGATTTTTTATGTGGTTCTGTTCTCTTTTACGGGTGTTGACCTAACACCCCCCGCCACACACCCTTGCAGCGGCTTACGAGGTATTATGTAGATTTATTACAAAGGTTTTCGTAAAACAGAAAATACGGATCAAAACAAGGCGTAAGTATCACCACTTCTGGTAAGTTTAGTTCGGTTTCAATCTGCTCGTATATCACGAGAGAAAAGAACGATGAATGGATTATATATAATATATATATATATGTAATATATTATTCTATATTATATATGCAAGAGGAAATTATGCTTCTTTCATTTTACCCTTGTTGCTGATCCCAGGGTTGCACAAGCCCCCACCGTGGGCTCCAATTCTCCCCAGCTTTTCCTTGGCCGTGGGGAAATCGCTTAAGTAGGATTTTTTTATTGCCTGAATAATACCACTTCCTCCGATATTTAAAATTAATCATATAAAATTCCTGAAAAGGAAATAAAGATATATTTTAGCACTTCATTCTTGTTTTTTTTCGTAAGAAGTAAATATTTTCTTACGTCAAATTCTTTCTGCGGTCCGACCAACCGTAATTTCGGAGAGCAACTTCGTTGCTCGCCGTAAATAAGTTTGGGCACCGCGTTTAATCCGACGACGTAAGTGTTAAGTTTGACTTACCCTTGACCCGTGTTTCGTGAACCTTGAATGTGTGTGTTAAATTTTTCAAATGCATCGTCGGCCCGCTCCTTCTCTCCCGTTCACCACCGAGCACATCCCCGGCTTGTTAAATATTCTTCCGCGGGCTGAGTTATGCCAGGAGTCAAAAGCTGAACGTACTCCTCTCCATGTTGTCCCTTGCGATAAAAATCTCCCAGCTTATGTGATAGCCAAGCCCCACCACTCTTACCCGTGTTGCTCCGTTAATAATCGACTTTTCTCTCTCCGTCTCTCATTCTGTCCACTCTGCAGTCTCGTGAGGGACGTGATGGGCCTCGAGGTGAACATGCGCGTGGGTGTGCACTCCGGCCGGGTCCACTGCGGCGTTCTTGGCCTCCGCAAGTGGCAGTTCGACGTGTGGTCCAACGATGTCACGCTGGCCAACCACATGGAGAGCGGGGGCGTTCCAGGGTGAGTGACGCGAACTACTTTGTCGTGAAATGTCACAGTTGGGCTTTGATTGGTGAGGGCATGGTTCTCTTCGTACTAAACCCAACGGTACCCAATGGCTTAAAGACACGTGTTCTCCGCGAAAAAAGTCTTTTTAGCGGAATTGTTTTGGACGTCACGTCGGACCGACGCAAGGAGGTTGCAGATCAACTTTGTGGCTTGCAAGGGTTTCAAAATTTACAGAGAGCTCGAAACAGAAACTGTTTTTTTTTCATCCACGATGGGATCGCGAAGTTAACCTTCAAAGTTCCGCCCTGTTAATGGAAAAATTTCAACCTTCTTTTTCATGATTTTTCCTCCTTTGGAAAACTTTGACGTTTTAAAGGAATAAATGATGCGTTTTTATACGGATCCTTGTTTTTCTTTTTTGTCTTCATTTTTATACAGCGCTTTAATTTAACTCAGATCGGAAAACCCGTTTTCGAGGCAATTGATATCAACTCATTAGAGTAACTCTTGTATATATTGAATAATCCTTGGCGCGTTAAACTAGGAATCAAAAGCTGAAATACCCCACACTCTGTTGTGTCTGCGATAAAATCTTGCCAAAAATTTACTTTGTTTTCCGGAAAAACGTTGGTCTACAAAATTTGTGGGACGAGGTGCACCTCGTCCCACAAGTCATGTGGAATGATACGGAACTGACAATCACTGCGTTCTTTGGATGTACCTCATGCGGTCTCCCAGTAAGATCTCCTCAGAAAATCACATCATGGGCATTCCTGAGGGTGTTGATAGGATTGGAACGAACGGGGGCCAATGGGCATAACACTGTCTATGACAATTCCTTCGCTGACTCACAGTCTCAATGTCATAATCACGCAGCTTGGGAGAAGCATAGAGTCGTCAAGAGGATTGGAATTCTGACCTCGATACCTGTAGCCAAAGGCTCTGCCCAATAGGCTCCCGCGTCGCTCCATTTTTTTCTATAAAATACAGTGATACTCGTCGATACCACCGTTGTGTGTTGACCGACGTAAGCGTTTTAGTTTAGTATTGTTGGGGAGGCGACCGATAGCTAAGGTCATTTGCGCCATTAGGGATGGGTGGGAAAGGAAGGGTGGAGAGAAACCCGGCGTCGGCGTTAGCCTACTCATGTCGAAAGGCGCCAAGGTGCCAGTTTCACGTCCCATCCGACGGACGTCGTATTCACTCAAAGTTCTCTCCACAAAGCACCTCAAGTATGGATCGGGATACCACTGAAAAATGTATCCAGGATTTGAACCGGGCCTTCGCGGTGGAAAGCTTGTACGTTAGCCTCCTCACCATCCCGATCCCCGTGACGTTAGCGTATTTGACAGTTTTTAGGGAATGGTTTTTAAAACTGTCACTCAATGATGCACCCAATTAATTATCTTGATTAGGAAACCTGTTCGTTTCCACAAGTAAGCGTTATAAACGTTCCACTTTCAAAAATTTAATGTGCCCGTCTATTTAGAACCTAAGCCACTTTCATAAAGTTCCGGTTTCACTCGTGTGCCCTGCGTCTGTTCCCGG
This sequence comes from Hetaerina titia, assembly GCA_037158775.1. Classification (NCBI taxonomy): domain Eukaryota; kingdom Metazoa; phylum Arthropoda; class Insecta; order Odonata; family Calopterygidae; genus Hetaerina; species Hetaerina titia. The sequence continues at coordinate 71,189,886 of CM073776.1, read as the reverse complement.
TCGCAGAGCAAACGCCGGTCGTACTGCGGAAAGGGTCCGACTTCATCAAAATCGACAAAAAAACCCAGCAATCCATCAAAAAGGTGTGTGATATGGGGTGCAAGCACCAGATGGGGTGGGTAAGGGATGAGGTAGGAAAATTGAGAGGAAGGGAAAAGGGAAAAAATAGTCACCAAAAGACTAAAGAATTCAGATTTCGGCGATTTTAGGCCACGCAAAACGTCGTGGAAGTACGCCGTAGAAGGTTTGAAGAATTCTGCTCCAGGAATTTGAGAGTCCTTGGGAAATAGGGGGACGAAAATTGCTTGTCGTGTGTCGCGAAAATTGTTTGTAGTGTTGTCGACCCGCTGCGATACCATGTGCTCGGAGAATGTGGGTAGACCACCCTCGCTCTTGACCCGACAGATCTTAAAAGCTAATAATTCCCAGAAGTAAACAATGGAAACATTAGCGTCACTATTTGCTATTAGCCTCATACGTGCGTGTCCTGTTTTACCCAATAGTTAAGTTCCCTATCTAACACGTGTTCCCAAAATCTCTCTATTCCCCTTCTCTTCTCCCATCTTCATTACTTCTACCCCTCTCTAATGCGCAGTTCTGCGCCAGTCGGTGCCGACAAAACTCTCCGTCCATTAGCAAATGCGCCATGAAGAACGAATTCGTTCGTGCCGTAAATGAATTATTTTGTTCGGTAGCCTAATAATCAGAGGATTCCCCTTCTTCATTGACAACCATAGGCTAGAATTGTTGTTTTAAAAAGGATTCATTGACCGGGACGCATTTTAGGCGTCGAATTCGGTTCACTGGTGAAACAAGAAGGGCGCCCCATTCCAAATGGACCTTTTCCAAACGTCCCTCTTCTATCCAAATATTTTTCATCGAAAAATAAAGAAAAACAAGCAAATTTCAAGTTTCTTCGGGGCAACAAAAAATAGCATACATTCATGAGTACTCCTCGCGCTGCGCTAGGAAGGCACCGTCAAGAAAATGTTGATTTTTGGCCAAGAAAAGACACTAAGCCTAATATTTATAGTAATCTCTCAGCTCTAATTTCGTCATATGAGACCCAATAGAGGGTTTCCAGCGCTGAGAGTTGCAGAACGAGTAAAAAGTGACGTGAAAAGTCACTTGGGAAACGTTGACCCCCTTAAGGTCTCCTAGTCCAGGGACACGGCTATAAATATTTTTATGATTCCGTTTTATTAATTTCTTCCCCCTTATAATATCCTGGCTTACTTCTTTCCCCTCGGTTACACTCATCCATGTTCTTCCATCTCTAAAACACAATATTCCTTGTCTGGAGAGTCTGTTCAATGGCTTTTCTTTCTTTCTCGGCAGGCCCCATACTTTCATGTAATATAAACCACTGCCAAATATCCATTTGGTGATTCGAATTTCGTACATTCTCACGAGTCCAAACAACACACATATTTCTATAGTCAATTCAAACCCTTTCACAACCGAGTCTTTTCTCAACTTAGCTGTCCATTTTGACCTCAGCTAACCCACATAAGTACGTCCATCCCAACCCATTTAGTCGACATTGATAGTATATCCCAAGTTTCGCTTTCATAAAATAAAATATACCTTTATAACTGCACTTATCACCTGAACTTTTCTGTGGTCATTTTCACATCTTTCGCCTTTCCACGACATCCAACGTCAGCATCGATCGTTATTCATTGTGTGCAGAAACATGCACGCCAGACATTTCTGTCCCCTCTCGCCATTCATATCCTGTCATTGATCTAAGGTTAAGGGCAATCGTTTTGATGCCCTAAACCTGTAAATCGTGCCCATCTAAACGGCAACCGTGGTGGAGAATTGTTCCGCTATCGCTCCATCCCATGGATTCGCCTATCGCACGAACCTTAAGTGCCTGAGATACTAAACGCCATTCTTAACGCAACGGCGTCATAGTACTTCGAGCACGAGAGATGGAGTTGTTGCACCAAGCAGTAGTAACTCCACGGCGTGAAGTTGCCCACCTCTTTTTCAATTTCTTCATCTATCCACTCGTCTTCCACAATCATTGCGTTTAGACGTCAAATGTAATTCACTTGTTTAATTATTTCGCCGATTTACACTCACTATTCATGCAAGTATTTTTTCCATTCTTCTAATCAAAAACAACTATTTTCGTTTTAGACATGTTTACCTTCAATTTCATTCCTTCTCTTACCTCACTAGGGCATCCTGTAGGTCTTGCGGACTCTCAGCAAGCAATGCTGCTGAAGTAAGGCAGAATAACGTGTATATTTGTATTATTTTTACCATAGCTCATCTACCTCCTAAGGTAGATTTTGGATGGACACAAATACCAAATAATTCTCTTGTCTCTACTCACAAAGCACAGCCCAAAATCTTCTTTACTATCTGTTCTACACTTAATCCCTCTAACTTTATTTACATGATCTCTCTTGCCGTAGTACTATGGGGGTAATAATATATTTTAAACATCACTGCTAAAGAGACCTCCTTCCAATTCATGCAAAAGCTTTAATCTGTGATTTAACCTTCGCTCCGTGAGAGTGATTCTCAGCCTAGCTGCTCTAATATTTTGGATACGCTACTAAATTTATCGCAGCAAAGTTTTACAAATCTAGCTCCTATACGATGCACGCGATCCAATTCGGCAATCATCCCACCTCGTGAGGATCCCATTTACAAGCAGAATATTCTAAATGAGGCCTAACCAGTGACAGATAACATTTCCCTTTAAACTTTTCATCACATTTACCTAGTACTCTTCTAATAAATCCTAATTTTTTTTGTTAGCTTTCCTCATATTCATTATTAAAATTAAAATAATACTAACAATAAGAAAAATGGGCCAAATTCCCCCTTGATCGTAATACCTGTGATCATTAAAACAATTGTTTTTTTTAATTCCACCCACAGAGTTACCAAATATTACCGCTATACTCGTTCTCTTAACTTTAATTCTTTTGTAACATAACAAACATAATTACTTAACTTAATAACTTAAATTTAATTAACTCACCATTATTTCTCCCTGAAAGAAGATGACACCAAATTATATACCAACATTTATTTTGGCCCTTTGTTTATCCAGAAGTGTACCTTTTAAACCGTCTAATTTTGGTAAGATGTTTTAGGTTGATTCTCAAGAAAATCATTAGATATAAATATCCGGAGAACCAGGGAGAATCTATGAAATAATCGTTTTTGGTATGCCGAATTTTTGCGGTACATTCAATACGTATTTGCGTTAAGTTAAAATGCATATGTAGCCACACGAGCGTTAATACTTCATTTGAGAAATGCTTAATGCCGATACTTTGTAGAAATAAATTCGTAAACCTCGGAAAAAGAATCAAAGACTTAGCATTTCCACAGGAAATAATTTATTGTTATCGACTAGTTTCGCCTAGTGTCGTGAAACTAGTCGAAAGCAATAAATTCTTTTCAGTGTAAACGCTAAATCTTTGCTTCTTTCTTCGAGCTTTACAAATACAAGGAGTACTTCACCTCAGCTACGATAATTATTACCTACAGTCCAATAGGGGTATTAAAATATTTCGATGATATTAATTGATGGTATTAGATGATTTCGTTGCATGAGGCACAAGGAGTATGTGAAAAATTACTACAAATATACGAGTATATGGTCATTTTTCGCCATTTTAAGATTTATGGGAGCAGTTACGGCTAACATATATTATTTTATCTCGCAATATGCCCTTATTATGTATTTTCTCACTTGCGTTGTGTCTTGTCATAAGAGGAAAGTAGTCCACTCATGTTTTCGGTGTCGGTAGAACCAGGTCACCGAGTTCGGAATCCAGGGTGGAACTAGTTGAAGGAGGACGTGGTTTATTCACAGGCGGGTGCACCTGACCAAGGAGACGCTGGAGTGCTTGGCCGGCGACTACGAGGTGGAACCCGGCAACGGAGGCGAACGTGACGTCTACCTGAGGGACCACAACGTGCAGACCTACTTGATAGTCGCCGGGGACAGATACGGACAGGTAAGGATGAATAATGATAAGGTCCCCCACTTCTTTTCCGTGAATGGGGGAATATCCCTGCGGAATTACCCTCGGCATCCCACGGCTGAAGACAGACCGAGTTTTACCCTCTAGTAACCCGAATCAGGGTGAACCGAAGCAATGCATTGCGACGAAAAGATATAGCTGTAATCAAGTGCCAAGCATTACTATCGCGCGAATCAAAAGTCATCGAGGAAAAATTATTAAACTTCACATGATCTGTATTTTAACAAAGAGAGACAGTAGCAGTTTAAATAAAACTGCAGAATAGCAGTAATAGTGTTTGATTTGGGTGGGGTGCATAGACGACTGTGGTCATATTGCACCACTCACAGGCATATTGCGCGTTGAAAATATCTTTTTCTTTTAAGGAAATAAAAATTAGCAAAAGACATTTGTCGGCCTATGGAACAACATTGGCTGAACTTATGATCCAAAATCCTTCGGCCACTTTTGGATTTGGATGCCTCTTTCGAATAGTGCGAGGAAACTAATTTTAGGAGAATCACAATTTCGAGTTGAATCAATTAGCATAACGAGAGGTGAATAGACGTTTTCATTTGATTGTAATCTTTGTTAAATAGTCATGAAATATTCGGTAATGCCGTCCTGTTAAATCATCAGGATCTTCTTCATCTACTAACCTGTCGAAAGATCGCTTATGACATTGTTGTTTAAGATTTGTTGGAATGTATGCTTACGTTTATCAATGGGGTAATGTTTATACAAAGGCATCATGGAATTTAATGGGATCGAAATATATAGCGAAATATATCAGAGGCAAAAAAATAACTAAAAACTTAAAAAATAATTGCGTAAAACTAAAAAAAAAGGAAAATTTTAGAGTAACTGTGAAAGGACAAGATGGTAAATAGGTAATGCATATGCATGTAAATGAGGCCGAAAGTTTGAGGAATTGAACTTGGAAGGGATGCAAGAGAACATCGGTTGTATTTTTTTTAGTATTTTCCCCTTGCGTCATAGTTTTTATGAAAAAATCCCACCAAACTCAAATATGTCCAACACGACCGTCAATGCGTAGATCACGGACAATTGATATGAGGAATAAGATTTATGATAGCAGCTACAGCTAACATACATTCTTTTATCTCAGTTTAAATTGTAAAATGATTATTATTGAATATATAACTAAGCGTCTTTATTTTGAGGAAAGAGATTTAATCATTCGATTATTTCCCACCATCGGTCCTAATTCCTACAGCACGAATGATTGGGAGGATGAGGTTTGTAACGAGCTGGGCGTTGGAATTTTGCAACTTATGGAGGCGGGCAATTGATCTCTCGTCTCCACTAAAGAAGTTCATTACTAGAGTGTTCTTCATACGGCGTCAAAGTGTAGATAATAACTCAATTAAACTCATACAATAACGTACCACCACTCCCCACAACTTGAAACCGCGGATTTTCTTCGAAATGCAGTTCACTAATCAACCTTAGCAATCCGATCCTTGAAATCTTGCAAAGTTTGGCATGGATAGCTCTTCACGGATGCTCTCCAAGTTGGCTGCTTACGTGCGTTTCGTGGTTCGACGTCTCACTCGCGTCGCAGCGAACTTGTTTCAGAAGTGGTCGATTGTTTCGCCCTATTCAGATATTTTCGTGCATTTTACATAATGATAAGATTACGGATTAAGTCATATTGATAGCTCCACCCACGAAGCTGCTCACTACAACCCGAAATAGACGTCTAACAGCAGAGTGGACAATACGTACTCGAAAACCACTTCGAACCACCGCGAAATCTCGCGATCGTCCTCCCTTCCGGGCGTACCGGAGGGATTTCCATGTGAAATAATACGGGTTAGCTCGGAGATACGGCGACGCTTTCTCCCGTCCTCCCCCGCTTCGTATGCATTAACCCTCGCTCTCTCTCTCTCTCTGTCTCCTCTTCGCCGTCCTCTTCCTCCACCCGCCTTCCGACCGCCCAGCCGCCTCCAGGTGCAGCAGCGGGGCGAGGAGGCGGAGGAGGGCGCGTCCAAGGGCAGAGGTCGTTCAACGGGGGCGTGTCCAAGGAGCTCCGAGTCATGGGACACAGCGCCGCCACCCTGGGATCCCGGTCAACCCTGTCCAGGAGGTCAAAGTGAGTTCCCGGGTTCGTCCGGGATCTTATTCATGATTTCCCAAAATGGTTGACGCCACCATTCTTAATAATAAACGAATGTTCTCCGTCTTAAACCATCTGATTGATTGATAGCACTTTTCAAACTCAATCGCTCTATTTTATCTCTACTTCATTTCTTATCAGATATTTATTGCAATGCGTGTTATTTATTATTTGTAAATATTCAGCGGTGTTTAACCCCCTAAGCTCAAAGACAAACCACAACACTGCCCATCACACCGATCCACCCGTCCTCTGGTCACTGATCATCCCCAAAAAATAAGAATCCACTCTAATAATCTTAGTACCATTATTTAGTCATACGAGTTATAACAAGTCATAGTCATAACAAACCCATGTTTCGTCACCAGTAATTATGCGAGTCAAGAAAGAGTCTCCTTCATCAGAATAACGTCCCAAAAACGTCAGTACTGCAGCCATACGCTTGGTTTTGTGCTCATCTGTAAGCATGCGAGGGACCCATCTTGCACAAATTTTTGGATAATGCAGATGGTGTTTAACAATTTCATGAACAATTGTTCGAGAAACATTGGGAAAATGCTCACAGATGTCATCAATTGTGACGCGCCGATCGTTCCTCACGAATTCGTCAACTGAGCTCACCAGTTGGTCTGTAATGACAGACGGTCTCCCCGAACGCTCATCGTCGTGTGTGTTCCCCCTCCCCATGTTGAAGTTGCGACACCACCGCCGAACAGACGACTCGTCCATTACATTGTCTCCATACACCTCCTTTAATTGGCGATGAATATCACATGGGCGAACGTTTCTTGCATTGAGGAATTTAATCACTGCCCTCACTTCACAACTGGCGGCGTTCTCAATTTTTTTAAACATTGTAAACAATCACAGAAACAACACAGGCAATGCTAGCGTCACGCAACTTGGCTCAGAGAAGGCAGACAAGCCACTGAAGCTATCTGACCTCGTCCAGCGGCTACTCGCGTCGTCAGCACTTCATGCGGCACGAACGGGTACTACTTTCCGGATGACCCTCGTATCATTGATAAATCATTGATAAACTGCATCCCTAAATTAATGCTAATTGTGTTTTGCTGCATGCGTACGGAATATGGCCATATCATGAAATATAACCAAAGTACAGATTATTACAGTTCTTTACTGGTAAATATTATCTTTCAACCAATTCATCAAATACAGTAATTATTTATCGAATATACCTGTTTCTCAAAACTATAGGGTCAATTTTCATTCTTCGGTGCCATCCCTCCCCCATTTTTATAGTTCAAATAATGCAGTTATTTCAAAGTATAAAAATCATTTGCCTTGACTGAGATCATTTTCATGTTGGCCGTATGGTTACTAAACTGTTGCTAAATACATGTTCTCATTCGATCTTAAATTCACAGATGGATTTATAGCACTTTTCAATTTGGCGAATGATTTTTTTACAGTTTGATATTGCTGATTTTAATGCACATTAGCGGATGACTCCGTTGAGGTAGATATCGCGACATCTTCCGCAAATTCTTTGAATATCGTGTATGATGCAGTTTGCATCGTGAGCTCCCCTCTTCCTGAAATATTGGATTTCGGTCTTCCCCTTGCATATTCTCCTCACGTTGTAAACTTCTAGTATAGTATTTATAATTCCTTCATGTCGACGAATAATATCACTTATAAGGTCCTGAATATAAGGGGACCACTCCCATTTTCTCAATGGTACAGTTAATAAATAATGGGATCAATACTCTAAACACTGACTAGAATCTTACGCAGTGATATTTGGAGAAAGAAATCCTACGGCAGGGATCACGTGATCAACAAATAATTCAGTCACACCACATGGAAGCATACTCGCATCTTGTTTTACTTGAGAATTAATTCCTATTTTTAGAGATTTGCTTGCATTTTCGTTAAGTGATAACCTTAAGTTTTCTCCGCGGGGAGTCCAAATGACTAGAGGTGAGCTAACAGCGGTTTTTGAGGTTTCATGGTCGCTTTTCTCGTGGAATAGATTTTACTTTAAACAATCACGAGTTTCAAACCACATGAGCTTTGGACGTTTAACGCATTACTCCAATAATCATTATTTTTTATTTCTCTTTTTTCTGGACATTTTAGCAACGGAAGTAGATTCCTTTGTTAATTTTTATTTTGTCAAGACCAAGATCCATCTAAAATCAAATAAGAACATTTCGGGAGGAAATAATTTTTGACTGGCTTAAATATTCCCCTCTCTACTTGAACATGAGGATCCATCGCATATTAAGACCATATTGATGAGACATATTATTTTGTAGCAGTAGTTGCCCAAGAAGTTAATTTTGTGAACTTTTTTTCCTGAGTATTATGTATGACAGTAATGTTGAGGCAACTGTGCGCGGAAACCACTGAATGATCCACATGTGTCTACGGATATTTGATTTGAATTCATGACTCCAGGGTACCGAAAATGTGTGACTAATCATGCTTTTAGAAACATCAGAATTTACTGGATGAAATACAGGACTTACGCGTCGAGCAAAAAAGCAAAACCCTACCGTTAAATTAAAAGAGCATCTTACGCTCTTTATAAGTGACGGTTTGGTTTGATCAGCGGACAATGACTACTTTTCCTGAGTCCATTATTCGTTCGTTTCAACTTTACTAAGCATCATCATCGCTGGTGGTCTTTCATTTTTAATATTGGTAAATCATTGCCCTCAATTCACTAACGTAACGCCCGGGGGAGGGAGGGGTTCGGAAGGGGTAGTTAACCCCGAACGCCACTTCAGGTTCACTGCAGAGGAAGGAGCACCGAAGTAAAATACCCAAAATGGTCCTTTTCCATGTTTGACCTTGCTTCCCTATTTGCGTTTGAATGCATGTATTTCTTATTTCTATCTTTTGTTATATGACCAATTATCACTTTTTAATACTACAGCTTGTGATTAATTTGATAAATCAGTTGATAATGGGGATCAAAAGTAAAATCTCTGTCGGGCTAGAGAGGGCGTGAAAAACCCAGGAGCCGTCCCGGGCGGTCCAAACTCTAGTCACGCTGCTGCATCTATTATTTCCCATTCAAATATAGTTCTTCTCTCTGATGCTTTTACGTTCATATAAGGCTAACAGGGTAACACAATCGTATTCATTATCGCCAATGCATTTCTACGTACAGTGTTCGTCCGGAAAATAAGTGTACTGAGCTCAGGAAAAAAAATGTATTACACTTTTACATATCTTAAGCTAATATTCCTCAAAATAGGACCCTTGTGAGTCGTCGATACACTTGTTCCAGCGGCGTTCCCATTCCTGGAACGCTCCCGCGAAGGCATCATCGGGAACCTCTCGAAGACACGTCGTCACGGCCTCTTTGACGGCGTCCAAAGTCCCGTATCGCGTTCCTTTCAAACTCCTCTTTATCTTCGGGAACAGAAAGAAGTCCGGTGGTGCCAAGTCCGGGCTGTAGGGCGGGTGCGGCAGCGTTGCCACGCCGTGCTTGTCCAAGAAGTCCGACACGACAAGCGCGGTGTGAGACGGCGCATTGTCGTGCTGCAGCCGCCAGATGTTTTTTGATCGCTGGCCGGACGCGGGCGACTCGTTTTCGAAGCCTGTCGAGCACTTGGACGTAAAATGCAGCATTTACAGTTTGTCGTTCAGGTACAAATTCGTAGTGGACGACTCCCCTTTTGTCAAAAAAGACAATGAGCATCATAAACTTATTTTCCGGACGAACCCTGTATATTAAGGAAGGGAAATGGAATGGACTGAAGATAGGAATGATCTTCGATGGACAATCATAAAATCAGTTAGGTTTGCGAATGTTCAAGCTCTTGTTACCCAGTTAGCCAAAATATTAGAAGCATTGCTGAGGGCTTTGGAGAGTTAGTGCGAGTGATGTGGTATAAGAATCAATGTAAAAAAAATAAAATCCATGAGGATTTGTGGATGTGGGAAGCTAAATTGAACGTCAAAATCGGAAAACAAAAACTACACCAGGTAGAAAATTTCATTTAATTTGGAAATAGCTTCTACGCACCGGGGTTTTTGAAATATTAAGGACGTCAGAAGAATAAGATTTGTGTTATGCAAAGAAGCTTTCATAAGGGGGTGGGTTTTTGGTCTGAGGAACGGCGGGTAAGGTTGTTAAGAAGAGACTGGTGAAAACTTTTGGTGTGGAGCGTGATTTTTTTTACGGGCCGGAAAATTGGCAGTCGAAGCAAGATGACAGGCGTTGATGCTTTTGAGATGTGGTTGCGGAGAAGAACGAAAAAGGTAAAATGGACAGAAAGGGAAACCAAAGACGAAGTATGCACTAGGTATGGATGGGGAGGAGAGGAGATTGTTGGGAGAAATTCAAAGAAGGCAGGAAAGGTGGATTCAGAGCATTTTGATTGGCGATGTGATGTTGAAGACTATGATAAGAGGGGAGAAAGTTAGGCAAGTGAGGTAAAAGGAGGAAAAGAACGGGCATGTTGGACGGAATGGAGAAAGGAAGGACGTATGAGGAATAGGAATAGAAAAAGGGTCTATTGTGGTGTGAGGTATCAGGCTTGTTAAGCGAGGGTAAGAAATGCCTGGCTGTTCATTCTATTTCCATCCAAAAACTAACTTAAAGAGTAGACCGTCAAACCTCCATTCACTTCATATACCATCCTCGTCGAGACCTGGCTTTTTATTTTATCTTTTCCTGTGCCCATAAAATGTCCGTTATGATTCATAGTTCACCAAGTCATCCAGTTCGATTCCCGCATGGTGCCTCATTTTTTCTCTTCTACTCTTTCGCACGTCTAAATTTTTTCTCACTTAAACCGCACGTTCGATTTTCAATGTCCCTCACCAGCAGTATGTTTCAAAGTTTTCATTTTTTCCTCAAAAAACATTACCGGGGTAGCCTAATCTATCCTAGCGAAAGTGCGCAAACACCATTCTTTGGAATAAACTCATGAATTTTCAACCTCGGATCTTTATGATGTGCGCATGTTACTGCGATTCCTGACCCTAACACTTATCCTTGGAGCTGAATCTCGAGGTTCCAAGATCGCAAAGGTGTGCTGAGGGGGGAGGGGAATCACGTTAATTTAGCCACGCGCGATTTAGACCAAATTTTCAACATTAGAGTTTTTCATTTTGGTACAACTCATTAGCTAAGGGTTTCTCATACTCGTTGAATTTTATGAAACTCCTGTGCTAGAGGTTAGACTAGGACCCTCGGACTTTGGATTAGAACGAGTGAGCACACACCATATTAATTTGATCGGCGGTTGAGCATTAGATTTTATATGTACATTACATACGTACTTCCTCACTTCATGACGTCCAGCATTCCAATTATTTTCCTAGCCTCGCTTTCATATAGTTCCCCCTCTATCACAGTCTTCAATATCTAATCGCCAATAAAAACGTTGTGTCCATCTTTCTGGCCTCCTTTATATTTTTCCCAACCATTCCCTCTTCTCCTCCACAGTTCCCATCTCGTCCTTGTTTATTTTCCTTTCTTTCCACTATACCTTCTCCATCCTTCTCCACAGTCACGTTCCAAACACCTCCAATCCATGCCTATATTCCTGCTTCAATGGCCGTGTTTCCGTGCAATACAAAACCATGCTCCATGTCAAATTTTAAACTAACTATCTCTTAACGTCCTTATTCAACGTCCCTGTCATCACCTCCTCCTTGTGAAAGCTTTTTTGCCTAACATAATACTTCACCTTATGTCCCTACAACTTTTACGAATGAGCTTCAAAACACTCTCTAGGAAGGTTAAACTTCTCCACCTGCTCTAGTTTTTGCCCCCCTATTTTAACGTTTAACTTAGCCTTCTTCCTTCTCCGAAACCCCATAATATTTGTTTTCTTTAAGTAAGTATTAATCAATGAATTAGACACAACTTTTCATAAAATATGACGATGATAGAAAGCAAAATAAGTAGCAATATCTACTTGTTGATATTTATGGACAAATATTAAACATGGATGAGAGAGACCGTCGCTTGACCCTTCCACCAGACTGTAATCTTCGAATAAAAGGACTTCAGGACATTACAAACGTTGTATTGTTGTTTTTACTATTGTTTTTATTGTTGTTGTTATCGTTGTGTTGTTGTTTTATTACCATTTGCTTAATAGTCTTCCGTGGCCATTATTTTTCATGTTTTCTTACTTAATGTGTAACGATTTCTTAAACTCCAAAAAGTTACCTGATCCTTTTACTCGCTATGCACACGCATCCTGTCGGAGAAACGGTGAAGCTATGAATATTTTTAGTCATAGCACATAATCCTATGTCATAATACCCACCTAAATCCAGGAAATCTCTTTAAATCATCCTTTTCGGGCGAAAACAATGGATCCCCAGCGCTCTCCGCGACATTGTTTAGACTTAAAGAGTACACAAAACACGACCAAGGAAGAAACAGAGAGAGGGGGAAGGGAGGCAGAGGAGCATAAATGTCACATTCGACGTTTTCCAACCGAACCCTGGGTGTGTGGAAGGGGGATGTGTTGAGTAAGAGGTGAGTTAGGCCGAGGGGCCGCCGAAGTAAACAGTCCTTCGCGTGGCTCCCTCCGAAACTGTAAGCATCCATCCCCAGAAGGGCTGCGCGATGCTCAAATTTCACATTAATTGGGTATCGCAATATCGACGGCTCATCCACGTCGCGACTTGGAAGGCCCACAATGGAATGTCGATTCAATACATCGAGTGATGCATTTTCCAACGGGGTGTATCATTTAAAAAGGTAGTTACGGCCACATCCTCACCCTATCCTCTCTTTGTGGACTCCATAAGCGCGTGGTTATATCAATATGTCCGCTTTTCTCACGTCAATATTTATGCATCAGCGGTCGATGCTCATAATGGGGAAAATTATTTGCGTGATATCTTTAAATAAATGGGTTCGCAGAAACAAAGTGAGTGAGTTAAAGAGGTGTTTCAAGGAGGCAGTGGCTCGTGATAGGAGTCACCCAGTCTCCAACCCAGAGGTCGGTTTCATGGAAGGGGTTTCAGGGAAGAGCTTCCTTTGTACCGAGTCCGACGGCGTGTGAAATTCACACATTCCGAGAAGGGGCGGCTGGGTCCCGTCCCACCTGCGGTTTACCAGGGTGATACGGTTAAAGCTCGCCTCGCACTAAACCCAACGGCGTGTGAAACTCAAACATTCAGGGTATGTAGGCCAGTTTCTTTCCCCGCGTTCGCCCCGCAGTTTCCCGTAAAGGCCTGGTTCCAGGAAAATCGGAAGATTTATCGGATATAGGCGTTCGGAGGCGTCACCCGGGGTTGAACCCGAGACCATTCCACCGTTAGCCCAACATTTTAATCCACTAGGCGACAATGCCTTGGTTTGAAAAACGTAAAAAAAATTAATCCTTTACATAGCATTGTTTAAAATCTGTACGTCCCTCGTCACCGTCATTAAATAATTCAAATTAAACTTATCAGTAGAATAAAACTCAAAAAGTACGTAGTGATGAATTTTTGGAATACGCAAGAGCAATACCCTCCCGAATGCCTACTGCATCAAGAATACCGAAATGGAAATTATAGACACAATTAAATACTTGGGGGTGACCCTCACTTACGACCTGTACTTGGTTAAGCACATACGGGGAATACACATTGGACAAGCTAATAACAAGTTGGAATTTATTAGAAGAGTATTGGGGAAATGCGACGAAAAGTTGAGAGAGCAACGTTATCTTTCGGTGGTTAGACCTCATTAACAATATGCTGCTAGTAAAGTTGGATAGGTTGCCGAATTGGATCTCATACAGCGTAATGGACCTGGATTTGTAAAACATTGTTATGATAAACTTAGTAACGTATCCAAAATATTAGAGCAGCTAGGCTGGGAATCACTCACGGAGGGAAGGTTAAATTACAGATTAAAGCTCTTGCGTAAATTGGAAGGAGGTCTCTTTAGCAATGATGTTGAAATTATATTATTAGACCCATCGTATTACGGTAAGTGAGATGATGTCCATAAAATTAGAGATTGAGTGTAGAGAAAATTTATGATGGGGATCAGAATAACGTTCTCCGACCGTACTAGAGGAAACGTATTTAGACTCCAAAGTACATAGCCTGGTCTGTAATCACCCCGTGCCACATACCCTAGCGGTGCCTTGCTGGGTTCAATGTAATATAATGTCAATGTAAATCGCCATAACGGTCAGCACATTTAGAAAATTCATATGCGCCAAAAACCCCATTTGCCCGGGGGGATTACATTAAAGTTTCACGTAACAGCAAATGCACACCTATGTTTATAAGCTCGCTCACTCACTCCAAAAATATTTCCTTCAGAAAGAATGGAAATTTAAAGGCATTACGCAACTGCTCTGATTAGGTAATGGCATGTGGTTAACTGACAAATAATACTAAAAAATGACTGTATGGAAAAGTGTTCTAGTCTATGTTACCTCCTATAAAACAATACATTTATTATCTTGGACTATTTCCTGAGCAAAAAAGTTATGAATTGCTTTGAAAAGGGACTTGAGATATACTTAACGCTCGCTTTAAAAATTAAATTTCAGTCATTTCGTGTTCGTAGCCAATAAATTAAATCCGCTAAGGTACTGAGCATCCATATGAGCGTCGAATGGTTATAATACTCTTGAGACAAATAATTTTAAAAATATGTTTCCAATGATTAACAATGTCATCTTGAAGACTTTACTATTATTTATTTCATTATTCTTATCGCAAGCGGTAGTATTCACGAAAGTTCTTTTACCAATACAGAAGTAAAATCACGTTATTCCCTTCCACGATTCCACAAAGTCGTGTGCCCCTGGACGCTACCACACCCTCGAAAGAATATTGATAATTTCGATCATGCAATATGTCTAATGTTTTCTTTTGTTAGTAAGCAGGAAGCATGTGTGGAAGAAAGGATTACATTGTTCAGTTTGTTCAGCAATCTCCCTTTTGTCTTCTATTTCTCGTAACTTCTTCGGAGTCCCGCCAATCATTGAATGTGGTTATAGAATTTTTTTCTTGGCGTCGGCATTAATATCTTTCATTCCTTGCGACGTAATCTGAAAGAAAACTGAAGACTTCTAATTGTGCATTTTTATTTACGTAATTTTTGAATGAATGAAATCGGTCAATAAGCAACCCCCAACGCACAGCTATGTTCGACTGTTAGACGGATGGATAAACTCTCTAGCGTAAGGGCCACATGAAAATCTTAGCAGTCATTCCATATGTACTGCGGGAAAAATGTATTTCAGGGATTGTAAAAGTATTTTTGATTGAAGAACCGTTTCATGGCTCCTTGGGGAGATGGGGTGCAATACACGAGAGGCAGCATTGACCCGCGGGTGGTAGCTCCCCCCTCTCTGGACAATTTGAATCGAAACTTTTCCCACGCCCTTAGGAGTTCATCATTTTCCTAAATCATATGCCGAAAAAATATATCTCTTTTGCCTAATCTGACAATTTAGAAGAGGCATCTCAGTGGTTGAACTCAAACAAAGAAGTGTATCAAATTTTACACACATCGCGACCGTTTTCATTCATTTATTAATGCTTATATTCTAACTTATAACGAATAAATGAGTACGCTGCTTCGCGTTTTCTACATCAAGGTTATTTTTTTCAAATAACCCCAATTATATGCGCGTGGTATTGGCTCACGTCCCACGGAGTTGCTATTTTTTACCCCAACCTAATATGATTAAACTCTTCAGTATTACATATAATCTTACACGAAAATATTTTCATCATTTTAAAATTAAGATGTTCACTACCTCTGTATTTTTTGCATTTCCAGCAAAACTCAAATCTATTCAAAGTGTGAACTTCTCTGTTCCTCTGTTTCTTTCTTTTAAAGTTTATTACTGACATCAACGTTGGCCGCTAAAGACTGCATATTTCGTAACAACGCGATGTTTTAATGGATTTTTTTACATTCACTGGACGAAGAGCATGCAGAGTCATGACCTGGTATTTGGAGCTCTGTATATGCTCTTTTTCATTTTTATGTGTTGTAACGCATACGAAAAAAACACTCATTTATAGTAGGTATCCATCTAATGTATATTGATGGCTATGCGCCAGTATATTTTCTAATTCTAATGTAAATTTCGACATTGTGAGAAAATAGAATTGCATACATTTTGATTTTTCGATTAATTCCATTTTGGTATTTTAAAAAAACAAATGAAACTGATGGTTGGCTTGACAGGCGAGAGTAGAGCTCCCCTCGTTCTAAGCCCAACGGCGTGTGAAATTACAGATGGGGTGGGAACACCCTGTTCATTTCCCTGTGCCCGCTGCGATTTCCCAGGCGGGCCCTGGGGGAAAAATCACACAACTTCATTGGCGCTAAGGGTGCTCAGGATCACCAGGAACGTGAGGATGGATTTGAACATAGTACCCCCGGCCAGTAGCCAAACGTTCTAGACATACAACGCTCCTTTCCCTACTTTTACGTGTTTTTATATTATTAAGAGTTATTATATTATTACTAATTAAGTTGTCTTTTAATCGACCCTTACCTGAATACTGCTACATGTCTAAGACCCACGCAACACGATACTTGATACTCTAAAGATTGGGTTACAATAAACCATTCTTCTAACACACATACTTCCCTTCTCTCTCCCTTCAGCCCAACATGACTATTCTTTTCCCTCCCCTAACTCGCTTACCAACATACGATAGAGTATATATCGTCTAAATAGCATAGTCTTTAACATTCCATCACCACACAATCTGCGCTGCGTCCACTTTGTGTGGTCCCTTACAATTTATCCCAATAACCTCTTCTTCTTGCCATGTCTAGAACGTGTTAGTTTGTTTTTCTTTCCGTCCATTTCTCTCATGCTATCCTTCTCCACACCCACATTTCAAAAGCATCCAGTCTGCGCTGATCCTTTTGACTCGACGACCAATTTCCTAGTGCTCTATGTTAAAATTTTCACTCGTGCATTACGTGTACTACGAGGAATATTTGAATATGTGCTCGTAAATCACTTCCAAGGGGTAGGTGTCGACCTGATCGGTTGGTTCTCTTTGTTCATTTGCAATGTACCCAGGATCGGCTTCGTCGAGGCGGCCGAGAGGAATAGGGATCCAGACGACGAGGTGAACGAGTACCTGGGCCGGGCCATCGACGCTAGGAGCATCGACAGACTCCGGGCGGAGCACGGTCGAAGGTTCCTCCTCACGTTCAGGAGGCCGGAGATTGAGGAAAAGGTGAGACCAAGGCCAGCTCAATCCATTGCATCGGAGGTAAAAAGTACTCTTCCGAGTTATCGGGTCCCCTGTTAAACCTTTCAAAATATCATTATAGAAGTACGTACAGCGAGTAGAGTGCTAGAAAAATTGGCAGCTATGGTAGGAAAATAATCGTGAGCGATTCGACATTTTCAGCTATTTTACCCGAAGTTATTAAAACAAATTTGTTAGCTGCGTACCATTTTTTCGGGTTTCAATTGAGTCAAACAATATGGCATAAAATTATATTTAATTTAGACACTTTATAATAAGAATACTGCATGAATTGCTAAGTGAAATAAATATGGAACTAATTTATAAAATTTTTAACATACCTTTAATTAAAACATGTATATGCAGTACTGTCAACAGTTTGAACGACTATTCCCAGAGTTTTTGATGCTCGAACTACAATTTTTGAATTTATACTTTGCATAAAGATTCTATTTTTCTCGTTTCGTAACAAAAGCGAGGTAACTTTACTGCTTCAGGTGATTCTTAAAAATGGGTTTGACAAACAAGATAGGCTAGAGCTAAGTTCCTGAAAAGGTCGTCATATTTGACTCCGAGAAAATGATGAATGTTCTGCTAATTAAAACTGTATAAGAGCGGCTCTTATGAAATTTCCCGCCATAGAGCATTAGATTTATTAGGCACACACTTCCGAAAGAAGAATTTTTTGCGTATGGGAAAATCCCTTTTCCATTATGCAAACCGAAAAACTCACTGGCTTTTTTCTTTTTCGTAGTGCTTGCATGAAATGCAGCATTGTTGATATTTTTCTAATCCTTTGATCATCGCACTAATTAGTTACGCATTCTGCTAAACCGGACTGTTCCACCCCTCTTCTCTTTTTCTATCTCTCAGAAGGATGACCAAATAAAATATGTGATTTTCATAAATAGCAACTCGCAAGTATACTCTATAGTAGTCATTTAAAGTACGTAGTTAAAAATATACTCGTATCTATTTGAAGACGATAATGATTTCCTTAACTAAAATATATCACACCGATAAAAAAGGAAAATATTCGCCAATCATGTGTTTCAGGCGTGTGTCGTGTTTTAATATGTACTTTTTTTTATCTAAATGTTGTAGCTCCAGAATTCTGGACTCATATCACTTTTATAACTTGATTCAAGAGCAGTATTTCAGAGGTCTTTGAGTTGCAAATAGGGAAATTATTCGGGTTCTTTTATTATAATTATGTTGAGATTTCACTGGGCATATTTGAGACTCTAAGTAAGTGCTTTGCCTAGCACTATATTTTGCACTCTTTTTTCTCTAATTTACACATTTTTCTATTGATATCTATTTCAGAAATGCAGCTTCGTTTAAATATGATCTTTGCCTGGACAGAATAAACTCTTAATTACAGTTCATAGCATCTCCTTGTTTGTCCATTCAGAAGCTAGTCTTAAAATATTGTAAAGTGCATAACATTGCTCTTTGTAAATTGAACGTGTGAAAATTGCACTTAGAAACTACCTGAAATGACAACATGTGTGGTGTAATGGAGAAAATTTGCTCTTATTTTATAATATTTTGAAAATCTCATCATTTGTGCATTATATAAGATTTGTGCAAATCCTTAATCTATTTTTACTGTGATCATTAGATAATGTTTGCAAGAAAATTCATATAAAATCTCCATCCAAGTTTTACCATGACTAAATGTTGAATTTAATACATTTTTTGTGCATGAGTTTTTAATTTCTGCAGAAATGGAATAACATTCCATTGTCAAACTAAAGTATTTTGAATTTCAGTAACTATAGTATGATCATCTTTCATTTATTATGTTTAACTTTTCAATTCAATACCCTTAAATGTACAGTTTTCTGCCTAAACAACTTTTAATGCAACACAAGAATTATTTTACTAATAATGATAAACTGAAGATGGAGTGTTCCATATCAATTCATAAATTGTAAATTGTGTGTGCATATACACACAATTTAGGGAAATATTAAGTAATTTATTTTTTCTCATTGAATGAGAAGTACTCTAAGGAGCCTGATCGCCAGATGTCTACTTACTTCATGAGCTCTGCAATTGTTTTTGTCACTATCGTTATTGTGCAGCTGATAATCATTCCCCAGTGAGTACTATTCATTTTCTTTTTTATGCTTATATTACACTGATAAAAATAACATTCTGAAATTGTTCATTGGTGTTTAATTGCTTGAATTACAACTAAGAGTTGATTATAAAATTATGCATATACTTTGTCATAAAATTTCTAGTCAAATTTCTTAGTGTTTCTTGAGACATAACATTCCAAATTCCATATTATTGGTATTCCATGAAATACATACAAAATACAATATTGATAATAAAGTCACATTTATTTGATAATGATTTCTTGTGGACATTTTTTAGCATATCACAAAGGAAATTTATATTTTATATGAAATAGTAACTTGACAAAAAATTTCTTTTCCTCCTGATAAATTTTGATTAATGTTGCCAAATCGTTCCATTTCAGCTCATTCATAATGTATGCATCGTTTGGATTTGCTGGCCTCATTGTCCTGACAGCAAATATGGTGATTTTTACTGAAAATAATAAGGTTAGTCAATTTAAAGTTTATCATTGTTACTTTATCATTGGTTTCAGTACCACATTTAAATAATATTTTGCCAAATATGATAAGGGTAAATAGCAATTTCAGTACCTTCATAAACAACTCAATAACCTTGATTGGGTGTGCTAACAGTATGAAATTCACACTACACTAGTAACACCCAGTTTCTATGGTGATATCAAAATTTAAGACTGGTTTAGTATCGGTTTAACATAAATTACTGCTACAATCCAACTTTTACTTTCAGTATGTTCTTCATATATTTTCATTTATTGAAATTTTATGATGGTTTTAATACAAAAACGATTTGGGGATCAGGATTGTGGGGTAGTTAATGAACTAGCTTTCAACCAGAAGGTCCCAGGATAAAATTCAGGCTCAAGTTTAAGTATTTTATAGTAGTATCCCAAATCCTACTTGGGTTGTTATGTGAAGAGCGCTTCAAGGGCACGACATGGTTGTCAAATGGGGCAATTATCTGTGTGGCCTCTTGATGTCTTTTATTAGTAATAGGTTAATGCTGATGCCAGGTTTCTCTCCACCCTTTCTCCTTTCTGTACACATCCTAACCCTTCGAAATTACCCACTTAATAATGCAAATTACCCCTAATGGCAAAAATGATCTTAGCTGTCAGTCGCCTCCCCAAATAACCACTACTTCTCCAAACAGTTTATAAATTTATTATAAGTATTTCAGCTTGTGCTTGAGAGCACCAACTTTTTTTAGTGCATCCTCCATTCCATTAGCAATCATTTTTTGCATGGTATATTGAAGAGAACAAATTATATTAAATGTTAGTATCAATTTTAATGCAGACTCTTCAACAAACTAGTCCTAGGTTGAACATTATATATTCCAGAATTTCTTCCATTTGGTAAAAGATTTGGTGTTTTCCCGGCGTATCAGCTGCGTAAATTCTTCCATTTGTTTGTGTGAAAACTGCCCTTGTCCCCCTGTAGAGGATTTTATAGCAAGGGTTTGGGGATTTGAAGGGCTTAAATTCAAATGGCACACCTTCAGCCAATCAAAAAAAATTAAAATCATTAAATAATTTAGAAAAGTCTTTGGAAATCACAATTCACAAACTAAACATTTTCCTTCAAAAAATCCTGTGAAATCTCCCAAGTGGAAAAAATGCCAATGCATGCATGAGCAATTCATAAAATCTTCATCAAATTTTTGTCATAACTTTTCTGTTGGCCTATGGAATGACCTGAATTCCATTCCTCTGGCTTCCATTGTATGATGTAGACACAAGTGCTCTTCTTTCTGTATTTCAACACAGCAGTTCACTGAATGGGCAGGAGTATAAGCCACCTGCCCTGAAATCATATTCATATCAAAGTGAGTTTTGTTGTGATTCAACCACAGGAAACAGCAAGAGCACTAGGCATCATATATCAGTGCTCTTTGTGTGACTCTTTTCCTTGAAGGTAAGAAAAAACACCTTCCACATCTGGGAGAGACCATTTCCATCTACTCCATTGAAATTGTTTGGGTCCCTAATTATTCCTATAGCTCCTCTTATTAGGTATTTTTAGGAAATGGTAATGTCCCCATTTATACAGGTTTTATTCCTTGGTTTTGACTAAGCAAGCACATTGATGGCTGAAATGGGCTAGCTTCTTCTCTTAAAAACTCAAATGTGCTCCTTTCTTCAATGACATACTGATCTCCCTTGCAGTCTAATAAATGTGTAACCATGGGAGCATCCCATCTGGTTTATATATCCCTGACCTCTTCATGCAAGAGGTCAGAATTGTAGGCAATGACCTGGGGAATAACATCTTCCCCAGGTATTTCTCAATGTGAAGCACTTCATTACAGCATGATGTTTTTACCACAACCTTTTTAATTCTCTCCATTTTTCCTGAGGCAAATTGGATGGTAGTATTTGGATCCAGTTTATTATTTTGTGTCCTGGTCATCTTAACTCCCCCATCTGGGAGCACTTTCTTTGATTGTCTTTTTGGCCCGTGTCTAATTTGTTCATAGGATTAATTCTCCTCTAATGCTAACTAATCTAAGGTGCTTTTCACGTGGAAGGTTTCTGCTCTCAAGAAATAAGAGCCAATGAGAAAGTTCTAGTGGCAACTACATATGTAGCTACTTCTATGTAAGATGGCCCAATTGCAGAAAACATTACAACAAAATGCAGGCAGGTGGTGAGACATTTGGCCATCAAGCCAACTAGTAGCAGTGAAATCTCAGGAGAAGAATCCCTTCATCCCCTTATATTTATGATTTTTGTTGTGATGTGACAGATTTTTACATGTTAAATATTTAATTTTCAGGTGGCACCACAATATATCCACACAATTTCAGCTCAAATACGCAGTAGTAGAGGAGCTGCTCAAGCCCTTGCTTCAACAATTATTGTCTCAGTATTTGCCATGTGTTTATTGCCAATGGTAAGTTATCATGTTCTTAAGACTCCTTGTTCTTTAAATCTAGATTTTAAGCAATTGTATAGGAAGGCCCAGTACAAGGATTGGACTTGGGCAAGATTGCCAATGGTGAGCTTTATTGATGTTACTGACTTGTTTATGATCTGTCTTGTTTTTAAATATGATTTTGAAGTAATTGTGAATGGTCATTACTAGGAGTGTAACAAGGCAAGAGCATCAGGTTAAATCACCTTTTGGCCTTTATAAATAATAAAAGTAAAGTCTGTTCTTGATCCCTTTCTTCCAAAATAATCTAAAAGTTTTGAATACATGATGGCCATCAATATTGCTCCATTATGATTTGAAAAATATGTATTATATTTCTTTTTAATTGCATTAACGATTTTTATTTCTATATTGGTTTGTGTGTTCTCATAACTGAGGTTGTATTTTGCCACAACTTTAATTACGTATAGATATGCATTAATTTCTTGAAAACAAAATGTTGAATGCCAAAGATAGAAATTGAGCCCATAACCATCAGTTAGGCTGGCAGGTGCATTACTCATAGGATCAATTGATTCTGTGTATTATTATTGAAATCTAACTACACAAAGATGTATCTGCAAAGGTATTTGTTCACACATGTTTATATTTGTAAGCAAATAATTGTCCATCACATAAATTCTTTGCTCCAGGAACTCTTGGATCACCTTTGCAGTTCTGTTTTTCTGATGTGAATAATTAAAATACATATGTAACAGAATGCATATTCTTGTAACTAGGCTACAACTATTTTCAATGCTACAACCATTATCTCATTGCCACAAGCCAAAAGTACTTCATCTCTGTGTGGTTCCTTACTCCCTTCATCCCGTCCAACATCCCTATCCTGTTCCTGCCCTTTCCTCATTTGCCTAACATTCTCCCCTCGATTACAGTCTTCAACATCCCACTGCCGATCAATATGCCCTTCATCTATTTTTCCTGCCTCCTTAGGATTTCTCCCAACAAACCCCTCTCCTCGCCTGCCATACCTAGTACTTCCCCCATGGACTACAACCTTGATGTGGTGGAAGGGCTTGTGTATTCCGATGACCCCTAGAGCTGTGCTGGCGGGAGTAATGATAATTGCTCCTGGTAGGTCACCCATGCCAGATAGATGGAAGGTTAGGACCCAGACAAAAGGTAGTCCACCCAGCATCTGTTCCTCATTGAGGTGGCTGCAAAGGCATCTAAACCCAGTGGGGCGGCTATTGAGTGATGGTGTCACGTTAAAAACACTATTGAGGAAGGCAACGGGAAACTGCCTCAATTATCATTCCCAAGAACAAAATTATATATATATATACACACATTCAAACACGAAATCCCGCCATATGTCGAACAAATATTCATTCACATAGAAATATATATAAGGAAAGGGGAAAGGAACACACATAAAGGACGAACACAGATATATGTATATATATATGTATATGCGATCTTATATAAGATCGCAGATCTCGGTGTAAATTGGGTTTCCTTATTAGCTTAAGTGGTAGAGCATCCGCCCGGCAAGTGGAAGGTCTGGCGTTCAAATCCCGGATAAGGAAATATTTGTGATCTGCTCAAATTCGCCTTCCCCACCTTTCCTGTGTTCGTCTTTCATGTGTTTTCCTCTCCCCTTTCCTTATATCTATTTCTTTGTGTGAAATAATATATATATATATATATATATGCTTTTATTCTTGTTCCTATTATACATTGCAGGACAAATTTTCCACCTTCCAGTATTTTTACTGTGATGAACTAATATTTAGAAAGAAATAAGCATGCACTGAATGGTTGAGGCCTTAACTTTGTAGAAATCCATGTTTAACTTAAGAAATTAAATTAGTCCTGAGGATGTTACAGTGAAAAAGAAACTAGTCGACAAATAAAGTTTTATTCCCGTAGAAAGCAAAGATAATATTTAATTTCTTAAGTTAAGAAATAAGCACTTTGTGACTTCCACACTTTTAATATAAAACGACCAGTTTTGGCTGTTATGCCATCATCAGGTGCAAGATTATTTCCGAAAATGCCAGTATATATAGTCACACACTGTGGGGGGAAGGAGAGGGAGGAGGGTGGTAGGGGTGGGGAGGCAAAGTTACGAGCAGCAATGGGGATTGGTTGCAGAAGGTGATGTCGTTGAGCAAGACATTAGAATCCCTGGCCAGTCCAATTGTACGCTGCTCCCAGGCGTCCAACTTCCGTCCTTTCTGGTGGCAGTAAAGGACCTCGGGATGGAAGTCACTCTTGTGGCCCAACTCCAAGAGGTGTCGGGCAAAAGCCGATGAATCATCTCTGTTCCTAAGGCAGGCCCTATGCTCCTTGGCTCTAATATTAAAATTTGGTCCCGTTTGACCAATATAGAACCCCTCACAGTCATTACAACGGAGTTTATAGACTCTGCATTTAAGATTTGGTTCAATTACATCTTTCGAATTGAAAAGAAGTCGTCCCAATGTGTTGGTATTGTCGTACAATGGACTGGCCAGGGATTCTAATGTCTTGCTCAACAACATCACCTTCTGCAACCAATCCCCATTGCTGCTCGTGACTTTGCCTCCCCACTCTTCCAACCTCCTCCCTCTCCTTCACCCCACAGTGTGTGACTATATGTACTGGCATTTTCGGAAATAATCTTCTAACTGATGATGGCATAACAGCCGGAACTGGTCGTTTTATATTAAAAGTGTGAAAGTCACAAAGTGCTTATTTCTTTCTAAATATGACGTCCTTCCACAAAACAAAAGCTTCTACCTTCGATTTAGTGATGAACTAACTTGAACCCTGCATTTCACACCTCATGTTGGCATTCAAGTTACTTTGACCATCCATTGGAAAATGCCATGAACTTTTTCATCCTGTGGGATGAGTAAAAAATATTAACTTTCTTAGACTATGTGTATTATGGTTGTTTAAAAAACTTGAAACACAAACGACTCTTGGGTTGATATTTCTTGAAAGTATATTTATTCTATTGTTCAACTGAAAAGATCTGTTCCTGGTTAAATTACACTTTTTAATCATTTTGTACTTGGAAGGAAAGAAGAAGATCTATTGTGCTCACTATTAAGTGGTCCTTGCTGTTGTCATCATAAATGTTGGCGGAATAATTTCTTTGGCAGATAGGTGTACAGTCATTCAACTTGGAAGTATGCCTCAGGAAGACTGTCAATAAATCAATTTGGGATGTGGACGAGGATTACCTAAGGGAGGATGGCCTAGCATTTGGACAAGAAGGCATACATCCCCGTTGCCATGACCTGCCAACTTCACACTTCCCAGATGTAAGTCAACCTAAAAATACTTCATTCATTCTGTGTATACTCGACCTACACTTAAAGATTAGCACCATACTCCACAATATTTTTGAAATCTATTGTGTAAATAACTCAGAAAATGTCAATCCCAACCATGTCATATGTAATATGGCCTTTCCATTTCTTCCCAAAATTCTGTTTTCTTTATTCAGAATGATATAAATATAAATTATGAAACCCATAAAAGGAGGAACCCACATAGAGGGGAAACCTTATGATGTTATTCTCATATAAATGTCTCTGAGTGACAGAGCCTTTCATTTATTTAACAGAAAACATCCTGTGGTATCAATTCAATTATGGATGAGTGACATTTGTGTCTATGGATGGAAAAAGAATATTTTTAATATAATTGTTTTCTGTCAGTGTGATTCAGGTTTTTAGTTGTTTCACTATTACCTACAACCTTTACTTTGGACCAACATTCCTTCTCTGTGAAATCACTTCCATTTCTGAACTGCACTTTTTTGAAGAAAAATTTGTAACTTGAGTTTATTCAATTTACCCCTCTATTTTATATTTCACAAAAATCTTATTGCCAATTGTTGTTTGATGGAAAGCCTGTTTAGGTATGATGAAAAATAATGAAGGGTTCCTTCAAATTTTGCCATTTTCAGGTAATATTTTGTAGTATTGAGAGATGTAGGGCATCATTTAAGCTGCCTACTGTGGTAACTGATTTGAGGATGATGTGCAGGCTACTAAATGTAGAGATTAGCTGTGAAATAAGCACGTGTATTTGATGGATAAGCAGTCATGAATGATAAATGACACCTCTTGGAGGATATGTGACTCTATGTTTTGGTCAAATGTGCTTATCAAATAATAGAGAAATGGATTTACAGTTCCCATGATTTGGAGTTCCCATGCATGCCAATCCTCATTGAAATTACAGTAATTTCAGGAATTTCTTAAATGGTTGTAGAATTACAATGTGGAAGCCATTGGGAATTCATCGATCACATCCTCAGGAGTAGCAGCTAATTAGCTCCCATATGTAAATTTTTTATTTTAAAAGTTTTTTGTTAAAATTTGATTTTCTTATATAAAACGTTCTGGAAGTACATTACACTCCCATTCAAATGTCAGGGTGAGGATGATCGTAAAGTACATTTGTGAATTTTATTAATCAATTTAATATTGAATCTTTTTAGATCCCTTCAGAATCATCTAAAGTGTGGTTAATGAGGGGGGAGAAGTTAGGGAGGTTGGAGGAAGTGGTAAAAGAGAATGGTGAGAGTCAACTGCATTAGCAAAGGGAAAATAGGCAAGATGTAATGGGTCCTTAGTTGCTGATATTTGTACTGTTCTTTTTAATATGAATGCATTCATAATAGTCTAGCATGTAGTCTGGGGCATGTTTTAAGAGTTTGATGTCATCAATTGTGATCTTATGTCCTTCAGAGATCATATGTGGGCGTCGATGAAAAGGAGTAGGGTGTACCCTTTAGAGGACAAAGTTCAGACCAGCATTCAAGCAGACTCCCAGGAGCCATATGTATATGATAAATACAAGGAGACTGAAGATTACTTCAAATGAACTAGGGAACCAAGTATTAGGCTGTGAAAGTTACATGAGTGATACAATAATGATTAAAATCAAATTCCAATTTTTTTCAAGAAACTGAAGAAAACCCTTGGAAAATAGATGTCAAGTAGAAAAATTGAAGCAAACTCACTGAGATTGACCTCCTAAAGGTTTGGAAGATAATTTAAAATGGTAGGTCAGCCAATGCATAGTGGAGGAAATATGTCAAAATATTTAAATCAACTTAATGAAAGCATAAAGCAATCTGAGTATAAAGATTAGAGTAGTCCTCAATGAAGGGGGAAATAACAAGACTAATAAGGTGAGAAAAAATTGCAAGAGTTTCTGAAGGTAAATGGCTGCTTTATGGAAGGATAAGAAATAGAATTAGCCAAAAGTCAAGAAAATAAAGAGTTTTGTGGGTGAATCCTTTTTTCACCAAAATGTCCAAAAAGACATTGAACCTTCACTCTCTACTTTATTGGTGTATCAGATGAAAGGATGTAGGTTGTTGAGTTTAGTTTTGGATTTATCAAGACTTCCACTTCTGTGCAGCCAAATGATGATGTTGCCGTTGACATGACAGAGCCAGCAGGTTGCTCATAGACTGAACATTGCAAGAGGGTCTTCTTCAAAATATTCCATAAAAAGGCTGGCTACCATGGGCGAAAGAGCATTGCAACTCCATTATTCTAAGCATTGCAGCTCCATTATTCTATAAATTATTACAGTTCCTATGCCGAAGTAAATTACATTTCTCTGGCAAACACGTGGCATTTGTTTTGGAAGTTCATTGGGACCTCAGAGTTGAGAATCCTTCTGATGATCTTGACAGGCCTTATTAAATAGGAATATTAGTAAATAATTGGATAGATCAAAGGTGACCATAATGTCTTCCTCCATGTTGAACATAGTTGAATCCTCCCAATGAAGTCATCTGAAGTTTTGATGCAGGACCCTGCCAATCCAATAAAAGGCTTGATGTGTTGGTTAAGATGATGTGTGTCACAGGGCATAGGTAAGAGGCCCAAATAAGTATATGATCATGTAGAGAGATCTCAATGCTGATGTGAGCATTGTTCTTGTTTTTCTTAGAATATAGGGGAGTTTTCAATTTGATTTCTCATTTGAGAAACCTCTAACTTGGCAGCTGGGTCCTTCTTTGGTTTCAGTTGGGTTGGGTCTTCCATCATCCTTTTTCATTCTACTTTTTAAAGACCAATCATGTTGTTGCTCTTATTTGCAGTTAGATTTATAATATATGGGATTGTTATCAGGTCATGCACAACACACTTTTAAGCTGCCAATATGTTAGCCCTCAGTGTTTAGGGTTCTATGTAGGTTGAAAAATCATGTCAGGAAGTCACAGGCTCAATTTTCAAATCCAAAACACTTGAGGACAAGCATATCAACAATTAATAGTGGCCCCTAGACACCCTGATGATGTCCAAGATGTTGGAAAACTACCCGAAGACAAGGGAAATGCCATGGTCAAGACCTGAAGAAGGCACTAATCAACTTATAGATGGTGATAAAGGAGGACTGTCTGAAGATTTTAAAAATATATTTGATTTGTTGCAGAGAAGCTGAAGGCAACACAGATATTAAACTGGGAAACAAAAGCTAAGAGAAGTGAAAGGGTTCTGTTATTTGTGAATCAGGATCAGCAGTATTAAAGGAAGCGAGAAGGAAATACTTAACAGAGTAGACCAGCCAAAGGAATCATTCCACCAGAAAAAAAACAACTGATAGCTACATCATGAATGGAAGTAAGAAAGCATTCCATTTGAACTTATATCGGGAGGATTTTTTTCTACAGTAATGTGGATTGGACAATGAGAGCAACAGAAAAGGGGAAATGGGAATCACTGGAAATGTGATTTGACAGAGATCAAATGGATGAATGTACAATTCAACCTTGTATCATATTGTACAAAATTCGAATTTTTAATTCCCATTTAGCAAGCAAAGCTTCATCCAAAATATGAAATCCACAAAATTACCATCATATTTTTCTAAGGTATTTTTGCAAACGATGCTTTTCCTCAGCCTTATTATCCTCTAAAAATGGCCTACATTGTAATTTTCTCTCCTTTCAAATTTATATCAGCCAGGAATGGGTATACTTCTGCTTGAATGAAATATTGATATTATCTTGATATCTTACTGACAAAGAATTCATGTTAACTAATAGTAGTCATTGTTTTTTTTCTAACCTTTTAATTGTTTTTCACCAAAGTGCTGATGGCTCATTTCAAAAGGAAAAATCATTCTCATTCTATGCATACAGTACTTCACTTTCTGCCTCTTGCTGGCAATGGTGATGGTGGGGGCATTCCAGGTCCTTGCGAGTGTCACCAAAGCTCTCTTGCTGGGCACTGCTTGCTTCACACATGTATGCATTGTGGTTCTTTCCTCCCACTCTGCCCTCTACGACACCAGGGACATACTTCTGCATTTCTACAGCGGGTGAGACACCATTTACCATTATATCTTGTCAAATATTCTCTATAATGCCAAGGTACTTTCCAAACTTTCACTCAATTCCTTCTTATGCAAAATTATGACTTGTGTACTTAACAAAAACTGGTGGCTTCCATCCTTCCTTATTTCCTGTCACATATGAGTATTCAGGACTATTTCCTGATGATGTGGATGTACTGGCTGCCAGAAAATAGCCCATGTAAGTGTAGGTATAAAGATGGTATAGCAAATCTGTCATAATAGTGAAAAAGTATAATAAATGGACCTGTTAGATTAATACTTACTCTATCCATCATAATTGTAATAAAGAATTATTATTTTCATAATGAAAATGAAGTCAACATTCATGTGACATAATTTATTACTAATATACCTGGCTGTTTCCAAAGTTTTGAAAACAAGTGATCATAGTACCATGTTGTATGTGTCTAATTATGTGTATTATTTAAAGAGTTTGATTTTTTAATTTGAATCAATTTGATTAGTTGCCATCCCAACTATTTGTTATCATCACATGTCAAGATTGACCCAGCTTGATTTCTGAAAATTGCATTCAAGTACAAAATTATTTGAAAATCATGAAATTATTATTTTTTATAACTTAGAAATTTTAAATACTTTTATTTAAATACATGACCCCATTAAATCCATGGTGTATTTAAACTTAGAATAAATATAGTTATATTATTATTGACTAATATTTCTGTATTTTCAGTGTAAATGTTTTTTACCAGTGACCACAGAGTTATATAATTTATTTTCTGAATTCATTAATTGATTCTTTTATGTCATTACATTGAGATGAACTTGTCAAATGGGAAATAAAAGTGTTTATGTAGAACTGTAGGAAAAATGTGTATTAATAGTGTTTAGATGGCCTCAATGTAACGTTTCAATTCAATGATTATGCAACAAAATAGATAACAAAATTAATATTTGGAAATTGAAAATGGTTTCTAATTCAAATCTCTGATTCAAGCTGAATCTTATAATTTTCCAATGTGTCTCCAAATTATATGTCCCAATGCAAAGCAGGTAAATATAGTATCCAGTATTGATGATGTTGTCATAAAGGGTCACATAAAATGCAAGGAAAGAGGAGGAAATCAACCTAGAAGTAAGCAAACTATGTTGTAATGGCAATCAAGGGTCCAGTGAACAGGTACAAGGGTGGAAAGCATAATCTAGCTACCCTTCCCCCACCAGCATCGTTCCCAAATCCATCTTTGTGGGGAGGGCGTCGTTGTTTGATTTTGCTACTATCAAGTTTGCATTTGCCAAGTTGTGGGAGTTGTATTCTTCTCCATTTGTCAGGTGGCTACTGATAATTTCTAAGATTGTGATGAAAACTGCAGGGCTGGTGGAACGGAGGGATTACTGAACAGGGGAGGAATCGGTTTGCCTCCTGGGCAGCTGGCCATCCTTGTGGCACTATTCTTTGCCGCTGCACTTGTGGTTCATGGGCGCCAGACAGAATCCACATCACGACTGGACTTTCTTTGGAAACTTCAAGCTACAGGTTGGTCATAACTCCCTCGATTTCACAGTTTTAGAGTGTAATTTTAAGGGGGACCCAAGGAATTAAGGGACCACAAACAGAGTGACCCTCATGAGAGTTTTGAGGAGATTATCGTTAAGTTTCTTCAATAAAGAAAAGGAAGGCTAATCCCTACAAAAATATTACCAATCTTGGGTGATATTTTCAAATATTTGCCGCTCTTTCATTGGTTTTAGTATCCAAATTCATTTCACACAACTTGTTATTATTTACATTTGTAATAGTTTTTCATTTGTGCTCAATATATCCAAAGTGGGGGTATGACTATTTATAAACAAATTGGCTTGTTTGAAAACATTTCAAATGTTTCACTCTTTTGCTAAATAAGGTCTAAAAAATTTATCTTAATAACACTATAAGTATCATCTGCCTGCCAACTAAAAGCATTAGTCATTGTTTTTACATATAAATTTCATCTATGATATTGTGAATGAAATGTGACCCAAGAATATTCAATACACCATTAGAACTATATAATATACTTTTCAGTAATATCTTGGTGAAGTGTTAACATAATGATGAAAAAAGCTGAACTTGCAAAATTTCACAAGACATTATGTAGTTAAGCAATTTATAACTGTTGAGGCATCATCGGGTGCAGTTTAAAAAAATGTACTAGAGAAATTAATGTGCAATGGAATTTTATCAATTTCGTTTCTTTTCATTTGAAAAATAACAAATATTTTTTATGAAAACTTCAAAATAAATTAATGAAAAGCTCTGGTTAGTTATTAATTCTTTCAAAACACTAGGTTTGCAGCCATTCCAACAATTCTGTATAATAATGCATTAGAATTAACTTACATCAAGTGAGTACTCCTCTGGAACAATTTCATTATATCCAGTGCAATCTATGGTGATTGAACTCAATTTTACTGTACATGTATTCATTAGTCATCTATTACAGTTCACAATGCAATAGAAATAAATATGGCGCCCCTGGTTTGACACAGTAGGTCAAGCTATTTGAATACCAGCTTGGCTAATCTCTCATAATTTTGAGCAGTTGATATTTCATCCCCATGAAGCATCACTCAAGTTCCATGGCATAGTATATAGTAGATCAGAAGGTATATCATCCTTTGAACTTCAATTATTTTATTCCATAAATTTTCTGAGTGATGAAAGAAACATGCTGAGTTATTTCTCGAGGAAGGAAAACATATGTAATCATAAACTTATAATAAGAAAAGAATAACTATTAGAAATTCCTATCATTTCTTAATATATTTTTTTATTTTATGTGCAACACAGTCAAGCTTTTTTAGGCACCTGAATACTGTTGTAACATAAGATCCAAATAATCTGAATCAGATATGTCTTCCTAACATTACAAATATTTCCATTGTTAAAGAGGTTATAGGATAAGTGGCTAGTACATTATCAAAAATAGACAAACCATTTTATGATACGCACTTTGCAATAGGTATCACTGCAACCCTAATTATATTTGTAATTTATCAAAAATATATAGTCAATTCTGAATTTCTTAATCATCATATATGAACTCAATCACCAGATCATCTAAAAAAATGTCCTATCCATTTTTTCAAGACACATGGTTTCTGTGTACATTATTTCCAAGTCATTAGATTTAATTTTCATTATTAAAACATAAACTATTGAACTAGTTAGTTTTCAGTTTTAATCATATGCAGTCATGTACATTATTTCTTTAGTATCATCTCTTTTTTTTTTTATCTTCGTGTCTTTTTTATATTTCTTTGCTTTCACTAGCTGATAAATGGACAAAACAAATATGTATATAAATGTGTAAATGATGAAAACACTAATAGGAAACATACTTTACTATTTGGTAAATTAATTGCAGCTTTAATGTCAAGTCAACATGGTTTCATTTTAATTGATTGCTTCTTTCAGAGGAGAAAGAAGAAATGGAGCATCTGCAAGCCTACAATCGGAAGCTTTTGGCCAACATCCTACCAGTTCATGTGGCAGAGCATTTTCTTTCCACCGACAAAAGTGCAGATGTAAGTCATCAATTTAGATACTTAACTTACTTTTGAGGTAAATGTCTGCATACATTTTAATGTACTGAAACCTCTAACGACTGGTTTATAATGGTTTCCATTCTTTCCATTCCAGGAGCTCTACCATGAACAGTGTGAGTGTGTTTGTGTGATGTTTGCTTCAATACCAAACTTTTCAGAATTTTACGTTGAACTAGAAACAAACAATGAAGGGGTTGAATGCCTAAGGCTACTCAATGAAATAATAGCAGATTTTGATGAGATGTTATCAGAGCCATGCTTCTCTTCAATCGAGAAGATTAAGTCTACTGGTGCCACATATATGGCTGCATCTGGTAAGTTAAAGGCATGCACCACCTATATTTGGTAACTTTTTGACAAAGTGTGGGACCTCAATTTTAATGGAGTCTTTCAAAAAATTGCTCATTCATAACTAAAATTTAGCATATGTAGATTTTAATGTTTTCTAACCCTCAATACTGCCATACTGTTGAACAAAATAAATATGCTTTGAGATGTTAATTATGAACTATTAAATGCTATAGATAATCTATTCTGGTACTGCAAGATTATTTCCTAGGTATGGTGTTAGCATAGCCATGTGCACCACCTACTGCGGTAAATTTACATTTAAAATTAGTACCAAATAGCTACCCTATTACAATTAAATAAAACAGTTGTATATATACAGTGCTTGACTTGTATTTTTACCTGATGATGTTATGCTATAACGAAACCTGGGATGTAAAAATTAAAAAGTTTATGTGGAAAAGTAAAGTGGTTTGATTATTAAAAGTCACTATTACAATTATTTTCATTGCTTCTCAAGATTTCTTTTGTGGTGATAGTTCAAACATGACATCATGTACTAAGTCTAATTTATTTCCTGTTTTCAGGAGAATCCAATAAATAATGATTAAACTTTGCTATAACTTATTAAACTACAGAAAATAGAGGTATTATCCAATGTCATATAAAATTAGTGAGCACAAACATTTTATGGATAAGTGATTATTGTATATTAACGAATACTACTGTAGGTATGCATGTCACCATATTATGGTGTTTAATATCTTTGCTATAAATGGCATGCATTGTGAACACAGGAACTCAGAAATTATGGGGAAAGGCAAACTCTAGGAAGAGTCAATGAAAAAGTAAAGAAGTGACCATGAAAATGGCAATCAGCAGAGCTTCTTTAGTGTATCTTCCTGTCATAATATTAATAATTTGTTGTATCTGGCATCATTTCATGGAATTTACATAACATATTGAAATAAAATTAATGACTTTGAAATTCCATACACTGTATTTAAAAACACTAGCCAGGTTTCTATGTTGAACTTTGTCATCAAACCTGGGTCGTGTTTGTAAATAAAGTGTGTGGAATAACAAAGTCAATAATTTCATTTCATTTCAATATAATAATAATTCGGCTTTATTCAGCTATGATTGAAACTGTGGCAGTCCCTTCTTCCATCTAACCTATTGTCAAATATACTTATTCAATGAAAATATTTTTACATTTGAGTGTTAAGTAATATAAAAAAGAACTAGATAATGCCAGTTGATCTACAATGAATATGCATAGATACATAGTGTAGAAAGATATGCATATTTATGGGGAAAATGTATGGAATAAGGATTTTATCCTAACCAAAAAACCCACTGCAGGAAAATATCCAATAATATATAGAGAAAATGTCCAATGATTCTGTCAAAATTTATGTCAATCTATGCTCAACAATGGTTTAGGGTATAAGTAGAGCAACTGT
The DNA here is from genome assembly GCA_037158775.1 of Hetaerina titia. NCBI lineage: Eukaryota > Metazoa > Arthropoda > Insecta > Odonata > Calopterygidae > Hetaerina > Hetaerina titia. The sequence goes on along the minus strand of CM073776.1, from coordinate 71,154,893 downwards.
CTATGACAAAACAAATCTAATTAGACACTTCATTACAGGACTGACAGAGAAAACATGTGACATGATAAATTACACCCATGTCACTGCCATGGCTGATTATGCGTTACGTCTACGAGAACAGCTGGCTCATGTTAATGAGCACTCATTCAACAATTTTCGAATAAGAATTGGTATGTTAAAATTACCTGTTTCACTTTACATTTAATACCAATCTAGCCACTAATTTTGGAGGCTTAATTCAATAACCATGGAGTTTTGTCAGCAGGATTTTTTCAAAGCTGTTATCACCCTGTAACCAAACAGGAAGAACTTTGGGACCTTTAGCATCAAATCCAGGACACACTAAAGTATTATTAAAAATTAATATAATATAAAAAGAATGCCTTTTCTTGTTATCTTCTATATCTCTGTCATTTTGGTTCAATTTCCAGTTGACAAGAAGTTTTCCATTTTAAGGAGAAGAAAGTTATATGCAGAAAGAAATGTGAAATGTGTCCATGTACTAATTAGCCCATTGTTAATCACAGATGCAAGTGTTTAACCAATCATCCAAGGAATGAATGTGCTAAATATAGTGTTTCCCACTTGTACTGAAATTGAGACTGGTTTTTGTTTATGAAGGTAAAATATAATTTGGTCATTATTTTATTGAAATGTCTGCAGGAATCAATATTGGGCCATTAGTTGCTGGTGTCATTGGTGCATGTAAACCCCAGTATGACATTTGGGGAAATGCTGTCAATGTGGCTAGCAGAATGGACTCTACAGGAGTTCTTGATCACATCCAAGTGAGTACCATAGACCTCTTAAGCAATCAATAAAAATGTTTGGATCTCAGTTATATTATTAGTAGAGTTTATCCATAATGCATATTAAGAATTTAATGTCATTTAGCTACACTTGAAAGGGCACATCAATTGCCCTATTGTTGAGATTTCAAATAATACAAGTTATACCTACCTTGACTATATGTAATATGGCAGTAAACCATCACCTAGAGTGATTTTTGCATGTTGGAACAAATTTCCACAGGTCAATAATAATTGAATTAGTACCATTTATGGTTGGCCACTATGATATTAGTATTCAGAATCAACACAGTAACTCTTGGGATGATAGCATAGCTTCAGAACTTTCAATGTAATTTGGATTTGAATTTAGAGTAATGATTTTTCATATTGGCCCCAATGTGATGTCAAATAAGTATTAGCAATCTTAAGAGAAAATCGATGAAAATCTTTAGTTTTACTTCACTCTGTTGTTATTTTTTTGAGACAATCATTGTTCGCAACTATTTTTTGGCTCTTGAGAAATTGTATTTCGTCCAAGTTGTTTGTGTATTATTTTTGACTTCACCCAAAATTTCAAATAAATTATGTTTGAACAGGTTTTGCTGCTTGGTCTCACTCATAATTTTTCATGATCCAGCGAATCCATCATGTTTTGAATAATACTTTGTCATTGAAATGATGTCCATTTTTGGTCTGCCTTGTGGCCTTTAGCTTGAGTACAGATCAGTGTTTATTAACCTATAGGAATGATATCAATTAAAAATGTTTCATAAAAGATTACCTGGAAGAAAGTATTTAAGTGAAAGCCTACCATTAGTATTTTGGACAAAATTGCTCTTTGGCAGCATTTAATTATGATACAAATAAGTGGGAAAAGAGCTAATTAAATATCATATATTCATAAATATATGAAACATGAAATCAATGAATAATTCAGTGTGCTTGAATCATTGTTCACCATTTCTCTCCTACCTCCCATCACTTGTGTTGCAAGTTTCCATCTCCTGGTCTTTCAGTAACCCCCTTCCTTCACTCCCCTTCACCCTCCCTCTTTCTTCCCTCCTTCCCTCCTTTTCCTGTTAGAAGATAAGGACAAGAAAGAAAGCAGGCACATTGTTGCACCTCTGCACCATAGGCATGGATGTCATTGTGATAAAAGCTATAAGTCATTTTGAGCAATTTACCAAAGCATTATTTTTCATGTACTCGTACATGATAAGTGGCCATGTTTGATGAAGTGAGTAATTTCAAATCTATTCCCACTCTACAGGTAACCAAAGACGTTTACGTGATCCTAAATTCACGAGGGTACCCACTCTCTTGCCGTGGAACTGTGGCCGTAAAGGGGAAAGGGGAAATGGTGACATATCTTCTCAACGGTCGTCCAGCAAAGAAATCTCAGTCAACTGCGAGCAAACTGAATGACAGTGGGGACAAGCCAAATTGATTTTTTTACTTGAGTGAGGAAAGAAAGATATTTTTTAAGAGTGCATTCCACACAGGATGTGAGTGGCTCACAGATAGAGCAGTATAAAGCCTAAGGCCTGATCCAAAGTTCCCAGGATTGGTGTCATGATTTATATTTATGTACCAAATTCAAAGTCTAAGCACCCAAATGTGTCCTATCAGTCTTTGGAGTAAACCTGCCCTGCAAAAGCTAATTGCAATGCAGGCCAATTGGACCACTTTAGGCTTTTCCCTCGTGCAATGACATGATTGTAATTTTCAGTGAGAATTAACTCATAACTCTGTGATCTAGGAAGACACTGATGAGATTTAAGAAATGATTTTTTTTTTAATGTTGTCAAGTTTCAAGGTTTTATTGGCCAAGAGAAAGAATTAGGGCAGCAGGGAACTGTACCAGGAAGTGTTCACTTGAAGGCTGCTAAATGGGGTATTTGGCCAATAATCATATTACATGCCACTTCTACCAAGCAATCACATCTCCAAATAATTTTCAAATGCTATAAAAGTTCTCATTTCAACACCTGGTAAAGATTAACATTTCATAATTTAATACCTGCATGTTCTGCTTTGTATTTCTGTTTTGGAGTTTATTTCAATCTGGAAATATCTAATCAGGCCGATTGCAGGTAATCTTTTTTATGATTGTTCAAGACTGAGCAATACTATGTATGAATTTCCATTTTTATGATTAGTCATGACAAATGGAAATCTGTTTTTATTACCTCCATAAACCTATGTTTTTTAATCAGGTAACCACTAATATTTGTTGCATTAATTTTTATGATCTGGAATGAGGAGGCATTACTGCATATTATGGAGTATAAGTCAGAGGTCTGCATATAAATCAACATTAGGCTATCGGTCAAAGACATATTGCCGACTCAAAATCCACCACGTAAACCATATTTATATAGTCAAACTTTCATAATGTCAATTATGTGAGAGGTAATAATTTATATGGCATTAATATTAAATATCTATAAGAATTGTGTTGCTATAAAAGTTTTCCATCCTAATTATTAACTGAATCACTATCATAGGGGGTAACTTGGATTCTTAGGGCTAATTGCCAAAATTTCATTGTTATCACATGTACACAAAGTACATACTAAGGTCAATGTAGGAATTGTTTGGTGGTTTTCAGAACATCAAAACTTGACTTATACTCTGAAATATACTGTAAATAATATAATTTTGAGTTGATATCTGAATTTCAGTTGTTTTATAATGCATAAGATCCATTGCAAAAAAAACAAAGCAGAAAATAATGATTAAGCTATCATGCTAAATTTTCTGTGGCCTAATAATATTTTAAGACACGATATAAAGTTAGCATTCAGCCTAATGTAAATGTGTGTGCATGCATAGCTGTTCTATATTTTGTGTTGGCATGGGAGTTTGAAATGAGATTAATGCATTTCATGAGAATATATGTTTTACAAATTTTTTTAAGAGCTATAAATTAAGTGTTGATAATTCTATAAATACTGAAGGAACACCTTATTTACTTCTCTGTATGTATTATAATATGAAAAAGAGTTTACTTCTAAAGGAATGAAGTGAATTTAATATCATGACCTGTTTCATGAATGCCTAATGGTTAACGGCCTACCATAAGAGAATTTGTACTTCTTTGTTTCTTGGCTCAGAACTAGGGTAAATTCATTAGAGTTGCTTCCTCTGTGTACGAAACTAAATTGATTTCAGCTCTTACTGCATGCAAACACATACATGAAAAATGATCAAATGAAAAGTTTTAATAACTCTGCATTTTATTCTAGATGAGGTTAATATCTGAATTTTCAGAGTAAAATTTGCATATGAAAGTACTTACGTCTGATGAAAATATTCAAAAGTTAATGGCAAAACATTTTGTGCACCCCAACAATCAGAAAATGATGTGAAATGCATAAGCAACTAGGTAAATAATAGCAATTAATGTATGTAAATTCATCTTCGAGGCTTCGCACTTTCTTTTATGTATGTTGTAACCATAGGCAGTATCAGATTTATATTATTTTAGGAGGAGAAGTTTAATCAGTCTTTGTTAAAGCTCATGGCATCCATGGCAATCTTGCTAAATCAATTGGTCATTGTATACATGGTTAGGGTAAACCATAATCAACCAACTATCCTCCAAACATGGCTACCCACAGTCTCCTCCTAAGGAGTTACACTTCCTTCTCTCATCCTTTCTTTGCTCTCTCATCACATTGAAATAGTCACAAAGGAAAGACTTTTTCAAGCAATCACAATATTTAATAGTCCTCTTTACAGATTTAATCAATTTGATGACTACAAAAGCCTCTACTCATTCTCTGTTCTTAATGCCAACATCTTCACGAGCATTCCAAATATTTTTCTTGATGATTACAATGACTAAACAACCTTTTAATTAAACAGAAAAATATCTTCTTTAATTACATTGCCTTAATTGGGAGTGAAATCATTTTGAGAAGTCAGAAGAAACAGCCAGTAATAAATTGTGCAAAATTTTTATACAAATTATGGCTTTAAAGTGGTTATTTGTCCAAAATCTCAAAGGTAAAAAAACTCAAAAATCCTTATTCAGTGGCAATATTACAGTTGATAACTAATTACATTTTAGGATCATTAATGAAAATGTGATAGGGTCTATGCTGAATAATAATAGTTTGGAATAAGACCATTATTTAATATAATCAAAATATGTTCCACACACAATTTATTGTCCCCAATCATGGTTTAAACAACATTTTTGTTTAAATAAAGTGTATAGAGCACTAATAAGAGTGACTCAGTTACTTAACAAAAAACATAAAGCACCACAGTTTCATGACTTTACTTTAATGCATTCAATATCTTATTGTAAAGTAAATTCTTAAACTATTGCATCATTTTTTTGTATTGTTAATTTACAACAACTTTAAAAAAATTTAATCTCATCAATCTTGACCTAGAGTTTCAATGCAGGAATAACTCATATAATATTATTTGTCAAAATAACCTTGTTTCACATTAACACCAGTCAGTAATTAGGCAATTAAATGTAATTTATCATTTGAAAGGACATATCTCCACTTCTAAATATTTTTGCCCACAGGGTTTCTAATTTTTATGACCAGAGGAGAACTAGAAATTTGTAATTACATGTGATGAGAATGCAGACATTATCATGAACTGCATGTCATTCAACAATCAATGCATGTCTGATATAAAACTGATTATATTCAATAGAAATTAATTATTTCAAAAAGGAGGAACCTCTGGTTGATTTAAATGAGTAAATGCCCTACTTGTCACTGGAAGAGAACTCATTCCTTTTACAGAATCAGGAGAATGCCATCCTATGCCTTCATTCATCCTCTGGCTTTCCTATCATTTCCACTGCTGACTACAGCCATGAATAATGAAACAGTTGTAACTGAATTTCAGCAAAATACTCATAATTTGTATTTTAAGTTTGCTATGTGAAATTTTATATTGAAGAAACAATTTCATAGTTATTTGTTCTAAAATATTTATAGGCAACATATTATTTATTATAGATTAATTGGCCACAATTGAAACAAATTGAAGCATCATAAAAAGAAAGTCAACGCAAAAAAGTTTGGTTTTGAATAATGAACAGTTATCTGGAGGGAATGACATTTGAACTATAGGCTGTAGTCAATTAAATTTTTCTACTTCTTGGTGAGCATAAATAAATGAGAAATCAAATGGCAAACAACAAAATAACCAATTATAATGATTCCTTGCAGGATCGATAATTTAATAACTTTTTCTACAATTTAACATTACTAATCTTCTTTGAGAGGTTATTTGAGGGGAGGCTTTCAAGCTGGATGGGACCATAATGTCACCTGGGCCTGTTGTTTGGCCATAATTTGCACTTCTATGCTATAAAATACTTAAGTTAAGTTATAAATATTTTATTTCATGCTTCATCATCTTGTTGTATGCTAGTTAAGTGGAGTTCTAGCATAAATGCAATTAATACTTGGTATGATACATCTAAGGATTAGTTTACTCAATATTGTTTTATTAGATCTGGAGCAAGTAAAAATTATTCTCATTCTTTCCCAAATGAAACTTAAAATAACTAATATAAAAACAGATTTTCTTAGCAAACTTTATACCTCAATTTCATTGGAATATTTTTTTAAATTAGTCACTATCTATTTGGGGAAAGTAAACAAAATCTTACCTAAGATAAGTTATTGAAGAAACATCACTAGCACAATGACTTTGGAAGATAGACCAGAAGTTGTAGAGAGCAGAATTATGTATTTGAAAATAATTTTCACAAAGTATTTATTACCATGAGCACTATTTTTGACTCTTTTATGAGTTGAAGTTAAGCATTCAGGGGATAGATCCATTCGAAACAAAGTTTGCCCATAGTTGAATGAAAAGTGCTGACAAAAAGGTGTGCCCACAATATGATTTAGCGATGAGGAATTATGTACTCAAATACGTATGTTCTACATACTATTTATGAAAAGCATACCTGCATCTGATTTGCCTCCATTTTTGTCTTATGGATCACTACAATAATTGCAGTAAAATTGAAAAAATAATTATCATGCTAAGATATTTGACTTTTACATAATTCTTTTTCAGTTTTTGTCCCGTGGTTAGCACATCATATAGTTTTGACTGGTGTGATATCAATGGTATCAATGCATAGGTTTTCTACTTTTCTAAACCTTGATATGCTTATATTATTTCTTATACATATCCATGATTAGGGAACCATGCATAATGTCTCATATCTGCCCAATTTTAAACGTGCTCCACAAAAATGTTACATGTTGCTTGGAATAAATGCAAAGTTTCACATCATAATTTTTTTGCTTTCCATTAGCAGACAAAAAAAATTCTTTTTATGCTTTTATTCCAACCTTTTCATCCGTAGTACTCTTAGTTGCTACTAGCTGGTGTTTGATCTCTCCCTTGAAATTTCCCATTGGAAAACATGATGAACAATACAAAACAATGAGCATGCGCAATATTTAAAAATAAGTCCAACAGCCTGAGCAGGAAGTTTGGATGCCTAGGTTTGAATTGAAGATGAAAGTATCATGATTCACCCTGAATGATCACATGGCCACTAAGAATCTTCAATAGGCTTCATCCAGATGGGTGAATGTCCATTCTGATGTCGAACATGAAGAAAAGACTTGTGAACTCTCACTCTAAGAGGTGGTCACAAGCAAAGTTTTTAGATGACCTTCATATTAAATGCCACATGGGCAGTGAATATAGTCTTCACTCACTGCAATCACTGATTGACTCTGTAAAAGAAAACACTCCTCATAGATATGATGGGGAATCCATTGCTTCCATAATACACATATAATTTTCATCAATGCAATAACTTTGATGACACATCACTATATCCTTAGCCCAGTAACCATGTAGTAGCCTTTGTAGGTAGAATACATAAACTAAATTTGGGAACCTAATTTATAAACTTATAGAAAGATCAAGGAAATTCTCTGGCTTGGAAAACTCTTACCAGTACAGAGTGAAGCATTGAAAAATTTTCAAGGGAAACCTGTTTTCAATATATTAAAGGATATTTTTCTTGTAATGTCACTACCCTGATTTTTTTAGCAGTGATTTTGTGAGAGAAATGTGGGTATTGTTGCACAGATTTGATATTTACCTTAAAATAAAATATATAATTATATATTACATTGAACATTGAATTAGAAAAACACAGCATTACTACAGATGCCCTTCCATGGCATGACTTGACTGAATAGTTTTTCAAGGAAAATTTTAAGATTAGGGAAAATTTCCCTGTGATGCATTTAAGGAAACATCATAGTGTTTATTTAGGAAGAACATTATCTTAATCTTACTTTTCTCAGCATCACTTAACATCAAAGTGATTTAAATATTACCCTGTCTATTTCCATGACAAAATGTTCGGCTACTTTAACTTTCTCATAAAAAACATTACATCCAATGAAATTCCAATTTATATATTTAATACAACTTCATTTCCACTGAATGATTTATTGTAAATAGAACCTCATTATTATTTCTGCATTTTAAAATTGTCCTTTGGTAGAAAGACTTTGTTGTCAAGAAACTATTTTGATGTTTCATTCAGGTACCCATTTACACAAAATAAGTGCAAATTTGCCATAAAGGTTCCTCAGATTAAACTCTCTTCAAAAGTCACTATTTTCATCAAGCAAACAAAGTAAATATATGTAGCAATGCATGACAATATTCATCACATGTATTCTACCCATTACAAAAATCAACCTATTTGGAGAGTATTTGAATATATTATTACATTGCCATGACCATCAATTTTCATTGAGGTGGGTATTCTAACAATTTTACAATGAGTTAGGAAAAAATTACTCATTTTTATCATGATGTCTATTAATTAGTAGATGTGTCTAATCCATCTGAGTGCATGTACAGTAAATGTTTATGTCTGAAAACATATAAGAACAGTGTAATGAATGATAACTTCATTACCAACTTTTCAGTTTCTATACGTTTAAGAATATATCTGTGTGCACAGCAAATTGTTTGCCTGCAACATTAGTGCTTGACCTCTATTGCTCTTCATATAGGGAAACCTTAAATGCATCTTATCACGCATTAAAGTCATAACTATGACAGTCAGTAACAGATCATTCAGACAGGTGGGGAGGGTCGTCAAGTTTTCAATATCTACAAAATTCACCACATTCATTCATTATAGCCCCTATTTCCCATCACTATGGTCCATATTTCCCATCCTAAAGGAAGGTCTGTCATTTCGAATGTATACGTACTTTCACACTGGCTGATTAACACCTATTGAATATAGTTCTACGTTCTTTTTATGTCAAGATTGTCCAGGGTTCGCAACACTAATGCTCATGTCAATTCAATGTTGTATGATGTTCCTAAAAATTTTGGTAGGATACCTTAGTTAACCAAAAGGACATTTTCAGTGTTGAAATGGAGTTATACACCTTTCTAGAATATAGCAAACAGACACAGAGTAAATAATTAGAGAAATGCCATCAATCACCTAATGAGCTGATTGTTTATCACCGAAAGCCGTGCCAACCACCAACCCCTAATACATACAGAGCATAAAGATTTTCTGTGAAAATGTGTATAGACATAACGATTAAATGTTTTCATTTTATTTTATTTCAAAGGCTTTCATATTACATGCACACCTATTTATTTTTTTAACAACTACCCATCCTTCATCTGGAAATTCTTTGGTGATTTTTTTAAAATGCTCGATTGTTAATCACTTGGTTTGAAAGAGGCCCTCAGGCAAAGTGTAAGCTATTTAAAATAGAAGCTCAAATAGTTATATATTTTCATACTAAGTGATTAAAGAACCTTTTATTGTACATAAATTAAGACCTAATCTGTGAATGTGTGTTGCAATGTTGGAATTATAATTAGGTAACATAAAACTTTCAATGGCCTATCAATTCTTTTGTAAAATATGACCTACTTTTTAATGATATCAGTGATGTTGTATTTTAACAGAGATTCTTCAAGAAGTTTATGTCCTTTCACTTTGTACATAGTGTGTATGTCTGAAAGTGGTCTTATATCACTGTTGATGTGATGAAATTGTATTAGAAAGAGTGAAATTTCTAAGGACCAACATTTTGTGTATGTATTTTGGTTGAAAAAGAATACAAGCTGAAATTGTTGTACTCAATATTTTTTATTTCAGCTTTAATTTTTTTTTTGGTCATATCCATGCATGCAGACCCCTTTGTCTTCAATTTAAGGTAGAGGGCTTGATAGGAAAATATTATTAAAATCATTAAAAATTTTAAAAATACAAAATGCTGCAGGTTTTGTATTCAGTTATAGTGAATGAACACGCTCAGAAAAGCATATTTAATAGTTTTACATCTTGATTCCATCTATATTCACTGGAGGGTTGACTATTGAGAATTTTAACCTCATAGTGTTTCATGAATGCTATCTGGCTTTATACATTTGTGACATTAAGTGTGAGGCTTATGACCTCTTGCTGTCCCAAAAATGCAAAATATAATATTTAAAATAGACTGAAGGCATTTTGCATGCTTCCACTCATATACATAATTTCATTCTAAATTAAACAATTTTAACTGAAATGAAGGAATTTTAGTGGGACCCACTGGCCAGCCAGGGAGACACTGATTTAGCAAGAAAAATTACTTACCTGGATGATCTCATTGATCATGCATGGAATCAAACTGTGCTTAATCAACTCCCTGATGCAATATATCCACTTCATTCACCCAGAGAAGTTATTCTTTGGTGACTATTCAAGTAATCCTCACTCTGTAAATAAAGGTGTTGATTGAATTGTATTTTAAGTATTTCTTCCAGGGTTCTGTGCCACAACTCCCATGAGAGGTCCATGACATTCTGTTTGCAGTCTAGTTAAAGCTAAGACTGTTCAAGTAGGGCATTCTGATTATGTCTTTTGCAAAAAAATTCAATGAAATATGAATATTATCCTGTTGTAGAAAATTATATGGCAAATTGAATAGTTCACCAGGCATGAGGTTCATGACAGAATACTTGTAGTTATGGAGATGTCTGACTGTGCACATTTCCTAAAAAACTGATAAGTAAGACTCAAGAACAAAACATTATTGATTTTTTGGTCACCCCATGATAGACACTTAAATATAGTTTCAGTACTCTGAATGAGAGGGAGTCTGGAACTCTTTCCTCTCACTGAACTCATTCCTGAAAAATACTGGGTAATCAAATTACGAGGAAAACCATTTCCCCATTAGAATTTTCCAATAATGAATATATTCATTTGGGAATATTTTTTGGCTAAGAATAATGATACTGCATTTATGATAATCATCTGCTCTCTGTGTACACCGCAAAGGAGGAAATTTCCATCAATTAAATTACATCGAGGAGACTTATACTACCTCAGCGTGAATCATGTGACGTACCTTCTCATATCCATATATATCGTATATTGTTATGCCTGGCGTATTATCCATGAGTCATATTCTAATCTGAATTTTGAAGACCATTTCTTTCCCCACGACGAAGTCTGAGGAGCTTGATTAACATCATTGTTTTATGTCAAGTTGCGGCAGTCCCTTTTTAAGGTCATTTTGTTGTTTTTAGGTTACCTATAGCTGACAACGGTATTATTAAGCTGCATTTTTTGTTATCGGTCCTTTTTCTCAACATGAATACATTTTAATTTAGTTTTGATGTTTGGTCCAGGTCAATCGTCCTCACTCTTTTTAACCAGAAATTTTTATAGTGAGTATTTTGGTCTCCCATTGTACTATATTCCGGTCACATTTGGTCCTGCCTTATCTCTTGCTCACGGGGTTCCTTGTCGGGTTTATCGTACTGTTGAAAAATATAATAGGAAAGTAAAGGTAGCACAATTTATTAGTTGCTTCAAACTCGCAGAGTTGTATCGTAGTTATTTCGCTCTACGGGGCGATAATGCAGATTTGAGTGTGAGAATGATGAATTAGTAGCTCTCCTTCATTTTCTCTGTTTCTTACTTAGACAATTTCTGTGACCAGACAGACAGACTGTGTGCAAGCGATTTCATGATTGGTTGTTGAGTGTGTTATACGGGGTAAGTGATTTGAATGCGCGACGATAAACGGGGCCAGGGGAGTTGTTACTTCCAGACGAATACCCACCACTCTTACGACCAACATTAATCCCCACGTGTGTAGACGATCTCTATGGGTCCATCGAGCAGGAAGTGTCTTTTTGGTGACTATTCATTTGGAAATCTGCGGAAAGTAGCTCGTTGAAATAATCATTATTTTGAGAGTGAGTGTGTGAGAAATGTCTGGACGTCTCCGAGGGGAACGAAGGCGAATCGTCTTGCTGCGGAGTGGATTAAGAGGCGAATGCTTGCGAATGGGGAGTTCAAATGCTTTTCAAGTGCGCCAATACAATTGGATTTGGGATGTGTGCTCATGTATGTTTACCTCATTATAAGCGTTAAAATTTATGAAGAAACAGAGTGTATCGATCGCGGTGTAAAATGGTTTTAATAAGAAACGATGACATATGGAAAATTATCGGTTCACAGAAACATTACTCTGTGAAGCATCCCCGTTGCTATCAATGTGGAGATCCCTTCTGCCGCAATGCACTGTGGAAGCAGCAAGGATCATAGGGATGAAACTTTATGCCTTAATGAAGTGCCCTGTTTCCATCAAAAAAGAAACTATTATGTGTCTTGTAGTCGAATACTTCCAAATACCGATTGCCATTTCATGGTTCGAGGTGTTATGGATCCCATAAATTACAATGAACAGCAACTTAATTCACGATCAATTTTTAAAACCTGAATTCACAGTGTGATTCAAATTCTTATAAATCTTCAAGTAATTCTAACACATTCTCGCTCGATTAGAAAGAGAAAAAAATGGTTCACAACTAATTACAGGGTCTCGTGAGTATGAAGAGAGATGCAACACCAATTAATAATATTTAATGAGCAAAAAAATGGTCTAGAGCTGTTTAATTATCAATTGATATGGTTTTATTAGTCTTGCAGCATCTTTCTCTGAATTCAAAATTATTTTAGATTTTAAGTTGCATAGTACCCAGCAAGCCACCACCAGAGTGTATGGCAGGGGATGATTACACACTGGGATTTATATTTGAAGTAATATCAGGGAAATATTGACGATTATTCAAAGATGAAGCATTTAAAAAAGGGTTGAAACATTTCTGTTGGAGTTCTACCGTACTAAATAGGAAACTGATTAAAGTTAATTGCACACAAAGAAAAATTAATTAATTCATTATTTATTTATTTTTAATCTAAACACCTATGCATTCCGTGAAGCCCGCTGAATCACTGAGTCATCCGTCGCATTTTCCCGAATTTATTCTTTTCCATTCCCAAGTTTTCATGATCTCTCGTCGTCTCTGCTTCTTCTTGTTTACCCGTTCCTGCATTTGACACGATCACGCTGCAGTATGTGTGTGCCCTTAGCTGACGCTATCATAGGGACTCAGAATGGTGACATCGGGATCCATTACATCTTTCGAAAGGCGTGCAATCGTCACCCGTGGATTCCTTGGATTTCGAGGATGATCGAATCCAACCCGCCTATGGAGAATATGTAAACCCTCCTACTGCATTATACCCTTACCCTAGAGAAAGAATTGTGGAGGGGTGGAGACACGCACACATCGCCACCTCTCGCCTGACGAGTGAAACTCTCAGTCGGCAAATTCGCTTCAAGTGAGACGGCGAGAGCAGGAAGGGCTGGATTCACTCCCAGGGCAGTGGGAAGGTATGTGCATATTAGATGTCTTCAACAGTTCGAGAACTTAAAATTCTTGGGAAAACGTTTTAGCGATGTGTATGAGAACTCAATTCCTATTTAATATAATTTGTGTTCCTCTTTTCCGTAGGTTTCGCTAGAAAGAGCCGAAGATAACTTCACAAGTGAGTTGAATGATAAGTACGGAGGAATGGATTCGGAGATGACAACGTTGGACATAGGTGAGTAAATTGTACTCTTCACTAATTATGCTACTTTTAGTATCCATAATTTTAACCGTGTTCAAGTGTTAAATAAAAATATGCACCTATATTGGGGCGTATAGCGAAACCGATTAGAGGCAGGCGACAAATTAAATGGGATTATCTTTCCCAAGTACTCAACTTTTTCGCGTCAATTCCCCCATCCCTATCGCAAAGTAGAGTGGCGATCACTTGTTTCCAATTAGATCTTGTTTTGAGTCTTTGCATGAGAGAGAGAATTTTAGAAGTGAGATTGACTTGAGACATTTTAGAAGTAGAATTTTACTTTTACCTATCGAATATTAGCCAATAAGATTTTGTAGTAAACTATAAGTGGTAATATGCAAATTTTCAAAGAAATAACCCGTGAATAATCGGACAAGTAGCCGTGATTCCTGATCCAGTTCCACCCCAAGCTTTGAAGGTGCTCCCAAATAAACTCAGTATTGGGGTAGTGTTTGTGTGGGATTTCGTCTTCTAGAAGTTCACCCGAAATGTCCACTTTCTCTTTGTTGGATTATCCGACGGTCTCTGCCGTTGTTAAACGCGATCGCGAACGACTTTGGTATTATCGCATTTGGCCCCGCGTTCATTCCTTTGAGTTATCAACGGTTGAGCCAACGACGTCGCTTGAAGCCCAAGGGGGGGAAATATGATACCTTTCGATGGATGGTGTACATTTTATTTCTTATTTCCTGCCGTTCCTCGCTGAACCTCCCTCCTCCGCTCGTTAACCTGCATCCATTTCCAAGTAAAATGTGACCCCTTCCTCCCGTTTTTCACACCTTGAGTATTTGGGATGTTCTCTCGGGTGGAATGTGTGCAAGTTCAAGTCATTTAGATCGATTCTCATACGTCAGAATCAAAATTGTCTTCGTCGATGATTCACAGAGGAAATAAGAATTGATTTGATTAAATGTAGATGTTTTTCTTTGCTTCGTGTAGGCGTTAAATGAAGTGATCAATAGGGTGATGCGGAAAAAGGTGATAGCTTAAAAAGGGGTTAACAGATGGAAGTAGTTCCGCCCGCAGTGCTCTCCTAAACGCCATATCTTCCCTTTCGTTGTGGCTTGGCTGAAGAAACCTCGAACGGGCAGGGGTGGGGCGATCCCGTATGCGGTACCCTTCCAAGACTTCTCGACTCCTTAAAATAAGCGACGTGGCCTGCTTTTCCGCGCCCTCTCGTCTTCTCTTATAACCCTCTCTTCTGTTCAACTCAACTGGACCGTTGGGCCCACGCTACGATTTTGCCAAAGGGTGCAATTGGGTCAAAGTATGGCTTCTCATAAGTTGAATTGAGACAGCGCTCTGACAACCGAGTTTACTTTATTCCACGTAAAGCCCGCCGCAGTTCTGCACTAGAATCTCATTCTGATGGCTGCAGTGAGTGATTTATACGAAATCCTAAGTGTTTTTTTCGAGTCCCACGAATCGTTCGGGTTAATTGGTCGAGGTCTAGCCGCTCGGTCAACCCAAGCCACTGACTCAAACCCAAAATGCCGAGGAGGGGTAATGATAGCCGCTCCCAGCTAGATGGGCTCAATTACAGGTGTAGAGGGTCCGACTGCATTCTGTATTATACCTTATTTAGACTCAACCGTGGCGTATCAGACTGGCGCGTGTGCACACGAAAGCCATCCGAATAAAATGCATCACAGCGCATGCGATAGACCCGAGAGAAAGATGGGGAAGAGGGGAGAAGAGCAGAAAATATTTTGTGCAATATATTGAAGGGAAAAAAGGAATTATCCTTAAATTTGACAATGGGATATATACTCCCAGGGAGAAATGCGATTGAAACCAATATTGCTCAAAAGGGGAACGTCTTCTATTATTATCTTTTACCGTATGTTTTGTTTATAGAATTGAAATTCACGTATTCCCAATTCTTTGTATACACTTTCTATGTGGAGGCACGCTGAATAGCTATTAAATTAATTCAAATCATCCAAATTAACTTTATATCCTATTTACACGTTTTCATATTACCAACTCAAGTTTATATTTGCAGAGACTTGCCACGAAACAATTCACTGGCAGATATCATCCCACGATTGTCATTACACCTAGGTCGATATGTGTTTACCTGAGTGTTTACCATTTCGACTGAATTCGTGTCGGCTATTACACCAACGAGATAGGCTCGATCAGAGAGAGTGAAAATATAATTAATAGTTTCCGGCGTAACTTTATGGAATTGTTCCATTATGAATAATGTTAAAACAACATTTTGTTACTCCACATGAAAAATAAGATTTATTGCGACCTAGGTTTCACTACGGTACAGCATCTTCAGGCAAAGAAGTTATATTCACACAGGTATATACATATATATGGCTGTGGGGGTGGGTTAGAGATTGGGAGAGGGATGTATTGGGTGTTAAGAAAAAGGTAGAACACCATCCATGACCGCCGATTGGGAAGTTGGGTACAAAGTAAGATCGGGAAGGGGGGAAATGGCAGAGTGGCTCGTCGAGGGGCGTGGGGTCTTCCGAACGCCCATGCATTTTGCCACACCGAGGAGAGGGGAAAGAAAAGAACGGACGAGGAGAGTCTAAACACCGATACGCTTGAATCTGAAGGCGGAATATACCGATTATAGATGAAAGGAAGTATTCTCGCCGTAGTACGTGTTGTTTTGACCGAGTATGTATGCAGACATTCCTAGCCTCTACTGGAGTTAGCAAAATATAAAAATACAACGTTCGCTCATGCCAATCTTTCCTCAACTTTGAATTTAGTAAGAATTGCCATGACGTTAACAAAGGGATGAGGTTTAACAAATACGTATTTCATTCTCACCAGAGTTTCCCCAAAATTTATCGGTACATATTTCCAGTGTATCATAACACAGGCCAACAGTGGTTTTGGTGCCGGAGCTTTTAATGCTGATTTAAAGAACAATTTGGGTGCTGAATCCAATTATGACACTAGATTTTCCTATCAGCTATAGTTTTCAAGATATAGATATGTTGTTATTTACGTAAAAAAATCTCCTACATGATGATATGGGAATATTATATTAATAATTATGATCCCACGATTAATTATAATTAATCGTGGGATCGTCTGTGCACTTTGCGTATCCAAGTTTCACAACATTTCATTAACCTGAGTTATACTTTTATGTAAACTTCTTTTTACGCTTTGTGCTAAGAAGAATTGGTTTTTAATAATTTTAACGGATACATTGATAAATAAACACATAAATACACGTCACAATTGATAAATGTCGTCCTTTGGAACGCTATTAAACACGATACGAGAATTACAAGAAACTGTAACAGTAACTTTAACGGAGTCACCCGCTATGTGTGCATTATAATGCAACCATTTCAGAGAGTAAAAATCATTCGCCTTGACCGGAATTCGAACCCGGATCCCTCGATATCCGGCCGAGTGCTTTAACCACTTAAGCTACCGAGACGTCCTCTTGCACTCTGAAATTTTGGGGGCTTTAAAGGAACAAGATGTTATGACGAAATACCGTACATACAATGCTACAGGTCTTACACCATGAAATTTTGGGGGCTTTAAAGGAACAAGATGTTATGATGAAATACCGTACATACAATGTCACAGGCATTCTTAGTCGTGCGCGACGCGCCACAGTCCACGATGTTAATAAAGCCAATTTCAAACACTTAGGCTGTTCATACCTTAGACAAATTTCAAGAAACTGTAACAGTAACTTTAACGGAGTCACCCGCTATGTGTGCATTATAATGCAACCATTTCAGAGAGTAAAAATCATTCGCCTTGACCGGGATTCGAACCCGAATCCCTCGATATCCGGCCGAGCGCGTCGCGCACGACTACGAATGCCTGTGAAATTGTATGTACGGTATTTCGTCATAATATCTTGTTCCTTTAAAGCCCCCAAAATTTCAGAGTGTAAGAGGACGTCTCGGTAGCTTAAGTGGTTGAAGCACTCGGCCGGATATCGAGGGATCCGGGTTCAAATCCCGGTCAAGGCGAATGATTTTTGCTCTCTGAAATGGTTGCATTATAACGATACGAGAAATTTGTATTAGGAATATTATTTTCGTTTCACTGACACATCGAGTTGCATTGCATTTTATGAATGAAAACGGTAACCACTATTTGAAAAGTCAACCGTGTCATTACATCGCGTATGAATGATCATTTTTTTCTTGATTATCTTTTTATCAAGGATGGGGCATCTACAACTCCAGCTTTCGAATCTCCAAGTACTTCTAGCAGTGGTTATTCTTAGTGGACAGAATCAGGGAATGTCTGCAAATCCTTGGATCCCAAGGAAATTTCATCGTGATGTTGCAGAACTTCTTCGACGTAAGTCTGTTTGGAATTTATATTATTATTAGGTAATCTACCGGTTAAGGTAGGTTTTTGGATGGACACAACTATCAAATTAATATGTTGTAACTCCAAAGAAAACCCAATCTAACAAACCTACTCTACATCTCTCCCTTTTCATGTCTGTTTACCTCTTTCTTCCCTTCATCCCATCCAGCATTCCTATCCTGTTCCTGCCCTTTTCTCGCTTGCCTAACATTCTCCCCTCAATTACTTTCTTCAACATCCCACTGCCGCTTAATACGCCTTTCATCCATTTTTCCTGCCTCCACAGGATTTCTCCCAAAAAACCCCCTTCCTCACCCACCATCTCTAGTACTTCCTCATTTGTTTTCCTTTCGGTCCATTTCACCTTCCCCATTCTTATCCACACTCACATTTCAAAAGACTCCAATCGACGTCTATCCTCCTGCTTCAGTGACCACGTTTCCGCGCCATTCATAGCTACGCCCGATATCAGAGTTTGTACGAGTCTTTTATTAATCTCCCTTCTCAACGTCCCCGTCATCAACTCCCTCCTCCTTAAGAAAGCCTCCTTGCCTAGCGCAATTCTTCTCCTTACGTCCCTACTATTTGACCGTGTTGGTCCAAAACACTTCCGAGATATGTACAATGTTCTCCCTGCTCTATTTTTTCTCCTCCTATTTTAATGTTTAAAAATCGCATAACCTTAGTTTTATTAATGTTGATTCTCATCCCATATCTATCGCCTTGAACCTCAGCAACGTTTGCAACCACTTGACTAACTGACAAACTAAAGCTTGGTCAACAGCAAACCTAATCGATTTTACTAATTCCCCTCCGACTTTCATTTCTACCTCTAGTTCTTCCCATGTCTCTTTAATCATTTCCTCCACATATATGTGGAACAGCACCGGTGACAATGGGCAACCCTGCCTTAAACCTCTTCTTAACACTGCCCATCCGGACTCTCCGTTTCCAACTCGCACCTGAGCAGTCTGAGCAGGTTGCGGATTAGTCTCCGGTCTCTCCAATCCATTCCCATTTTCTGCAATATACCCATTAGTTTTTCCCAATTCACTCTATCAAACGGTTTTTCGAAATCTCCGAAACAGGCAAATATATCCTGATTGTATTCTATATTCCTCTCGATTAGTGATCTCATTACTGCAATGGCATCACGCGTACCTCTTCCTTTCCTAAACCCAAACTGATCATCCCCTAAGTAATCATTTGCCTTACTCTCTATCCTTTTGTTGATGATCCTGAGAATAACTTTAGCTGTGTGGGATATCAAACCTATTGTTTTGTAATCCTTACATGATGTAGCCTTTACCTTTATCGGAATAGGAACTAACACTGATCTCACAAAATTATCCGGCCAGATTCCTTCCTCATAGATAACTACGAATCAGTCCATTTTGAGTCTCCTTCCCACATTTTCCTAAACATTTCAATAGTTCCACTGGTATGTTGTCTACCCCCATGGCCTTATTTGGTTTTATCTCCCTGAATGCCTTTTCTATCTCGTCGTCGAGTAAGCCTGGACTTAAGCCATCTTCTTCTACGTCATGTTCCTTTTCAATGTCTAACCTTGTCGGCCTAAGTTCTTTACCATACAGTGTTTCTATATATTCCTTCCTTCTCTCTTGGATTTTTCCTGATTCAACTATGATCTTACTCCACTTATCTTTAACTGTAGGCACAGATCTTGCCTTCTTACTTCCCGATAATAACTTAACCTTGCTGTATAGCGCACCAATTTCACCCTTCGGTAAACTTTCCATATCCTAGCATTGCGTTTTCCACCTTTATTTGTAGCCCGTCTCAATTTATTATTTAGCTCTTGGTTCTGCCTGTGTTTACATTATTCCAATTTCTTCTCTCATCCATCTTTGCTACCATCTCATCCGTTAACGGTTCCTATCATGTCTTTTGCGACTTTCGATATCACTTTCTTGATACATTCCTATTTTTCTTCGATAGTACTCAGCTCTTTACCGTCATCCATCATTTTCTCTACATTCTGCTGATACTCCTTCCTCACTAATCCATTTAATGCTTCAAAATTCCATATTCTAACCCGTCGCCCCTGCCTTATCTTTTTGAAACGGACGTTACATTTCATAACAACTAAATTGTGGTCAGAGTCCGCATCCCCTCCCGGGAAACCGTGTGAATTTATCACATTGTTCCTAAACCTGTGCCTAAACATAATATAATCTAAATGATACCTTACTGAGTCACCTGGCATTTTCCATGTATACCTACGCCTTTTGTGGTGTCTAAACCGTGTGTTGGTGATGACTAACCCCTGTCTCCTGCAGATATCAATTGTTTTCTCCCCGCGTTCATTCCTCGTGCCTAACCCATAGTCCCCCACCTCAACACCATCTTTTCCTTCGCCTACCGTCGAATTCCAATCCCCCATCACTATCAAATGTTTCCCTGCAGGAACACACGCAATTATATCCTGTAACTCATCGTACATCCTATCGACTTCTCCCTTCTTATGGTTGCTCGGTGGCATGTATACCAGAACAATGACCAAGTTAGTCGGTTCTGCTTTAATCTCTGCGAGTAATATTCTTTCAGTTGCTTGCTCTATGTTGATTACGCTTCTTCCTACCCCTTTATTTAATATTACGGCAACCCCTCATTGGCTCTCGTCCCCACCACTGTATATTTTTCTATAATTATCACTCCAGTAATCCCCGCTATCCTTCCATCTCACCTCGCATAGACCTAAAATATCTAAATTATCTATTTCCATCTCTCGCTTGATATTCTCTAATTTGCCTGTCGTCAACATTGTCCTGGCGTTCCATTTTCCTATTCTAACTACTTTCGTCTTCTTCTGCGTCTTCTGTCCTGCTTCCGTTAATTCTCCCCCGCAAGGGTTTTGTGGGATGACGACCGCGAAAGCCTTGCCTCCCCCGCTGCCGGGCACGACACACGGCCCCTTGGGCCGAGTCCCACAGTTGCCAGGACTCAATTTCTCTATGTTGTCCATCCTTATTTTCTTGGGAATAATAATTGAGGTGGTTTCCCGTTGCCTTCCTCAATAGTGTTTTAAACGTGACACCATCATTTAATGGCTGCGCCACTGGGGCCAGACGCCTTTGCAGCCGCCTCATTGAGGAACAGACGCTGCGTGGACTACGTTTCGTCTGGCTCCTAAGCTTCGACCTATCTGGCCTGGGTGGCCCTACCAGGAGCAATTATTATTACTCCCGCCAGCACAGCTCTAAGAGTCATCGGAACGCACAAGCCCTTCCGCCGCGTCATGGGATTTATACGCAGTCGAATAATGGGAATGTTCGGATGAAGCGCTGTTTTGTTGTTTTTGCTGCAATATAACTTTTTCGGCCAAGAAACAAAGCAATTAATACATCCCGAATTTTTATTATTCTCGACTGGAAAATTTTAGAAATAGAATTTTAAATCCACTCAAGAGAACCACTCATGCAATTTTTCCTGTATTATATTGCACATTATTTATTCGCGATGGTCCTTTTGACGGAAAATAACAATGAAAATACTATGCAAGACTCGAACTTTCAATGAATAAGATCGTGAATTTGCCGATTTCCGAGCGAAGAGACAGACTTTCTGGATGAACTGCCAAAGCCAATGAACGATGAGCTCGATGAGTACTAGAAAGCTTTTTCTCCCAGTCCCTCCAATGATTATGGTAATATGTTATCTTATTCGTTTGAAGTAATTGAGCATAAATTAAGGCATGACCTCAAATGTAAGAGCACCTTATTAACTGCTACTCCAATCCATTTGTGTGCAGTTAAAGCGTTGGATTAACTGTTTTCCTTTATCAACAACATTGGAATCCGTAACGGTATTGTCTCTTCCCAGGTTCGTCCAACAATTAACCCACCCATAGCCCTTTGATCTCTTTAGAAAAATATAATTTTAGACATTTGGATTCTTTCCGGAAGGGCCATAAAGATCATGAACTAATCAATTGAGTGGCATGAGGTGAATTTATTTGTATGTCTCTAAAGTTACACTCGCCTCTAGTTAATTTCATTTAAATGGAAGATTGTAGCATTTTTATGACTTATCAGATTCAAAGTGTGAATCGTAAATCGAATATCAGTTAGCTATAAAGAAAACCATGGATGAGGGAAAAGAGCCGAGTAGAATCGGGAAAAAATGGGAATATATAAACAAATGGGTTTTCGAAAACCCCAAAAGAAACTATACGGATGTATAAATAGGAGGGTAAATGCTAGAGCAGGTGGAACATATTTGTCATACTGGGAATTGACAGGAATTGTAAATATGAGAATATTAAGAGGAGAACTTTAAATTTGAGATTTATAAAAAGACATTCAAAGCTACTGCCAGTGTAAGTGATTTTTATAATATTTAGAGTCAATTTAAAATTGTGTATATTTTGGAAAGTGGTCTAAATATGGTGTGGGTGGAGATGCAACTGGTTGTAAATGTCCAAAGGTTCAAGAATGAGGAATGCTATTGGGAAATAATTTAATGTAGAAGGATGTGAGAAAGTTGAAGGCTAATGAGTGAATTGTGGAGACGATGGAAAAGATGAATTGTTTGGCATTGTGTGATGTACTTGTGTTGGATGGAGATGATAGAACAGATTAGCAGAGATGGTTAATGAAGACCCTTAGCTTTGCATTAGCATTCACCATTGGACTCTGGCTTTCTTCTCTATATATTCTTATTTTAGCTCATTCAATTTATTATCTTTATGGACATCTTCTTGCATAGTTGCATCTTCTGTATAGTTTATTTCTCAAGATATGTGTACGTATTTGTGGTGATTGTTTATTTCTGTTTTTACTATGGAATGAGTTTGCATTGAAATAGGCCCTAATCTAAACTATAACCGAGCTGTTAATGTCTTCTTACTTGTAATATGCCAGGGATATTAATAGAAAGACTTGAGTAGATAATTCATTCTTATCATTCCATTCAGTTTTGGCTTAAATGAACTGAATCCTATTGAAGAACCATTTTACATTGGGAAACTGTATTAAAAGATTTTCCAACAAATGTGCACAGTTCCAACTGACATTAATGGATTGAAATCATAATATAAATAATCTTTGGACATTTAAAAATAAATAATGTAAGTCATTGATTCCCTTCTTGTAAAAGTTAACTTCAACAAAGGAATTCCGCACTGATGTTCTTCATTGCTTATGCCTATTTTTCTACACAATCGTTCTTTCTTCATTTTTCTAGAAAACACCATACCTGCTCCACTGCTCAGATATATTTCCTCCTAACATAATATTTAATAAAATAGTCTTAATTTAGCATTCAATATGAGTTGTACCTAACACTGATTTAGTTCCCGTTCCTCTTTTCTCCCTTCTTTGGAAAAGGTGGAAATTAAATCCAGACATCTATCTGAAAACAAAGCACATTCTCTTATATTTTATCTCTTTTGTTTCTGAAATTTGGGAAAAGTTGAAGTGGAATTACACTTTCAGGCAAAATTTGCTCCCTCTTAATTTTGGATTCCTTGGATGAGAAAGTTGGATCTTCCATGTTGGGAATAAGGGAACAATTTATATCTTTATAATAGATTTAATATTGCTTTGAGTCTTCACATATCTAAGGGTTCTCATCTCAGATCTTGCAGTAAATATATGATAACACTTGTACACATACATGTTCACATAAACTATACAAAAATTGTAGTAGTTTGACTTAGTCATCAAATATTTTGCCTTCAGCAAATCTAAATTGGAATTTTTACATGATGCTGCATTAATTAAAATATTTAAATATCATTTTGTTTCATGTATTAGAAAACCTCAATAGTTGATACCTTTAGGGTAGAGAATATAATTTAAATTGTTCATATGTAGATTTCACTTCATAGGGCCCCAGAAAATAATACTGTTGTTTGAAGGAAATAAATGCAAATAATTTCATTTGAGATTGTCAAAGAAAACTGCAGGCAATAATATTGGAAAATATAAACAAATTATTAACCAAAAAGAAAAATTTTCCAAATTTCTTAGAACTGAAATGATTTGTTTAAGAATGCATATTAAACTGATTTTTTCATACCGTCACAGAGTGAGTTATGTAAGAGAATATTTTGTGGCAGACATATATTCATAATGACAAGCAGAGGTCCATAGTATTTGTCATCATTGGTTGTTGTGCCGCATGGTATGTTCTCTCATGGCGGACCTCCATGTCTTCCTGTCTCGAGCCTTTCTTTTCATTTCTTCATACTTTTCCCCAATCTTAACCATGTGCAACACCATGTAATCTCTTTCTCCCTCCCCAGCATTCCCTCCAATGCAGCCTTCAACAGGCTCTCTTTCCTTATACAATACTTGAACCAATTAACCTTTCTTTCCTTAGTTATCTTTACAAATTGTCTATCTTCTCCAATCCAATCCTTGGTAGCACCTCCTCATTCTTTAATCAATCCTGTCAACTAATTCCTCCTCCAGATCCACATTTTTGAAGGCCTCTCTACTTTTTACTTCATCTTTCTGCAAAACCCATGTTTCTGCTGCATAGAGCATTACAATCTAGATGAAGTATTTTTCTAATCCCATTCTCAGTTATTTTTCATATGTCTACAGTAGTTTCTTCATCTTATTAAATTTCTCATTTGCTATAGCTACTCTTGATTTGATTTCCTTGGAACAGGACATGTCTACTTATTCTATCTCTTCACCCACAATGCAGTGCTAATCCTTTTGCCTTTACCTTCTATTATTGTACTTTTTCTTGCTCATTGGAATTCAATATTCTTTAAATTTGTTGTTAAGGTCTGCCAGCATTTCTTTGACTTCCAGTTTACTCTTGGCCACTACAGACATATCATCAGCAAACCTTTAATTTATTCCACTCCTTTTACCTATGATATTCACTCTTCTACTTTCATTAAAGTAGTCTGTTATTATCTCTTCATTTCATATATGTTAAAAAGGGTTGGTTGGACACAGCATCCTTACCTAAATTCTTGTTCTATTGCAAACTTATCTGTGAACTGGACTCCTACCCTCACTATTGACCTTCTGCCTGAGATAAAAGTCTTTTATTACCATTCTTTCCCTCCAATCAATCCCATGCTTTTTTAAATAACCATTAATTTGTCCCATCTTACTCTTTCAAAGAGTTTCTTTAAGTCAATGCATACAGCATATACTTTTTTGCTCTTTTTAGTTTTTTTCGCCAATTACTATCAACAGACCTTTCGCATCTCTTGTATCCTTGCCTTGCCTGAAACCATATTGTTCTTCTTTCATCATGTTTTTTTAGTTTCTCGTACAATTTTCTATTTATTATTTTTTAAACTATTCGTCACATGAGAGATCCAGCTTTTTGTTCTGATTGTGTGTTATTTCTTGGAACTTTTCTATAGTGAACTTAATAGTTTCCTTTAAGTCTTTAGATCATTTGAAATCAATTTCTGTAAATTTGTTTATTCTTTCATTCCTTTTTCATTGAGTGCTTCGAGCTGTAATTTCATCAACTCGTTGCTTCAAAACAAATTTTTCTCTAAAACCTTCCTCTTGAGTCACGTTGCAAAGGTTTTTCTCCCATTTGTTTCTAATGCCTATTTTTGATTTCAATGGTGTTAAAGAGTGTTAATGGAAGAAGCCCTTTTTATCACAGTTAAATTTACTTTGTAGTGGAATTCTCACCACAATTCTACGTTAATATCTCACAAATTGTTGCAAGCATTAGGATCACAGCTATATATTATCAACGCTCCATGTTCGTGCATAATATTTCACTATCTAATAGCCATTAAGGAATTTAGAAATGAGGCATGGTAGATAGATTTTTATTTAATTTATTGTTGTATAATTTTTTCCATCATATTTCTGAGCAAAACATTCCATGGACAGGATTGAAAAAAAATTTAAGTTAGAGATGAAAAGTAAAATTTATTAGCTGGTCAATATGAAAATACAAGACAGGACATTTAAATAAAGTTTTGACAGGTTCAAACAATACATGCCACCATGCAAAGGCACACTTTATTGGTACAGTAGCATTCGGCACGTAAATTAGACATGGTTGTCATCCAATACACTGAGTTGATTGTTCACAGCATGCTTCCTTGATTTAAGATTCTTCCAAGTTGAAATCTTCGATGAGGACATGATCACTGGAACTGGCATTTTACACCAATATGATCAAGACACAGAAGGGAGACTGGTGATACTTAGTCCTGTTAAAAAAAAAATAAAAAGAGAATTCATTTGAAGGAATGTCTTGGTTCCTAATAAATCATTACTTCTTCGTTAGGTTTAATCTAAAAAATATTCAAGGCAATTTGTGGAAATTTATTCTCTGGCATTTGCTGTTTTTTTCCATTCTTAAATTCCCCCTTACTTTGAGAAAAAGACAAAGGCAAAAACTTTCGGACAATGCATAGGTGACCTCTTTAATTTAATCTCACTTCTTAAATCTGTTGCAGTAAACAAATAATGGTATTTTGTTGTTCAAGGTTATAGCTAATTGGTTCTTGTAAAAAAACATGAAAAGGCTGTATTAAATTATAATGTCATTGCACTGATTGATTGGCATGCATCATTGACTGTTGTTACTTCTTAGAATTTGAGTTTTATATCTACTATATGTACCACAACCTTGTCATGGTGGAAGGGTTTGTGCTTACCGATGACCACTAGAGCTGTGCTTGCAGGAGTAATAATAATTCCTCCTGGTAGGGCCACCCATGCCAAATAGGACAAAGGTTAGGAGCCAGACCACGCAGCGTCTGTTCCTCTGTGAAGCAGCTGCAAAGGCATCTGACCCCAGTGGGGCTGCCATTAAGTGATGGTGTCCCGTTAAAAACACTATTGAGGAAGGCAATGGGAAACCACCTCAGTTACTATTCCCAAGAAAATAAGGATGGACAACATAGAGAAATTGAGTCCTGTCAACTGCGGGACTCAGCCCGTGGGGCCGTGTGCTGTGCCTGGTAGCGGGGGAGGCAAGGCTTTCGCAGTCGTCATCCCACGAAAACCTTGCAGGAGAGAAAAAAACAGCAGCAGGACAGAAGACACAGAAGACAAAAGGAGTTAGAAAAGGAACATGGAACGTCAGCACACTGCTGAGGACAGGCAAATTAGAGAATATTAAGCGAGAGATGGAAAGAGGTAATATAGATGTTTTAGGTCTCTGCAAGGTGAGATGGAAGGATAGCGGGGATTACTGGAGTGACAATTATAGATCGATACACAGTGGGGGGGACGAGAGCCAATGAGGGGTTGCCATAATATTAAATAAAGGGGTAGGAAGAAGCGTAGTCAACATAGAGCAAGCAACTGATATAATTTTACTCTTAGAGATTAAAACTGAACCGACGAACTTGGTCATTGTTCAGGTATACATGCCACCGAGCAACCACAAGGAGGAAGACGTCAATAGGATTTACGATGAGTTAGAGGATATAATCGCGTGTGTTCCTGCAGGGAAACATTTGATAGTGATGGAGGATTGGAATGCGACGGTAGGCGAAGGAAGAGATGGTGGTGAGGTGGGGGACTATGGGTTAGGCACGAGGAATGAACGCGGGGAGAAAACAATTGATATCTGCAGGAGACAGGGGTTAGTCATCACCAACACACGGTTTAGACACCACAAAAGGCGTAGGTATACATGGAAAATGCCAGGTGACTCAGTAAGGTATCATTTAGATTATATTATGTTTAGGCACAGGTTTAGGAACAATGTGATAAATTCACACGGTTTCCCGGGAGGGGATGCGGACTCTGACCACAATTTAGTTGTTATGAAATGTAACGTCCGTTTCAAAAAGATAAGGCAGGGGCGACGGGTTAGGATATGGAATTTTGAAGCATTAAATGGATTAGTGAGGAAGGAGTATCAGCAGGCTGTAGAGAAAATGATGGATGACGGTAAAGAACTGAGTACTATCGAAGAAAAATGGGAATGTATCAAGCAATGGATATTGGAAGCCGCAAAAGACACTATACGAACCGTTAGCGGGAAAAGGATAAGGAAACCATGGGTAACGGATGAGAGAAGAAAGTGGAAGAATGTAAACACAGGCAGAACGAAGAATTAAATAATAAATTGAGACGGGCTGAAAATAAACGTGGAAAACACTATTCTAGAATATGGAAAGCTTACAGAAGAAGGGTGAAATTGGTGCTCTATACAGCAAGGTTAAGTTATTATCGGGAAGTAAGAAGGCAAGATCTGTGCTAAGGGTTAAAGATAAATGGGGTAAGATAGTAGTTGAACCAGGAAAAATCCAAGAGAGAAGGAAGGAATATATAGAAACACTGTATGGTAAAGAACTTAGGCAAACAAGGTTAGACATTGAACAGAGGGGAACAAAGAGGAAGATGGCTTAGGACCAGGCTTACTCGACGACGAGATAGAAAAGGCATTCAGGGAGAAAAAACCAAATAAGGTCATGGGGGTAGACAACATACCAAAGAAACTATTGAAATGTTTAGGAAAATGTGGGAAGCAGACTCTATATGGATTGATTCATAGTTATCTATGAGGATGGAATCCGGCCGGAAGATTTTGTGAGATCAGTGTTAGTTCCTATTCCGATAAAGGTAAAGGCTACATCATGTGAGGATTACAAAACAATAGGTTTGATATCCCACACAGCTAAAGTTATTCTCAGGATCATCAACAAAAGGGTAGAGAGTAAGGCAAATGATTACTTAGGGGATGATCAGTTTGGGTTCAGGAAAGGAAGAGGTACGCGTGATGCCATTGCAGTAATGAGATCACTAATTGAGAGGAATATAGAATACAACCAGGACGTTTTTTCCTGTTTTGTAGATTTCGAAAAAGCGTTTGATAGAGTGAATTGGGAAATGTGTATTGCAGAAAATAGGAATGGATTGGAGGGACAGAAGACTGATCCGCAACCTGTACATGTCTCAGACTGCTCAGGTGCGAGTGGAGAATGGAGAATCATGATGGACAGTGTTAGGAAGAGGGGTAAGGCAGAGTTGCCCATTGTCACCGGTGCTGTTCAATGTATATGTGGAGGAAATGATTAAAGAGGCACGGGAAGAACTGGAGGTAGGAATGACAGTCGGAGGGGAATTGGTAAAATCGGTTAGGTTTGCTGATGACCAAATATTAGTTGCTCAGTCAGCCAAGGGGTTGCAAGCATTGCAGAGTGAATTGGCGGTTCGGTGAGATAGATATGGGATGAGAATTAATATTAAAATAGGAGGGGAAAGAAGAGAGCAGGTAGAACAGTTTATGTATCTTGGAAGTGTTTTGGACCAACACGGTCAAAGTAGTAGGGACGTAAGGAGAAAAATTGCGCTAGGCAAGGAGGCTTTCTCAAGGAGGAGGGAGTTGATGACGGGGACATTGAGTAGAGGGATGTTAAGATAAGACTCGTAAAAACTCTGATATGGAGCATAGCCATGTATGATGCGGAATTGTGGTTGCTGAAGCAGGAGGCTTTTAAAATTTGGGTGTGGAGAAGAATGGAAAAGGTGAAATGGACCGAAATGAAAACAAATGAGGAAGTGGGTGAGGAGAAGGGTTTATTGAGAACAATCTTATGGAGGCAGGAAAAATGGATGCAAGACGAATTGCATGGCAGTGGGATGTTGAAAAAAGTAATAGAGGGGAGAATGTTGGGCAAGTGGATAATTACATTGTTTGGTTTTGTTTGAAGATACAAAATATTTATTTGATAACTGTGTCCATCCAAATATTTACCACAACTGATAGTAACCTTATAAGCATGAAACAAATATTTTTGAATAAATGAATTAATGTTTATAATATTAATGATGGTTTCATTTCGCAAGGTGCAGGAATGTATTTCACAAATTTGCTACACAGATAGTGACAGAATATTTACCAACAGGGCAGAGAGAGGTGGGGGCCCTCAGGTGTGCTGAAGAGTTGTTTAGACCATTTTCAGGTTAGTTTCTCGGGGAGGGGTATGGGAAAAATTGTTCATTACAAAGGATCATGTTGGAGTATACCGAGTGTTCTTATCTCTAATTGCTCAAGAGCATCCATTTTTAATCCTTTTGGGAGTATGTGTAGTATCTCATGGACATGCTGTGGTCGAATTCCTGTAAGTGCTTGGCAATGAGAGAGTTGGTATTCTGATTTTTGTGACACCTTGCATGTACCTTGACTCATAACTTAATATTCCTACCTCACTGACTGACATAAATGCTATGGCAATCCTCGCATTTCAGTTTATAAATACCTGATTTGAGGCTATACTGGGTGTCTTTTTCCATTGGCTAGAAGTTTGGAGAGGGTTACGGACATTAACAATTTATTTACTTGTGTACCCATATTGGAAACCTTGCTTAGGGTGGGAGAACTACTCGAAGATTCCACCATTGCCCAAAATATGTCTGACGATTTGATCTCCCACATCAAAATGACAGTTAACCAGAATTATTTTAGATTTAACCACAGTCTTTACAGCCAAATGGCTGGGTTAGCTATGGGTTCCCCACTTTCACCCTTCCTAGCCGAAGTCTTCCTCAATAATGTAGAAGAACATCTTTTCAATGCTGACAATCAGCATTGCAAAAACATGGGTTATTGGTTTCGTTACATTGACGATATTCTATGCCTATGGACAGGAACCAACCAGCAGTTAGACTTCTTCCTTAATTACCTAAACACAATTCATCGGAATATCTCCTCCTCCAAGGAAAATCCATCAATGGCACAATCAACTTCCTTGACTTGTCAATTACAATAAGGGAAAATAGACCTGAATATACAATTTATAGGAAATCCACTTTTACAGACTACATAATTTCTAATGATTCCTCACACCATATTTCTCACAAACACTCAGCTCTCCACTCCACGATCCACCACCTCCTTCCTACACATCCCCCTTTCCCCCAATAACTTCAACATTGAACTCCTGGTAATCACCAATGTAGCTACCAACCATGGTTACAACCCTAAACTAGTTCACTTACTACTGTGGAAAAAACAAAAATCAAAGGCCATTTAAAGTATTTTCATTTCACAGCCCGCAGTATCTAAGGATTTTAAGTTGTGTTCAATCCCATTTCCGAGAGATATTTCACATAGGATTTCCAACTGCCTACCGACCTCAATCAAAGTAGCCTTCTACCCACCCATAACCCTTTCCAAACTTCTAGCCAATAGAAAAGACAAAAAAGATAGCCTTCTCAAATCAGGTATTATTAAACTGAAATGTGAGGATTGCAACAGCATTTATGTCAGTCAAAGAGGTAGGAATATTAAGTTACAAGTCAAGGAACACACAAGGTGTTACAAAAATCAGAATACCAACTCTCTCTTTGCTAAGCATTTACTGGAATTCGAACACAGCAGTGACTTTGTCCCCAAGATACTACACATGCTTCCAAAAGGATTAAAAATGGATGCCCTCGAGCAATTAGACATAACAAGGCACTTGGCAAACCGTAACACAACCCTTTGTATTGAGCAATTGTTCCCATACCCCTCCCCAAGAAAATAGCCTGTAATTGGTCAAAGCAACCCCTCAACCCACCTGAAGACTTTCATTCACCCCTCCCCGCCCGCAGGGTATATATTCTGTCACTGTCTGTTTAGGAAATTGTCATGCAGCAAGTTGGTGAAAAAAATTAAAAAATGAAATGTATTTCTTTTAGCAAAGTGGATAAAATAATTCCTATGACATCCTATCACATGAAACAATAAAATATATTGATTCTATAATTAATTAGCATTTCTTTTCTTTTATTAATTGATTTGATGGCACAGAGTTAATTCTCTTACTTATTACTTATACTGTCAGGTGAGTGCTTGATAAGGGCAAGGGTCAATGCTATATAGTTTAAGTTAGGTATTTGGTTGGACAAAACTTTCAAATAAATATTTTGTAACTAAAAAAAAATCCAACCTACCTTACATAAGGTACCTATTCATGGCTGTGTACTTCTTCCCTCCCTTCATCCCATCCAACATCCCTATCCTGTTCCTGCCCTTTCCTATTTTACCTAACAACCACCAAGCATCCATAAGCTTTCTCTCAACAAACCCCTCTCCTCACCCACTATCACCAGTAGTTCCTCGTTTGATTTTCTTTCGGTGCATTCTTCTCCCCACCCACATCTCAGAAGCCTCCAATCTACGTCTATCCTCCTGCTTCAGCGACCACAGTTCCACACCTTACATGGCTACGCCCCATATCAGAGTTTTTACGAGTCTCGTCTCTTAACCTCCCTACTCAAGCTCCCCATCATCGAAAGCCTCCTTGCCTAGCGTAATTCTTCTCCTTGCCTCCCTACTACTTTGACCATATTGTTCCAAAACACTTCCAAGATATGTGCAAGATATCTACCTGTTCTATTTATTCCCCTCCTATTTTAATATTTAGCTTAACCTTTGTTTTATTAATATTGATTCTCATCCCATATCTATCGCATTGTAACTCCAATTCACTCAGCAATGCTTGCAACCCCTTGGCTGACTGAGCAACTAATGCTTGGTCATCAGCAAACCTAACCGATTTTACAAATTCCCCTCCGACTTTTATTCCTACCTCCAGTTCTTCCCATGCCTCTTTATTGACTTCCTCCACATATACATGGAACAGCACCGGTGACAATGGGCAACTCTGCCTTACACCTCTTCCTAGCACTGCTCATCTGGACTCTCCATTCCCCACTCGCACCTGAGCAGTCTGAGACATGTTCAGGTTGAGGATAGTCTCCTGTCCCTCCAATCCATTCCTATTTTCTGCAATACATACATTAGTTTTTCCCGATTAACTCTATTAACCTTTTTTTAGAAATCTACAAAACAGGCAAATACGTGCTGATTGTATTCTATATTCCTCTTGATTAGTGATCTCATTACTGCAATGACTTCACTTGTGGCTAGTGGCTTAGTGCCTCTTAGTAGCCTACTTGTGGCTTAGTGGCCTCCGAGTCTTTTGTGGCTTTCAATAACACTTTCTTGATACATTCCCATTTTTCTTCGATGGTACTCAGCTCTTTATTTTATATTACAGCAGCCCCTCCTCGTCGGCTCTTGTCCCCGTCGCTGTATATTATTCTATAATTATCACCCCAGTAGTTCCCACTATCCTTCCATCTCACCTCTTTCCATCCCTTGCTTAATATTCTCTAATTTGCCTGTCCTCAGCATTGTCCTGCCATTCCATGTTCCTATTCTTTCTACTTTCGTCTTCTTCTGCATCTTCTGTCCTGCTGCTGTTATTTTTCCCCTGCTAGGGTTTCGTGGGATGAAGACTGCTGAAGCCTTGCCTCCCCCGCTGCCGGATGCAACACACGGTCCCTTAGGCTGAGTCCCATAGTTTCCAGGACTCAATTTCGCCATACTGTCCATCATAAAAATCTGGGAATAATAATTGAGGTGGTTTCCCATTGCCTTCCTCAATAGTGTTTTTAACTGACACAATCATTCAACGGCCATCTCACTGAGGAACAGATGCTGGGTGGACCACCTTTCGTGTGACTCCTAACCTTCAACTTATCTGGCATGGATGACCCTGCCAGGAGCAATTAATTATTACTCCTGCCAGCACAGCTCTAGGGGTCACCGGAATGCATAAGCCCTTCCACCACGTTAAGGTTGTAGTCAATGGGAGGGATTTATTTATTTCTTTCTTCCTAATTTCCCTCACCCATCCTCTGCCCATATGTAAGAGTATGGCTGGGGTTGATTCTTCCCATAAAACTCATGTCTTAATAAGATACAAGTTACAGAGAAAATGGACTCACCAGTAACTCAATTTTGCATTGACCACTGTGTCTGCTTTGCTTCAACCGCCGGATTTGACCATCAGGCAATCATATTAAAATCCTTGGTACCTTCTTGGGTAATCACCAGGTGATCTGAGAACCTGCAGAATGATCAAAATAGTTGCATAAATATTTGGGAATATGAGGATTACATTAAGAGTACTTGCATAAACCATTCTGATAATTCAGAAGGTAAATGATTTTATTTGGACCCCAATTCGAAGAAAACTAACTATATCTGTGACATTTCCAAGTATGTCTAATCAATAATTCCTTAAAATTATAATTATCAATAATTGTACGAAAGAAACAGATGATATAACAGGATAACGGCATTGACCTTACTGTATTAAGTACAAAGGAGAATGTATTTACATATTAATTAATAGTTGATGCTTAAGGCATACAACATTTAGTATGTCAACTGAATCAGAGTAACAAAATGCCATAATTAGCAGTAATTCATAAGTCTGTTTTTCAAAGCTATGGATCAGTTTACAAGTCCTTAGAACTAAGGAGTTTTTCAATGGTGATAAATGGCACAGTGAACTACTTTACACCTACTAGATATCTGTGGGTAAACACACTAGTATTCTACAATTAACTGGAACAAAATACATGTAAAATGCCAGAAATTCTTGAAACACACACTACATACACAAAATGTGCTCTGATTTACACCCATATGGAGCATACTTACTGACAATGGCAGTAATTATATGCATTGTAAGCAGGGAAGCTAAAATAAATCAAGTAATAAGGTTGCTCATTATCATGCATAGTCATATATATGTATATTTAGGTGGTAAGGGATGGAGTGGATAGTGTGGTGGCTAATTTATTACCACCACAATAGGACTGGGTTTGACTACTGGAGGTGGCAGGATTTTTCACTGGTACCCCAATCCCTATTTGGGGTGCCACATTTTGAGAGTGCTTAGAGGACTGTTACTACGGTTCATTGGTTGGAACTTTGTGACCCCTTGGCACCTATCGCAAAGAGTAGCCCAGGTTTCTCTCCACCATTCTTCCATTACCCGAACATCCTACTGCTACCATTAAGTACCTGTTTATCCCTAATTAAGACTGGTTGTCTTAGCTATCGACCGCCACCCTAAATAACCAATCAATTTTGAGGTAGCAATTAACATGAATAAGAAAAATGGATAAGTAAAAACCAAGACGTGTTATAGACACAAGTAAAAGATGAGTATGCTCCAATTTGCAGAAGAGGTAGCTAGACTCATGGAAAAGAACAAAGGTCTACCTAACTTGGATACTATTCTGTTTAGGGAAGGTGATGACATTGTAGGTACAGGCTCAAACAAAATTTAAAATAAAGTAATAAATAGTCTACAGCTAAAGAGATGAGGAAAATGTCGCAATAAGGCTTGGGAAGAATAAAAAAAATACACATCAACCAGTAGAAATATTAATATTTAACATCAATATAGCATATGATGGAAGAAGCAATAGGAAGGTTCACCCACACTCAGTAAACTGAGGAGAGAGGCTAGGAGTAGATTGGAGGGATAGGAAACTTATCCGTAGCTGATACATTTGTCAATGTTCTCAGGTGAGTGTGGCAGATGTAAGTCAGCCTGAGCAATGTGAGGAAGCGAAGTAAGTGTCCATTATCATCCATACTTTTCTGTGTATATGTGTAAGAAATGGTTAAAGGGTCATGGGAATCTTGGAGATAGTAATGATAGTCTGTGGGCAATTCAAAAAATCCGGGTTGCATATGATCAAGCTATAATTTACCAGTCAAGTGGTAGCAAGCATAAGCATTTCTGAACATATTGTTAAGTCAGTGCAATAAGTATAGGATAAGAATCAATGTAAATAAACAAAGATTATGCAATTTTCAAGAATTAGAAAATCTTATTTTAATAGTAAAATTTGAGTTCATAAAGTAGAGCAAGTGGAACACTTAAACTATCTCGGAAGTGTTCTGAACAAAAATGGTCCAAGTAGTAGAGACATGAGAAAAGAATTGAGTTAGGCATAGAACCTTTCACAAGGAGGAGTGAGTTGATGACAGGGACTTGGAGAAAGAATTTTAAGGAAAGGCTGATCAAAAAATTGTATATGGACCATAGATTTGTACAATGTGGAAACAAGGTCATTGAAGCAGGAAGATAGGCGTGAATTGGAGGCGTGAAGATGAATGAAAATGTGAAGTGGACAGAAATAAAAACAAACAAAGAAGTACTAGACATAGTTGGGGAGGAGAGGGGACTGTTGAGAGAAATTCAGAGGAGGCAGGATGCGGAGCACTTTAATAGGGGATGGAATATTGAAGACTGTGATTGATGGGAGAAGGATACAAATGATGAAGGGAATGAAGGGAGGTAGATGGTATACAGAAGAGATGATTTTATTTTCATGTGCAGTCAGGTCGTTTTTTAAACGAGGCTAAGAAATGTATGGGGCGATTAGTTTTTCTCCATCAGAAACCAATCCAAATGCCAGACTACCAAATAATAATGACCTGACCTCCTTTCATGTCGCACAAAATACCCATTGTTTTTCGCTCTCTATCTCACTTGCCCAACATTTTCTTCTCTTTACAGGTAGTATAACCAGTAATATACCTTGATTTCACTTACCATGTAATCTTTTAATGCATCATAACAACATTGTCAATTTCCCTAAAAGCAAATCCTAGCCGTCTAATCCATGAAATATCATAATTTGAAAAATGGTCTCGGGAATACAAAGAAACTCCCGCGGGTTTCAGCTTGGGGAAGGATTTTCTGTGTACACCGTACGAAGACGGATTTAATTCCACGTCCCAGTGCACATGCTCGCCACTAGATGCCTCTACTTGATTCAAATTAGAATACCAACAGGATGTGGTTGAGGTGATATTGGGAAAAGTCGGCGCAATGCGGGAGGAATTATTGTTTCTTTCGGTCGGGGCGTCAAGGGGGTGGGGGGAAAGAGGGAGAGAGCCTTCGGAGGGGCACCGGGGGACGGCGGCGGCTGGGGAGGCGTCCTCGCACGGCGCGAGGCGATCGCTATCTCTCGCAATCACCCCGCCATCACAATGGACGGCGGCTGCGGAGCGACCTCCAGCAAACCCTCCCCGACGGCCTTCCTCCTCCCCGCTCCCGTCCACCCACACCCTGGTACCACACAACAACAACGGCGATGTCCAACTCTCACATCTTCCCATATCCTTCCGTGCGAAAGAAAGGAAGGCGCCAGAGCGTTGTCGATTCCCTTCTCGTAGGTGTCGCCCGCGCCATATTTAACCTCCGCCCGGGCCGCGGGGTGGCCATGACGCCGCAGAGGGAGAGATAGAGAGAGAATAACAAAAAAATAAAAAAACTCGAAAAAGGAAGAGAAAAGAAACGCCTGGTTTGCCGTAACCGTGGTCACGGTTCCTTCAACTCCCATTCTTTCTCGCACGCGTAATTCACGCGGGTTCTTCCGCGCGCGCCCGAAATCGGGTATTTCAAAAGATCGAGTTCTTGAGTGGTTGCATCCATGAGTAGAGGGGGAAATACATTGTTGCATTTGCGTTAATAATTTCAATGTAAATGTTCTCCACACTCGAGTAATTAATTACGAAAGGGGTTTTCCTATTCTTAATTTACGAATCTCGCCGATTTGTGTAGCCTTTCCAGAACAAAATGTCAACTTTTCCGCGTAAATATTTCATTATTTGCAAATTATCATAGGAAAAACATGATACCTATTCCAAAATTCAAATTCATGGATTGATGACCCTGGTACTACTGTTTTTTCCATAACAGAAAGAATTAAAGTATGCAGTAGCACGCAATATGAAATCGTAACTACGAGCAATTAAACAAGCAGCATTTTAAGAAAAAATGCGATGTTTACCAATTTTTGAGGGCATCACGAAAATATTTCTCATGATTTAGAGAGGCTTCCAACAATATTCCTATTTTTTTTGCAGATTTAAAACGTTTTCAGACTTTTTGAAACCATCAGATAGCTTTTCATGCGGTCTCCTTCATTTATCTCTACATATTAATTTGCTTGGAAACAGGATTGGTGCGGTAGTCAAGTCTTAAGAGACTTCCATAACAGAGAACCTATGGTAGCTAAAAATGATATACATATGTATATGTACACTCTATACCCCGCAGTGTTGTTTTGTGGAAGATGCTAGGGCACCAGCCATTAATGCATACATGTATAGAAAATGTGAGTTCATGCCAATAAATCCAAACGCTTATCATTTACAAGATATGAACTCCATAACGATGCTAACTACAAAATTTCGGGGGCAGATATACCTCGGTCTGAAATATTTTAGCGTGGTTTCGTGCGTCGGATGACGTTGATGCAGTCAAAATGCTGATAAAAATATAAAAATCTTTTGGTTGTCTACACATTGTAAAGCGAAATTTCATGAAAGGTTCGAGAACAGTTAGGAAATTGGCATTCAAAACCACTGCGAGACCCATATTAGATTTTCTACAAATGTGTGGGGCCCGTGCGAAATCGGTCGCGAAGAATAATTGAAGAAATTGCTAAGGAAGGCGTCCAGTTTCGTGTAAGGGACATACTCGTAAATAACCGTCACCGTGGTGAGACTAAAAGTATCAAATATATGGGACACTTTAAAGAAAAGTAAATCATCAACAAGATTGGGATGTCTCTATGAAGCATTTAGGATTAGTCAGGAATGGGAAGAAATTACCAAACTGTTAAAGAAAACCCCACCTTTCATTGAAAGAACGACCACAAATTTATGATAAGTGCAAGATGGCGGAAAGTGGACAAAGGAAATTATTCTTTCTTTAAACCGTTCAATAGAGAATTGGAACGGTTAACCTGATAAGACATCTTAAACCCTTTCCCAAAGAGCCTAAAAAAATTTTTAAGCGGATACTTCAAAATTTTTAAAAAATGCCTAGGTGAAGCGATATATATGTATGAATTTGTATGTCCATATTACCTCCGGGCATTGATGTTGTGTACTGTACTGATTAACAATGATAATAAACAAGAGTAAATCGCGTACATAATATGCTATGTAATATAAGAAAAGAGATACTTAGAGATTCCTTATCGAACAGACATAGGTCTAAGATGTATTCAATGGTTTCTGGCTCAACCTGATGACGCCTAAGCGTTGAAACTAGTACGTAGTACCAAAATAAAGAACAGAGGAAAAATATATTGTGTTTTTCATTTAATTAGGTTTATGGTGATATTCCTTCGTACAATCTACGAAAAATAACAAAAAAACAGTGAAACACGGAGACAAGGCTAACCATCTCCATTGTACGGTTTTATCCATATCCTTTTTTATGGATTGGGGTGGGTTTCTTAACACCCCCTGACATATACTCTTAAGGCTCTTCGCCGGAGTATATGAAGAAAAATATGTTCTCACGGGCAATTAAAGTCTATGATATGTCAAAGCGCAGCAATGCGGATGTATAGAACAAGGGGAAAGCATGATGCTGTGGAATCTGATTTATTTTTAAATGGTGCCTCATTAATTCACGGTTTAAGTAATTAACTTTTTTATTTTTGCAAACAATGCGGTAATATTTTAACGCGGGGCGTCCATTAGTCACATTAGAGTTTTGGAGGATGTCGGGTTGGGGGCAGAGGGGGTCCTCCAGAATCGCGTTGGACGGCATTCGGGAAGAGGAATGGTTGGTCCAAAGGCCACACCCCGTGACGATTTCTCTTCCATTTTGCATTGACGATATCAGCGGAGCAAAAAAATAATATCAGTCTTGAGAGGAATATCCGAACTGGGATTCTGTTCTAGAAATTAGTAGTACTCCAGCGTATACGTTTACAGTGGTTCCCAGAATATGCGAGGCACGGAGCACAATGTATTTTTGCGTCCATCCAAAAAAGAAGTTGCACTCGGAACTTCTTTTTACAAACACCACGCACGTTTACTTCAGCTAAAACTCATGAAACCGAAAGAGCCAGGGGTTACGTGGTCAAGAAATCAGTCCCCAAAACAGAGCCGCACGTTC
The DNA here is from genome assembly GCA_037158775.1 of Hetaerina titia. Classification (NCBI taxonomy): domain Eukaryota; kingdom Metazoa; phylum Arthropoda; class Insecta; order Odonata; family Calopterygidae; genus Hetaerina; species Hetaerina titia. The sequence goes on along the minus strand of CM073776.1, from coordinate 71,115,091 downwards.
GACAGACTAATGTTTCACTGTTGTAATCACGAAAAAAGTTTGAAATTTTCAATTCGTATTCACACCAATGCATTTTGAGGAGATTTTAGAAGATGTAATTCGACTTCTTCTCTTTAAAAATTATTGGGCCATTTCAATCCATTAAACTTTTTTAATGAACGTTCAATTAATCAAGTTCTGAAACATATTGAGATGAAAATACTACCTTGAACAAAAAGTTCCCGGAATAACCACCGTGTGGCGCTCCCATCGTTCCGATTTGAGTTCTGTTTTTATTGTTAAATTGGTACATCTGTTGTTGATATTCCCTTTAAATCTTAGTGTCATAACTTGACATTTGCAAAAGTTACGTAGCCAAGAGTACATCTATCTCTGTGTGTGTTGGCGATTTTTTACAATTGCAGAAATGGATTTAAATTTGCAACAACGAACTTGTATTAAATTTTGCGTAAAAAACGGATTTAGTGGCGCACGGACGTTGGAAATGTTGGAAAAGTGTTTCGGCAACGATTCTCTAAAAAAAACGGTCGTTTACCAGTGGCACGAGCGGTTCAGAAGCGGTCGTGAGTCAATCGAAGATGATGAACGCAGTGGCAGACCATCGACATCGAAAGTCGGTGAAAAAATTGATAAAGTAAAAGAAATGTTGGTCAATAACCGCAAATTAACCATCAGAGAAATAGCGGAGGACTTGAACATTGCCTATGGATCCGCCCAAGACACTGTGGTTAATGATTTGGGTTTCCGTCGTGTAGCAGCAAAGTTGGTGCCAAAAGACCTCAATTTCATGCAAAAAAGAGACCGTGTTGACGTCGCAAAAGACATGATTTGCGAGGCTGAATCCGATCCCACATTCATCAAAAGGATCATTACTGGAGACGAGACGTGGGTTTATGAGTACGACACGCAATCCAGACATCAGGCAAGTGAATGGCGTTCACCAAATGAGCCGAGACCAAAAAAACCACGTCGTTTTCAGTCAAAAAAGAAGGCAATGCTGACGGTTTTCATGGATTACAACGGTGTAGTGCATTATGAATTTTTGCCAGAAGGCCAGACAGTAAACAAAGAGTATTATTTGGGCGTTATGAGACGTTTGCGTGAAGCAATTCGCCGAAAGAGACCAGAAATCGTCGCACAGTGCGTCGAGACCGTCGCACAGTGCTATCATTATTCGTAATTTCTTGACGAAAAATGCAACAAATACCATCCAACAGCCACCGAATTCACCTGATTTGGCTCCCTGTGACTTCTTTCTGTTCAATCGAGTTAAAAAACCATTACGGGGAACGCGTTTTAGCAGCCGAGAGGAAGTAATGGAAAAATCGCAGGAAGCACTGATGGACATACCGAAAACCGAATATAAAAAATGTTTCGAGGATTGGATCAAGCGCTGGCATAAGTGTGTTGCAGTCGATGGGGATTACTTTGAAGGGGACAATATATATTTAGATGAATAAACATGTATTTTTAATTTTCTGAATAAATTCCGGGAACTTTTTGATCAAGGTAGTATTAACAAAGTCAATAATTTCATTTCAATCTAATCTATTAGGTAATCTACCGGTTAAGGTAGGTTTTTGGATGGGCACAACTATATGTATGTTATGCAAATTCCATAAAGTTACGCCTGAGACAACAAATGTCTGAAACTATTTTTCTCCAGGTTTGCCTCCCAAGATCCGTTTTTACATGTTATTCATTTATTCTGAAAACATTTGCAATGATTAGATGCAGACCAAAAAACTGCATCGTTGAGCGCGGGTATGACATTGCCTACTCCCAGCAAGATGAATTTTTCCAAAAAAAGTTTCCCGAGGATAAACGGAACTTCTCGAGCTATATGTGTCAAACGACAAGGGGAAGATTGGCAGGAAACAAACTGCATGGCTCAACACAATTCCAGTGGGTCAGTGAGTAGGTATACATGCGATTGCACGATAAATATTGTATGAAATATTCCAAAATAAACGCCCTTGTGTGTTAAGGGCGCCTTTTCATCGCCAATGAAATGCTTCCGTTTCCAGCATATTTTCCTCCCACGCTAAGATTAGATTGCCGACCGTGACTACCCATTTGTCAGAGAAAAGTACTTGCTTGTAACTCTTCATTTTTTGCAATAGGTAGTATTCTAATTACTCCCAGAATTGGGATGTTTTGTCGTAGTCTAAGCATTCTTTTCTCGAGTTTTAAAAATATTAAAATAATGGAAGAAGGCAATTTTGGTGAATTACTAAAATGGATGAATGCAAAACCACTCCTTAAGACTCAAATCGTCATTATGCACTAGCGTTAAAACAACTCTTACTCAACCCATAACGATGTAAAAATTCAAAAAATGTATGGATTAATGTCTTCCTAATATTTTAAACTTTTCTGTTGAGAGGAGAATATAATATCCACCAACGTCGCTATTTGGAAAGCACTGGAAATACGAATGAAATCCGAGTGAAAGGAGATGTATAACATCAATCAGGTTTTCGGATGAACAATCTTTAGTTATCCAGACAGTCAAGGGGTAAAAAGCATTGCTGAGCGCATTAGAAAATTAGGGTAAGAGGTATGGGATGGGAATCATTGTACACAATAGAGAAGGGGAGAGGTTTTCAGGAAACTGGAAGGTTAAATTGAGCGCTAAAACAGGAGGTCATAAACTAGCGCAGAAGGAACAGTTATCCAGAACACCTATCTCGGAAGTGTTCTGGACCAAAATGGACATAGTGGGGACACAAGAAGAAGAATTCGTCAGGCAAAAGAGTATTTACGAGGAGGAGGGAACTGATGACAGGGACGTTGAGTAAGAAAAAACTAGTTTAAATTTTGATATGGAGTGTGGGTTTTGTACGACGCGGAAACGTATTCACTGAAGCAAGACGATAGGTGCACATTAGAGGATGTGAGATGTGGGTGTAAAGAAAGATGGAAAGGGTGAAATGGAAAGGAAAACAAACAAAGTGCTAGGCATGGTGGGGGAAGAGAGGGGATTGTTTGAAAATATACAAAGAAGATGGGAAATGTGGATGCAGAGCATTTTAATTGGGGGTGGACTGTTGAAGGCTGTGATAGAGGGGAGGGGGAGAACGTTTGGCAGGCAAGGAAGGTAGGAGGAGAAAAACGACAAGTAAATTGGAGGGAATGAAGGAAAGAAGAATATACGCGGAAATGAAGAGCAGTTTGATGTAGTGTGGGATGTCTATGTACATCTTGTTGGACGAGGCTGAGAAGTGTAGCGATGATAAATTTGTGTCCATCCAAAACCTAAACGGTACACTCAGTCACTCTTGTCGGTATTTTCCAAATAGCTGGCTAAATACTAAAACTATAATGCCATGCTTATTAAAATTAAATTGGATGGGCCAGAAATAAAACGGGTGTGCGTTGGTAATGATCCGTTTGGATAAACCTTTTCCCACCGCCCCCCCCTCCGAATAGGACCCTCAAGGTGTTTCGGTAGCTATTGCCTCCCACGCAGGGAATCGCACGTCTAGTCATTTAATTATTACCTTCTCCGACAATTGCCAAGCTCTTAAGAATAAAACTTGTGGCTCTCTAAAGCCACCACTCCACAATCCGTGAGTATTTTCCTAATCGCATAATTACGAGGGAGCTCACTTTAACTCACCTCACTGATACCTAGAAAGGACATCGATCTATTCCGTGCAAATACAAGAACATGTCCTGGCGTCTATAAAAATGCATCGACCGAAATGACAATTACGTATAAAAATAAGAGGAACGTTCAAGCTTTAAATTTACGCAGCAGATATATTGAAAATATTTCTTTTTGTTACTAAAAAAATTGGAGCCCTTACTTTTGGGGTAATATCGTACGTACTATCTTCATAGATTAAATAAATTTGAACGTACCATGAATTAAAACAGCTCGTATAATGATGGCGTTGAAGTAGGCCGCCACACAAGTTGACCCATTTTTTTCTAGTCAGATAGAACCCTAAAAAATATTTTTAGGACCCTCAAAATCTTACGCAAATAATCTAGTTTCCGTTAATTTCCTTTCCTTGAAAACTGTATGCGCAAAATGGCATGTGAGGTGAGGAAGGAGAATGGAGACTCCACAAACCTGACCTTAAATGATTTCCACAAAAGCTCCTAATTTCATTAAGGTATCTTTTATAAAACCTGTAATCAAACACGACTGAATGTCAAAACTTAAGCAAATAATATATCATTATCCTATAATATGCATATCAAGATACGTTATCAAAATAAACGTGACAGAAGTTGTAAAAATGTACGAATCCCTCAAGCGCCTTTCCCAGCCTTTCTTCTCTCAAGGTTGTGAATGTGAATTTACAGCTGTGGGAGCGCCAAATTCTGACGGAATCTCCACATTTACTCAAATCCTTTGCTCCCAATGACGTTTAGTCAACTGGTCACATTAAATACCATTTCTCAGTTCTAGACTTGAGTTTAAAAACTGCTATGCGTTCGTATAGATTGAAAATAATAGCCGTGACAGGGCGTGTTTGGTCATTCATTGCCATTAATTGGTAGTCTAAAGTTTGAGGTAGGCTTTGGATGAACATAGATAGACCGAACATGCCTACACTTCTCAGCCTTGCCTAAATCGACAAAGCCTGATGAGCGAGCAGATTACGGTTCCGTCTTCCAAATCGGCGGTAAATCGCCGGGGACCGATAAGAATAATTTTTATTCGAAAGCACATATCCTCCAAGATGCTCCATTTCAAAAGTACCCGAAGTTATATAGTGGGAACATCCTTAAATGACGTCATTAAAATGAAGACCGAAGTAAGCGAATTCATCGCTTTGACTTCATAGAGATAACTAGGAATTTAACTACTTTATAACTAGACATTTGTCTACGAAGACAAATCCATACGTATTTATAAAACTAAAACTTCATCTTGACACCAGTTTCAGTCAACGACGTGGCCTCTAATTCACGCCATTGAAAAACGAACTTCGATTTTCACTTGTGACTTTCTAGATGGTTTTCATCCCAGGGCTCGGGCTGTAAATGAAAAAAATGTGTCCTATACCAATCCGAGACAGTTTTCTTAATCGAAGCTTGAAAAACAGCTTGTTTCTATCTGCAACCATTTAGTATAGAGCCATCATTAAATATTTGTTTTTGAAAATCAATTCCCCTACGCAAATCAAAGATGATTTGGATGCTATGTCCATCAGCTATGGACTCTGCAACATCATTTACTACCGTGACATTTTGGGCAATTGAATTTAAACGTGGCCTTACCAGCTTGGTTGATGATGAACGTCAAATTAAGGTCCGAGAGATAGCAGAGGATATGGGTATATCGAAAGAACACGTTTGTAATATACTGACTGGAGAATTGGGCATGCGTAAGCCATCCGCGCGTTGAGTGGCGTTTGCTCACTTTGTACCAAAAGCAGATTCAAATGAATACATGGTCTGTATAAAGAGTATTGGGAAAGGCTTTGGAAAACAATAGATAACTTTCAGACATTGCTGCAATGCCTCAAAATGTTTCGAACCACATCCCTGGAGCGTCGACACACTTTTGTCAGCGGCTTTTCCACGACTAGAAGGCTCTCTGGTAGACGGCTTACGGAAGGTCTTTCAGGGTACGCGTTCCAAGCTTTTTTGACGGCACTTAGGCTCTCATGATGGTTTCCTTTGAGGGAGGATTTTACTTTTGGAAATAGGAAATAGTCTGCTGGTGCCAAATCGGGACTGTAAGGGGTTTGGAGAATCGTCACGATGCCGTTGCAGAATCAATGGCATGTGTAAACACAGCGGTCCACGCCAATTCAAACGAAAATATCATGATAATCCATTAAATACGAGCAGTAATGCGTGGATTCGTAGTCTTAAATAAACAATCAATTAGGAAACAAATTATTCTACTTCCATCGCACAAAGAAAATATCTGCCATTTTTTCATCATAGCTCGATATAAATTCCATGCATTCCTCTTCCTCTTATTTTAATTTACCATATATATTGCGAACTATAAAACCGTTTGTTGACCCTTTCGCGAACTTTCAAGGCAACGGTAAATGTGCTTGCGCGCAGAAATACCAATCATCGGTGTGGTTTCGTCAAAACTTTATTAAAGGTCCTTAACTTAGAGAACTTCACGGAAAATTAATTGGCGCATGCGTACTTTGACACTATGTGAGATGTCATAAATTATTCACGAATAAAAAATTACCGTAAAGCAAAACCTTAGTGCGTATTTATGGAAAGCATACATTTCCGTCTTCACGACACTGCCTGTTTGGAAAATTTCAGTCTCGTAGCGAATGGATGCCGCCGCTACATTAACTCCTCGCAGAGGTTTCCTACCTCATCCCACCTAGCTAACTCCACCGAAATAATTCCTAGAAAAATAAATATGTTCAATGTACAAGGGTAGGCTGAAAACTAATGAACACATGCTTGTAGACCACAAACTAAATGATCTTCAGAAGCACACCTCGTGGCATGTGGAAGTAACAATCCCCCTAAACACGCATGCGCAGGTTTGAAGTCGTTACATTCATCCAGTATATTTTGAGAAGCGGAAGTTGGAGACGTGTTCTAGTGCTACGTCAACGCGAGTTAAACGTCGTGCTGTTATCGACAGCTGCCTTTACCTCATCGTCCGAGGTGTAATGATTACCCTTGAGGTGCCTCTTGAGTTGAGCAAAAAAATAAAAATCGCAAGCCTTTAAACGACGATGAATCTCATTAGGATTCCCTTTTTCAACAGTTTAAAATTCGACAACAGCACGCTGTTGCGAAAAAGAAAAACTACCTGCTACGCTGCTAATGTCAGAAATAATATTCTTGCTCACTGTGTAAACTGATCGTAAAGAAAGCGAAAGACTGGGAAATCTTGTTTATTTCCCGCCTATCACGGTTCGAGAATTATGTCATAGTTAAGTGTGCAACCTCAAATTGTGAGAAAAATGAAAAATTCAATTCCCGAACGACCTCTGAATAAAATTAATTTCGGAGATTTATATATAATATATATATAATTCGCAACGAAAACAATTTTCAATGCTCAAAACCTTTCGCAAATCGAAATGACACACTGAAACCTTCGAGCCGCTTTCGTCACAAAACGCTTTCCGAGGGGAGGTGCGAGAGATGACACGCCATATCTGTCCTTTCGTAATGTTTGCAGATGTCCTCTAAATGAACGAAGTCGTCCCCTGGTACGTGAATAGCAAGGAGAGTGGGCGACGAGGGATCGATTGAATCGACATTATTCCTCGGTCAGACTCGAATGCCATTCAAAAAGAACTACATAAAATGCGCAATTTACGACGACGTACGAGAATGCAAACCTGCTAGGTAATCTCGCGCATAAATTTACCATATAGTTTTCCATTCATTTAGATGGTTCGACTAAATGTTTCTATTTCCAACTCATTTCAAATAATTTCAAAATGTATACCAAATAAACCCTTTATATATATTCAAACTTTCCCTCCTTTCATACGACAAAGTTTTATGGCGTAATTCGCAAATATAATATAACTGTCGTCGAAAACGCTATGGCCAGAATAAATTGAAAATCCAGTAAAAGTTTGAAATTCTGAATGATGTAATCCCTTTCACGATCCATAGTGATGCGCAAAATTTGAGGAAAATAATGCGGGAGGTTTGAAATGGTTGCACTGGACCTCTATGCCAAATAAAGTGGTAACAGAGACACGGATAAAGAAACCGATTAGACATTTGATACATTTTATTAGATGAGTCAGTATTTGGGAGTCATCAACTTCTTGTCGATTTATCTCATAGCACAATGCACACAAATACGACAATTTTAAGCCACTAATTATATTGTCAAGTTTTATAGAGGAGCGGTATCATAGTAGTTTAGAGCGTTCAGCGACAGATTGGAGGCCCATGGTTCGATTCCCGACGACTTTGAACCCTCCGATTCACCAAATCCGTGTGACTTTTGTGGTACCAGATCTTCCTGCGAAACATGAGTTCCAAAGGGAAGCGAAATTTGACTTCGAGCACTATAACCTTACATTATCAATTAATTAAATTATTAGCATCTGCTTGGAGGATATGTAAGTAATTTTTATCATTTCTACCACCTGCATCAATGCAGACGGAAATTTTGAATGTGCTCACGGCTAGCGTTCCAAGTTGAGCCGATTCAATATTCCATTTTATAAAAAAAATATTGTTTACGAATCAACTTCTGTGTGTACCGCACGCTTTGAAAATAGTGTTCCCTTGAAACTTTTGAGAACATAATATTTTTACTCACGCCTGCCGAAATTCTTATAAATTTTAACTCTTTGACTCCCGCTTCGTGCGACTCATAACACCTGTACACCCCGACGGGGGCGAGATTCCCGAAGCGAGAAGAGAATGCTCCAAGGCGGGGGGAAGGGGAGGCGATGGTGACTGGCTCATTAACGCCCTTAACCAAGTGTTCCCGGAGGAGCGAGCACTCTCACACATCGACGGTTAAGGACGCGAGCCGGGGGCGAAGGAAAGACCTTTGGGGGGGGAAGCCCACGAGGAAACCATGCAAGCTGTTGTGCAAACACTTCACGTTTGTTCCGCGCGACTGAGAGAACATCTCTTCGGTGAAACTTAACATTGCGCCAACGGTTGCCGAGTTTTGACGGAAGCTTACGAAAAATTAATTTGCGGCCGCTTAATTACGCTTTCATGAACGTCAATAAAAGGTCGCGATCTCCAGGGAGCGAAGTCGACCAGTCAATCGTGAAGCCGTCGCGATTCACGATTGAAAGGGCCCACGTTCATCGGAAAGGAGAGAAGACTACCAGTCTTGGTTCTTTTAAGGAAAACCAACTACAATATGGGCCAGGCGGGTCATACTAAAGAACTCCATGCCGTATTACACTTCAATTATCATCATCATAGGTCATCTGCCGTGGCTGGCAGGTCCATGGAGGCCTCTTGCCCGCCACGTTTTCCTTTCCTCTGCCCTACCCTTCATTTCCTCACACCCATCACCCTCTTCAACATCCTCCGTCATTTTCACCCTCCTCTCTTGCCTGGCCCTTCAATCGTGCCTTGTATCATCTCCTTTAAGAGGCAGTCCCTTAAGAACACGAGCCCAAGCCAGTTCCTTTTCCTATTTCCGATGGTTTCCAGCAATCTTCTCTATTCCTCCGCTCTCCTCAACGATTCTTCATTTCTCACCCTGTCAGTCCATTTTATGCTGTCACTATCGCAGCTATTTTTATCCTTTTCAGTTTTATCTCGATTATTCTATACTAAGTAATACGTGGTCGCCGTAAATGGCGTCACCAAGTCGACCACAACCCCGCTTCACTTCGTTTCTTCATCTATTATCTACCAATATAAAATCTATTTGCTTTATATCATCCAGGACATTATATAGTATATCAGCCGGTGCTTTCCAGGTCTGCAATCTTCTCTTTGGATTGGAAAACATAGAATTTGTGACTGTTAAATTACTTTCCCTACAGAAATCTCTCTAATTTCTCTGCCCAAGTCCAAACTGCAAAACTGTTCCTTTCACCACTCCTCCCCCTACACTTGCGTTCCAGTCACTCCTTACAATATTGCAGCATCCTTGTCCTTAGTCCCTCCACATTTTCTCAATTCTCTTATACACTTCCTCTACTTCCCCATCACTACAGTCGCCTGTTGGTTTGTACGCCTCTATCACTAAGGTTTTTGGTTACACATTTCCTTCATGCATATCACCCTGTCCTAGATAACCTTGCTGATACAAGCCTTTATATTTTTATTCACAATAAATCCAACTCTGTTCTTTCCTCTCTGTTTCCCACTGCAATAAAATGTAGCGTCTCCACATAGGTTCTTCCCCACAACCTTCCCCCCTCACTTCGCTTATTCCAATAATGCCCATGCATCCCGATTTTGAAATCACACGAAAATCACTGAGAAGTGAACTTTAAAGTAAGGGCACCTCAACTACTCACTCATATCTCTATATTATTTCGCATTAATCCTAAAAAGGCACATTGGACTTTTAACAATTATATATGTAAGAGGGAGAACGTAACCCCGCAGCCATCGGGACTGTCTGAACTGGTAACGGGGTAACATTTAGTCTGGTGCCATTCAATTTCGGATTTTTATCAAGACAAGAATATTACGGACCTCCCTGGATACCCCTATTTATATGTTATATTTGGATATACGTTACGTTATATAAGTTTTATATATATATATAAACACACAAACACTAACACAAAAAACACTACACACATAGAAACATAAAAGAAGGACACTTACATTGGATATTTACGTTTCGACGGCACGGCCGTGCCGTCGAAACGTAAATATCCAATGTAAGTGTCCTTCTTTTATGTTTCTATGTGTGTAGTGTTTTTTGTGTTAGTGTTTGTGTGTTTGTGCGTCGCCGGAGAGCGTCTTTTCCAAGTTTATATATATATATATATATATATATATATATATATATATATATATATATATATATATATCTGACCTTATCTGACCTGATAGAGTCTGACCTGAAGAAGGCCTCGGAGTAGGCCGAAAGCTTAAATCATCTACAGTGTGAGTGTCCTTTTACGTGTTATCTGTTTTATTCTGTGTTCTATTGTGCCGTCCAAAAGTTATATCGCTCTCGTGAGTACTTCCGCATCATCGATATATATATATATATATATATATATATATATATATATATAATTATCTTATGAACTACTAAAAGTCCTATCAACAAAACAATTTTAGGACAGACTTCTTTTACAAACAGAATCACCGAAGTCCTAAATGCAGAAAGAACTACCTAGGCAGGAATCGAAACCATGACCTCTGCAAGAGCAGGAAAGGAAATACATAACACGAAACTGCATATTTTTCCATGAAATATTTCCATGAATATCGAATTTCATCCCATTCACGGATTTTCTCCGTGGTCACATAACCGATGAATCATTAAATAGCTCTCGCCCCAGGGCCTCTGCCAAGAGCGAGAGTAAGCAGAGGCTGATCACAATATTCAAATGGTTATTGCGACTACAGCTTAAATCATTTTCAATTCGTCATAAAACCGCAAAATCTCCAGTGGCAAGTTGTAGATTTGGGATAAGGAAACATTGACCACCTTCGGCTGTAATTTCCTTCAAGAGAAAACGCTTCCTTATCATGTTGCCTTCAAGTATTCTCAACACAATTTTGAGTAAGCAAATCCAAATATACTATCAGGAACCAAAAGTGTTAATCATATCAAAATCAATCTTTTAAATTCATAGTTTTAACTCCAATTTCATCATCAGCAAGTAGCATTCATTCCAAAAAGTTTTACAATTTGTAGAAAAGCGACCATTGTAAGATGGAATAATTGAAGTGCATTGGATTACCAGATGACAGACATACGAGCTGTTTCAACTTTTCCTTGGAGAATGCTTTACTTAAATTTTCCACATCTTCCCTAGATTTTCTTATTTTTCAGGAATTTAATTTGTCAACCATTAGTCACACATATGGACTTTCTTAGTCCTTAAGTTTTTTATAATTCTTTCTCTCTTCTACGTGTCCCCCGTTTTGCCAAAAAAAACCGAAAAAGGAGATTTGTAGACCAGGGGGAAAAGAGGGATATAGAGTTTTTGATACTCAAGGATGTCGAAGAATAGGTAATATCTCCGTGTTTTACTACCAGATGTTCACGTTCTAAATTTCAGTGATTTTTATCACAAGAGGACTCGGATTACAAGTCGGAACGAAGCCATGTTTTCGAAATGGCACGTTTATACACTCACAGCAGGAACTTCTAAAAAAAATAGATAAAATCACGCTACACCACAGCAACAAGCATCGGAAAGAGGTTTCAGGAGTCCCCAAACCACAAATCAAATGTTCACCGCACAAAAGGCACAGCGGCCAGAGGAGCATGACCAATTTTAAATGAGCCTACTCCTGCTGGGCGACATGTAACATCTTCTTTCCGACAGGGTCTTGACGTGGGCATACTTATCCACGCCAAGTAGCAGACGAACGAGCAACGAGCCTGAGCAACGGAGAACGGAGTTGGAATGCACATAATTGACGCAAAGAAAATGCACTGAGAAAGGATCTCCGGTTCCAAAAACCCCACGTATCATTGCATTTTCAAACACTTCCAGTCACTAATTGTTCAATCCATATTTTAAATGTTTTCTATGGAATAATTTACTGTTCCTGAGAAATACTTTCATTTATAAATTTGACTGATTTTACCTTTTGATCATTAGATGGTTGAATATCAATATTTTTCATTAAAATAACAAAAAAATCTGGGATTACTGCAAACACATTCACGGAAAAGAGGGCATCGATGAACGAGACTCCTGAGTAGATCCTTAAATTTTCGTAAGATTAGTAAAGACTTGAATACCGCGATAGCCCAGGGGGGGGGGGGAAAGTTGGACCGGAGGTTCCGGGTTCGATTCCCGGTCACGCTTCTTGGGAGCCCTCAGCTACACCCAAGCGGTGTGATTTTTCAGGGACCTGAACTTCCGGGGAAAACATAGACGGCACAGGGAAAGGATCTACCCTACCACCCCCTCTATCATTCTGTGTGAATGTCACAAGCCGTGGTGCATAGTATTGGGTGAACTCAACATCACCCACCAAACAGACCTTCGGGTTTATTACTTTCTTTAAGGTTGAATACTGATCCTAAAGTTATGACGCTCAGTAACCTGAGGCTTGAGAAACATCTATGGGGGGTGAATTTTACGAGTTGTGGGTATGGGGAGCGATGAAAACACTAGCTGGTTAGTAATAAGCCGGACGAAGAGGACGACACAGGATCGGGTGGAAAAAGTTAGTCGTGAAAATCGGAAAGAGACGGAAATGTAAATGGAGGAGATAAGTAGGAGCCTGGGATGTTTTGCAACCGAGGGTTGTTCGGTGTGGGCGCTGAAATCATGAGGGCAAACGTCGGGAGTGAACAAGAGAGGAAGAGAACAGAAATTTTGGCTATCATAATGGGAAGAAACTAAGATGAATCAATAAGTCAGTAGTGCAGGACTTGAGCATTTACTTGATCAGCTACAATAACAGAACTACCAAATGACAATAATGTAGGGTTACATCCTAAAACGTTACTCCATGCACTAAACTGGCATTACCAATAAATATCAGTCCGTTTCATTAATGGAAAAAAGACTTAAGGTACTTTGGGTAAACTTAATACATGACGTTCTCCATTAAAATCAAGATATTTTACACATAATTACTATAATAATAACATTATTTTCGTAATCGACAGATGCCTAAGGTCATTAGGCGTAATTGATCATCCACATCTCATTAATGATTCAACTTTACAAGAACAAGGTACGTCACCGAGGATCAAAGCTTATCCGGGATGTATTACTATACGTATTTATTAAATTCAAATTTATGAATCATCAATTAAGACCATTTAAAAAAATACGCCATTTGAAAACAATGCCATGTATAGTCCACGATAAAGCACATTACGACATCCTTGCATACGCGTATTTTAAGGTGCTTCAAATTCCGCCGATCAGGTGAAGCGTTCCTAATAGTTTCTGCTATATTTTAAATTTTAAGGTTTCCAATAAAACATTTTAACATTGTAACCTTTCCCGAGATTCTATAGCCAAGCCTATCGAAAGAGTAACCAACAATTATTTTACAATTAGGGCTTTGAACAGTTTTTGAAAAACTGAACGAGTGGAACCAAATATTTTCGCGAAGATTTTGCGACCTGGGAAAAAGACAATGATTAAATTACCGGCTTTTAATTCAGCGTGATTTATGGATGGCCCATCATTTGCAGGAATCAAGCGAGCAACGACATCACGTCAGACAGTACAGGAGGCCCGTCACAGATTAAACTTGACCATGAAATTATGCAAAATGGATTCTTAACGTGCTGTTCTCCTCGGCTTCGAACAAAGGAAAAGGGCTTGACTCGCATACGATGCAATGTCTTCGACCTCGAGTGTATGAACCATTTTCATCGAGGGAATTTCAACCGTGTGAATGGGCATTTTCGTGGAAATGCGGATATCTTCCTGCCTGCTTATTAATGAGGCCTTTATTTCTTTCCTGAATAATAACGGCCGTGTCTCAAAGTGTGGATAAAAATTTGGAAACTGAAAAAAGTAGGAAAACATCTAAAGACGAACACGGAATTGAATGCGAGAAAAAATAAATGTAAGAATTGTACATGAAGAAATGCGAATAACTCGCAAACCTACTAAGAGTTTTTTTGGCATTAACGTCCGAGTGAAAATATCAACAAGTGTGCACAAGTTCACTTCCGACCTTACGTTAGCCGAATTCAATATTGAATGATTTCTTTGGACATAAACCATTAAATGATGTTTGTGGGACCCCTCCAGTTTTCCCCATATCAACAGTGTTAAGCGTGAAAATGGATGACTAATACCGAATAAAGCTTTAACATGCCACCCGTCAGAGCCAGCCGCAGTATGAATTTGTTTATATCGCCGTTATATCACCAACAGTGTCCAAGTGTGCCCTGATTCGCCAAACAGGAGAGACTCCTCCAAATAGTACAGACACACGTTAATGGTAAAAACAGAAAACATAAAATTACCTTCAACAAGGAGGTTTTTTTTACGACTTTACTCTTACGTAATGTGAGCATTATGTTTATTTGAAATCAATAATTTACAATTTGTGGAAAATCTTTTTTCAAAGGAGTTAATCTTCGAAGTACGGGTTATTAAACTTTATATAATGGTATTGTACTTAATGATTCCACTCTTAAAGCATGAGTATTTATCAATTAAAATATTAAAAAAAAATAATTTTCCATATCCATGCGAAATTTATCGAGTTTCGAAAAATACACCGTATTTTACCCTCACGTGGACAGGCAAGTACAGCAGGGAGAGAGAGAAATGTTTTCTACACTGCTGGGAAGGGCTAAGGGTGCTTCGCTGCCGAATCTCCAAGGATTTCAGGTGCCAGGAAACCCAAAATTTGTCCTAAAGAGATTTCACGTAAAAAGTCATCATTCGGTTAACATATGCTGGACAACTTTAAAAAAAAAACTTTTCCATTTTTTTTTCAACATTGATTTTGAAACACTCCGAATACCCATCAGATTTCGCCGATGCTCGTGTCCCGCAAGAACAGTAAAACACACACTCATTACGCAATAATTGGAGGGGGTGGGGGGGGGGCGATCAACCCCTTCTTCCCACCCCCCTGGCCACTGCACCCCTGAGCGTAATTGTATAATAGGTATTCATGACACCTGTTAGAATGAACGTTGACCTTGACGAGTCAATTCGCAATTATCTTCCGGAACCCTGCAGTTTTGAAAAAAATATGGCATACCCATTGTGATTATTTTCTTTAAGTTTGAATTCGCAAAATTTTCAACACGTACGTGGCTCGCAAACGACAGCCTTATGTACCTATTCAAGTAGATTTCTCTTACTACAGCTGATTCTAAGAAATCCCACCAACGACTACTTCTCAAACGACCTACAATATAAAGATGTTATCCAAGTGCCCGTGAGCGCAAACACTGGTAGATGAGTCAGCTTGGCGTTCGTGTTGGGGAAAATTATATTTCCTGAACAGCAACAATTCCACATGACTGCAATCACCGGTTTCCTGGCTAGTGTCAATGTAAGCCTTGAAGGAAACGACAATTACCCGACATTCAAAGGGAAATTTCTTCTCTGGTATATTAGACCCACATGTGAAGAGTATGCCTTCAGAAGGTATGGGAGCTCCAATTTCTCACCGAAAACAAAAAAAATAATCCTTGGAAAGCCTAGGATCCGTAGAGTAGTAGCGTAGTAGTCAAAACCAAAGAACTGATCACTTAAGGAGTAAGGACATAAAATTAATGACAAAACGTAAAAACATTCCATATAGCACTATTTTGCAATTAATGCCATAAGAAAGAGATTTTATTGGGTTATGTTATTCAATTAATTTTTAAAAAGTAAAGAGAGATTATTTTGGGTTACGTTATTCCTGTATTAAGATAACCGTAATCGAAATTTAATTTGTAAGCGATATTTATAAAACAGGGTAAAGAGTCCTAACTAATCTTCCGAGGAAGACGGAGTACAATTACGTCGAAATTATCAAGAAATAACGTGTGTGTTCCTTTTGTGTGTTCTTATATTATGTGTTGCTGTCTAAGTTTTGTATTTAACACTTACTTACCGTGTTACTTGGAAGAATTCATATATATATATATATATATATATATATATATATATATATATATATATATATATATATATATATATATATATATATATATATATATATATTCACTGATAGTCATAACATACACAGAAACCAAAACACAAAAGAGGAAAAACTCACTGGTTCTCGAATTTTCGGTGGTCCAACCACCTTTCTCAAGAGGAATTAGGAACAGAACTCCTAACTAACTCCTCCTTCTGTGTATGTTATGACTATCAGTGAATTTACATTGCACGTTTGTGGGTTTTCCAAAAAAGTGTATCTATATATATATATGTTATATATCCCTCCCATGGACTACAACCTTGTCGTGGTGGAAGGGCTTGTGTGTTCCGATGACCCCTAGAGCTGTGCTGGCGGGAGTAATAATAATTACTCCTGGAAGGGTCACCCATGCCAGATAGGTCGAAGGTTAGGAGCCAGACGAAAGGTAGTACACGCAGCGTCTGTTCCTCAATGAGGCGGCTGCAATGGCGTCTGACCCCAGTGGGGCGGCCATTAAGTGATGGTGTCACGTTAAAAACACTATTGAAGAAGGCAACGGGAAACCACCTCAATTATGATTCCCAAGAATATAATGATGGGCACTATAGATAATATGAGTCATGGCAACTACGGGACTCGGCCCAAGAGGCCGTGTGTCGTGCCCGGCAGCGGGGGATGCAAGGCTTCCGCGGTCGTCATCCCACGAAACCCTTGCAGGGAAGAAATAACTGCAGCAGGACAGAAGACTCAGAAGAAGGCGAAAGTAGTTAGAATAGGAACCTGGAACGTCAGGACAATGTTGAGGAGAGGCAAATTAGAAAATATTAAGCGAGAGATGGAAAGAGGTAATGTAGATGTTTTAGGTCTCTGCGAGGTGAGATGGAAGGATAGCGGGGATTACTGGAGTGACAATTATAGAGTGATATACAGCGGCGGGGACAAGAGCCAACGAGGGGTTGCCGTAATTTTAAATAAAGGGGTAGGAAGAAGCGTAGTCAACATAGAGCAAGCGACAGATAGAATTTTACTCGTAGAGATTAAAGCAGAGCCGACGAACTTGGTCATTGTTCAGGTATACATGCCACCGAGCAACCACAAGGAGGAAGACGTCCATAGGATGTATGATGAGTTAGAGGATATCATCGCGAGTGTTCCTGCAGGGAAACATTTGATAGTGATGGGGGATTGGAATGCGACGGTAGGCGAAGGAAGAGATGGTGGTGAGGTGGGGGACTATGGGTTAGGCACGAGGAATGAACGCGGGGAGAAAGCAATTGCATTCTGCAGGAGACAAGGGTTAGTCATCACTAACACATGGTTTAGACACCACAAAAGGCGTAGGTATACATGGAAAATGCCAGGTGACTCAGAAAGGTATCAGTTAGATTATATTATGGTTAGGCACAGGTTTAGGAACAGTGTGATAAATTCGCACAGTTTCCCAGGAGCGGATGCGGACTCTGACCACAATTTAGTTGTTATGAAATGTAATGTTCGTTTCAAGAAGATAAGGCAAGGGCGGCGGGTTAAAAAATGGAATTTAGAAGCAGTAAATGAATTAACGAGGAAGGAGTATCAGGAGGCTGTAGAGAAAATGATGGATGACGGTAAAGAACTGAGTGCTATCGAAGAAAAATGGGAATGTATCAAGAAAGGGATATTGGAAGCCGCTAAAGACACTATAGGAACCGTTAACGGGAAAAGGATAAGGAAACCATGGGTAACGGATGAGATGATTGCAAAGATGGATGAGAGAAGAAGATGGAAAAATGTAAACACAGAGTTAGGCAAACTGAAGTACAAAGAGTTAAACAATAAATTGAGAAGGGCCACAAATAAAGCAAAAGAAGAATGGTGGAAAACGCAATGCGAGGATATGGAAAGTTTACAGAAGAAGGGTGAAATTGGTGCTCTATACAGCAAGGTTAAGTTATTATCGGGAAGTAAGAAGGCAAGATCTGTGCTAACAGTTAAAGATAAATGGGGTAAGATAATAGTTGAACCAGAAAAAATCCAAGAGAGATGGAAGGAATATATAGAAACACTGTATGGTAAAGAACTTAGGCCGACAAGGTTAGACATAGAAAAGGAACATGACGTGGAAGAAGATAGCTTAGGTCAAGGCATACTCGACGATGAAATAGAAAGGGCATTAAAATAAATGAAAGCAAATAAGGCTGTGGGGATGGACAATATTCCTGTAGAAATGTTGAAATGGTTAGGGAAAGGTGGGAAGAAGGCCATATATGGACTAATTCGTAGTATCTATGAGGAAGGAATCTGGCCGGAAGATTTTGTGAGATCGGTGTTAGTTCCTATTCCAAAAAAGGCAAAGGCTTCGTCATGTGAGGATTACAGAACGATAAGTTTGATATCCCACGCAGCTAAAGTTATTCTCAGGATCATCAACAAAAGGATAGAGAGTAAGGCAAATGATTACTTAGGGGATGATCAGTTTGGGTTCAGGAAAGGAAGAGGTACGCGTGATGCCATTGCAGTAATGAGATCACTAGTCGAGAGGAATATAGAATACAATCAGGACGTTTTTGCCTGTTTTGTAGATTTCGAAAAAGCGTTTGATAGAGTGAATTGGGAAAAATTAATGCGTGTATTGCAGAAAATAGGAATGGATTGGAGGGACAGGAGACTGATCCGCAACCTGTACATGTCTCAGACTGCTCAGGTGCGAGTGGGGAACGGAGAGTCCGGATGGGCAGTGTTAGGAAGAGGTGTAAGGCAGGGTTGCCCATTGTCACCGGTACCGTTCAACGTATACGTAGAGGAAATGATTAAAGAAGCATGGGAAGAACTGGAGGTAGGAATGAAAGTCGGAGGGGAATTCGTAAAATCGATTAGGTTTGCTGATGACCAAGCATTAGTTGCTCAGTCAGCCAAGGGGTTGCAAGCATTGTTGAGTGAATTGGAGGTTCAGTGCGATAAATATGGGATGAGAATCAATATTAATAAAACAAAGGTTATGCAATTTTCCAGAAAGAAAAAGGCTAAGCTAAATATTAAAATAGCCGGGGAAAAAATAGAGCAGGTAGAGCAGTTTACATATCTCGGAAGTGTTTTGGACCAATACGGTCAAAGTGGTAGGGACGTAAGGAGAAGAATTGCGCTAGGCAAGGAGGCTTTCTCAAGGAGGAGGGAGTTGGTGACGGGGACGTTGAGCAGGGATGTTAAGACAAGACTCGTAAAATCTCTGATATGGAGCGTAGCTATGTACGGCGCGGAAACGTGGTCGCTGAAGCAGGAGGATAGACGTAGATTGGAGGCTTTTGAAATGTGGGTGTGGAGAAGAATGGAGAAGGTGAAATGGACCGAAAGGAAAACAAATGAGGAAGTACTAGAAATGGTGGGGGAGGAGAGGGGTTTGTTGAGAGAAATCCTATGGAGGCAGGAAAAATGGATGAAGGGCGTATTGAGCGGTAGTGGAATGTTGAAGAGGGTAATAGAGGGGAGAATGTTGGGCAAGCGAGGTAAGGGTAGGAACAGGATAGGGATGTTGGACGGGATGAAGGGAGGAAAGAAGTACACCGAGATGAAGAGGGACCTGATATAGATTAGTTTGCTAGGTGGGGAGTCACAAAATGTTTATTTGATAGTTGTGTCCATCCAAAAACCTACCTTAACCGGTAGATTACCTAATAATAATGTTATATATATATGTTATATATATGTATATATATGTTATATATATATATATATATAACATAACTTTTGGACGGCACAATAGAACACAGAATAAAACAGATAACACGTAAAAGGACACTCACACTGTAGATGATTTAAGCTTTCGGCCTACTCCGAGGCCTTCTTCAGGTCAGACATAGATATATATAGAGAGATTCTTCAGGTCAGATATATACTATATATATAGAGTAGAGATTACATATAAAAAACCATAAACACAGTAATCAACCCGAAGGTCGGTTTAGTAGGTGATGGTAGAGCTCACCCATGTACCAAGCCCAACGGCGTGTGAATATTCACATATCAGGGTACTGGGGCCAGTTCCTTGGGGCCGGTTATGGTTTCCCAGGAAGATCTGGTACCCGAAAAATCAACAAGCTTGGGTGGAGCTGCAGGTGCCCAAAGTGCCTTGCCCGGGAATCGAACCCGGGACCCTCCAGTCAGTAGTCCAACGCTCTACCCACTAGACCACCGCGACCCACAGATTATATATATATATATATATATATATATGTATATATATATATATATATATATATATATAGAGTAGAGATTATATATATATACATAATCATAAACACAGTAATCAACCCGAAGGTCGGTTTAGTAGGATGATGGTAGAGCTCACCCATGTCCTACGCCCGACGGCGTATGTAATATTCACACATCAGGGTAGGGAGGCAGATCTATACTACCCGAAAAATCTAGCTTGGGAGGAGCTGCAGGTGCCCAGAGTGCCTTGCCCGGGAATCGAACCCGGGACCCTCCGGTCAGTAGTCCAACGCTCTACCCCCTAGGAAAATATAATTTAAAGGGAATAGGGTTTATGGCCTAAAAGGAGAGGGCGCTGAGCATCGATCAACGAGATATTGCCTTAAAACGCTTCAAAAAGTCAATAGTAATGTCATGAACATAAAAACCAAAACGGAATGGGCACCATCAAAACTCCATTTGACTTCGACTTTATATAGTCGGTTTTGTCATTCAAGATGATAATAAACTGAGGCGAGAAACTGATAGGGTGAAAGAAGCATGGAGGAAGACGCAATGCGATGATATGGAGTGCGTGCTTAGAAAGGAATTGAAAGAGCATAGGAATCAGGAAAAGTAAATACACACATACTATTAGAAGTGCAACAGTATAATTATTCATCGACCCAGGAAAGATTCAAAGAAGATGGAAAGAATAAACATTGGATTTATATGGTAAATGTTACAGGCCAACAAGTGTAGACATGGAATAAGACGTCGATGAAGATAGTAGGACTAGACATTCTTGGTTGCGAGATGAAAAGAGCGTTATGGGAATTGAAATCAAATAAGTCCATGGGGGTAGATAAAATCCTTTCAGAACTACTCAAGGGTTTAAGAATACGGGAATGAAACTTTTTATGCGCTAATTCTTAGCATTTATGAGGAATAATTTGGTCTGAAGACTTCGCCAGATCTCACTATTAGATTTCATTCCAATATATATATACATACATATATTCCTAGGCGGAATCGATGAGTTGAAAGTAGGAGTGAAAGAATCAGATTTGTCCATTATGAAGTTTTAGTTATTCGGTCAGTGACAGGGTTAGTCATTGCTAAGGGCATTACAAAATCGGGCATCCAGGCATTACAATTCATGCATGCAACGAAGCGATTTTTAATCAGGCCAGGTACGGTGCTCGCTATGCTGCGGTTTCAGATAGATTGCGGTGAAGCGGTTCCATAATGGCAATAAATAAGCTGGCCGTTTCAACTTAATAATGCATTACTACTAATGTCAGCGTTTTACATTATTCAAGTTCTCCATTAAGTTTGTCTCTGTTTCTTCAGATTAAGAGCTAGATTCTCGAGGAGAAATTCATAATTTCAGGGATACGCTACATCCTAGGAAAAGAGCATCAAGGGCATCGCACCGTATCTCCCTCTTAAAAAACGTGGTTTTATGAGCCCTTTCATCTTGACCACAGGTTCCACTCGAGTCACACGCACTCCCAAGGCAAGAACGGCAGGTTTTTCGGTCTCAAGTTCAATACTTCCTGCCGCTACGAGAGCAAATTCACTGCTTCTCCAGGGATCCTCTTTTTATTAGTGCGCACATAACGGGCGACTCCTCGGCAAGTGATCCCCCTTCAGCACTAACGCGTGTCGCAACTGGAAGAGGGGTTTAATGTTTTTCAGTAGCACTTTTATCCCGGCGATATTATGACGCAGGAAGTGAGTGCACCAGTCATTTGTGGGCCCATCTAGGCCTATCCAGTTGCGATGCGAGTCGAGTCAAGGTTGCACGGAAACAAGTATTTTTCATGACCCACGACAAAGGGAGGCAATTACCGCGCCTTCAGACCTTTGTGACAACGGAAAATAGGAGTCCCGTTTTTGTACATTAGCGCAGCAAAAGGTTCACCTCGTGGTGGCAATTCGATGCTTACTGTCCTTTCGCATACTCAATTTCCGTATGCCGTATGCTTCAGAATGTGCCAGTCTCATGAAATGACATAGAATTTGCATCTTAAGCTCTGGGATCGCATGATAATAAGCTCAAAGAAGATCGATAAATATGTGGGAGATATTGGCTAAAGAAATTATCTAAGTTTGACGGGTTTCGCAGAAATATTAGGGTAGAAGTCCCTCCAACCACACAGAGCAAATGAGTCTCTGTCATGTTGGAAGGCGAACGAAAGCCGAGGTCATTTGGGGTAGTTGGGAAGTCTGGTTGAGGCAGAATTTTCAGGAGACGTGGGCAGAATGGTTGGAGAGAAAAACCCGGCGTCGGCATCAGTTCACTCTTCACGATAGGTGCGGCCAAAAGGTTAGCATTGTAACGTCCCATCCGAAGGACGGCTCACTGAAGTGACCTCCAATTGGTCCCCCAAGTAGTCATAGGGATACCACTGAAAAATTCTGCCAACCCCGGGATTAAAATCCGACCCCTTCGTGAGAGAAGCCGTTATATAAGCCACTGCCCGATCTCTGATCTCCCAGAAAGCAAACGAAAATAACTCTTTTAGAATGGCAAGGGTCACTTGAAATTATAACATCACGGGAATAATTATGGCCCCGAATTTCATCGTTAGATTAGATTAACCCGAGGAATAGACTGCAGTAAGAAAAAAATTAAATACTCTTTCTCAGTATGCTATTACAGCAAAAACAAATTAAAGTAACCCTACAACAAGAATTGATTAACATAATTATACAAGTAATCTTTCTCATTCCGATCATCTCACATTCACCCAGTCCGAAGAATCCCAGTCACTCATCCCTTTGGCCATTAATAGGGCAATATAGAGATACAGAACAGTAACTTTGGAAAACATTGTACTCGGTACTAAACAACAGCGCTACAACAGTGCATTTTATTACATACTATATATATCTATATACCCTCCCATGGACTACAACCTTGTCGTGGTGGAAGGGCTTGTGTGTTCCGATGACCCCTAGAGCTGTGCTGGCGGGAGTACTAATAATTACTCCTGGAAGGGTCACCCATGCCAGATAGGTCGAAGGTTAGGAGCCAGACGAAAGGTAGTCCACGCAGCGTCTGTTCCTCAATGAGGCGGCTGCAATGGCGTCTGACCCCAGTGGGGCGGCCATTAAGTGATGGTGTCACGTTAAAAACACTATTGAAGAAGGCAACGGGAAACCACCTCAATTATGATTCCCAAGAATATAATGATGGGCACTATAGATAATATGAGTCATGGCAACTACGGGACTCGGCCCAAGAGGCCGTGTGTCGTGCCCGGCAGCGGGGGATGCAAGGCTTCCGCGGTCGTCATCCCACGAAACCCTTGCAGGGAAGAAATAACTGCAGCAGGACAGAAGACTCAGAAGAAGGCGAAAGTAGTTAGAATAGGAACCTGGAACGTCAGGACAATGTTGAGGAGAGGCAAATTAGAAAATATTAAGCGAGAGATGGAAAGAGGTAATGTAGATGTTTTAGGTCTCTGCGAGGTGAGATGGAAGGATAGCGGGGATTACTGGAGTGACAATTATAGAGTGATATACAGCGGCGGGGACAAGAGCCAACGAGGGGTTGCCGTAATTTTAAATAAAGGGGTAGGAAGAAGCGTAGTCAACATAGAGCAAGCGACAGATAGAATTTTACTCGTAGAGATTAAAGCAGAGCCGACGAACTTGGTCATTATTCAGGTATACATGCCACCGAGCAACCACAAGGAGGAAGAAGTCGATAGGATGTATGATGAGTTAGAGGATATCATCGCGAGTGTTCCTGCAGGGAAACATTTGATAGTGATGGGGGATTGGAATGCGACGGTAGGCGAAGGAAGAGATGGTGGTGAGGTGGGGGACTATGGGTTAGGCACGAGGAATGAACGCGGGGAGAAAGCAATTGAATTCTGCAGAAGACAAGGGTTAGTCATCACTAACACATGGTTTAGACACCACAAAAGGCGTAGGTATACATGGAAAATGCCAGGTGACTCAGAAAGGTATCTGTTAGATTACATTATGGTTAGGCACAGGTTTAGGAACAGTGTGATAAATTCGCACAGTTTCCCAGGAGCGGATGCGGACTCTGACCACAATTTAGTTGTTATGAAATGTAATGTTCGTTTCAAGAAGATAAGGCAAGGGCGGCGGGTTAAAAAATGGAATTTAGAAGCAGTAAATGAATTAACGAGGAAGGAGTATCAGGAGGCTGTAGAGAAAATGATGGATGACGGTAAAGAACTGAGTGCTATCGAAGAAAAATGGGAATGTATCAAGAAAGGGATATTGGAAGCCGCTAAAGACACTATAGGAACCGTTAACGGGAAAAGGATAAGGAAACCATGGGTAACGGATGAGATGATTGCGAAGATGGATGAGAGAAGAAGATGGAAAAATGTAAACACAGAGTTAGGCAAAATGAAGTACAAAGAGTTAAACAATAAATTGAGAAGGGCCACAAATAAAGCAAAAGAAGAATGGTGGAAAACGCAATGCGAGGATATGGAAAGTTTACAGAAGAAGGGTGAAATTGGTGCTCTATACAGCAAGGTTAAGTTATTATCGGGAAGTAAGAAGGCAAGAGCTGTGCTAACAGTTAAAGATAAATGGGGTAAGATAATAGTTGAAACAGGAAAAATCCAAGAGAGATGGAAGGAATATATAGAAACACTGTATGGTAAAGAACTTAGGCCGACAAGGTTAGACATAGAAAAGGAACATGACGTAGAAGAAGATAGCTTAGGTCCAGGCATACTCGACGATGAAATAGAAAGGGCATTAAAGGAGATGAAAGCAAATAAGGCTGTGGGGGTGGACAATATTCCTGTAGAAATGTTGAAATGGTTAGGGAAAGGTGGGAAAAAGGCCATATATGGACTGATTCGTAGTATCTATGAGGAAGGAATCTGGCCGGAAGATTTTGTGAGATCGGTGTTAGTTCCTATTCCAAAAAAGGCAAAGGCTTCGTCATGTGAGGATTACAGAACAATAAGTTTAATATCCCACGCAGCTAAAGTTATTCTCAGGATCATCAACAAAAGGATAGAGAGTAAGGCAAATGATTACTTAGGGGATGATCAGTTTGGGTTCAGGAAAGGAAGAGGTACGCGTGATGCCATTGCAGTAATGAGATCACTAGTCGAGAGGAATATAGAATACAATCAGGACGTTTTTGCCTGTTTTGTAGATTTCGAAAAAGCGTTTGATAGAGTGAATTGGGAAAAATTAATGCGTGTATTGCAGAAAATAGGAATGGATTGGAGGGACAGGAGACTGATCCGCAACCTGTACATGTCTCAGACTGCTCAGGTGCGAGTGGGGAACGGAGAGTCTGGATGGGCAGTGTTAGGAAGAGGTGTAAGGCAGGGTTGCCCATTGTCACCGGTACTGTTCAACGTATATGTAGAGGAAATGATGAAAGAGGCATGGGAAGAACTGGAGGTAGGAATGAAAGTCGGAGGGGAATTTGTAAAATCGGTTAGGTTTGCTGATGACCAAGCATTAGTTGCTCAGTCAGCCAAGGGGTTGCAAGCATTGTTGAGTGAATTGGAGGTTCAGTGCGATAAATATGGGATGAGAATCAATATTAATAAAACAAAGGTTATGCGATTTTCCAGAAAGAAAAAGGCTAAGCTAAATATTAAAATAGGCGGGGAAAGAATAGAGCAGGTAGAGCAGTTTACATATCTCGGAAGTGTTTTGGACCAATACGGTCAAAGTGGTAGGGACGTAAGGAGAAGAATTGCGCTAGGCAAGGAGGCTTTCTCAAGGAGGAGGGAGTTGATGACGGGGACGTTGAGTAGGGATGTTAAGACAAGACTCGTAAAAACTCTGATATGGAGCGTAGCTATGTACGGCGCGGAAACGTGGTCGCTGAAGCAGGAGGATAGACGTAGATTGGAGGCTTTTGAAATGTGGGTGTGGAGAAGAATGGAGAAGGTGAAATGGACCGAAAGGAAAACAAATGAGGAAGTACTGGAAATGGTGGGTGAGGAGAGGGGTTTGTTGAGAGAAATCCTATGGAGGCAGGAAAAATGGATGAAAGGCGTATTGAGCGGTAGTGGAATGTTGAAGAGGGTAATAGAGGGGAGAATGTTGGGAAAGCGAGGTAAGGGTAGGAACAGGATAGGGATGTTGGACGGGATGAAGGGAGGAAAGAAGTACACCGAGATGAAGAGGGACCTGACATAGATTAGTTTGCTAGGTGGGGAGTCACAAAATGTTTATTTGATAGTTGTGTCCATCCAAAAACCTACCTTAACCGGTAGATTACCTAATAAATAAAAAAATATCTATATAACAGAGCATTGGGTGTGTAAGTGGAAGATCCGTGGCTCGAGTCCCGGTCAAGGAAAACTTTTTGCGCTTGTGATCTGCTAGATTCCACCTTCCCCACCATTCCCGTGTTCGTCCTTAATGTGTGTTCTAATCACTGTTCCTTATATCTATTTCCATGTGAATAAACATGTTTTCGCCAAGTGGCGGGTTTTGTGTTTGTTTTGTATCAAGTTAGCACTAGTGAACAAAAACACAGGAACACAAAAAAGAAAAGTAGCTCAAGATATATTTGCAGCATTGTTTTTATTTGTTTCATCTATCGAACGAACCAAACAAGAAATCAACCTATTATGAATGATCATATGAATATTAGTAACATTTACAAAAATATTTCTTGCAGGGGTGACACATCACCATTATAGATCTCATTTACATGCGCCAACTTGAGAACGTTTTGTGACTTATCTGTGCTCGTTAGCTTATGATTCACAGCCACATTAACTGACCCGACGGTTGATTTGAAATGTGAGGGAATAGACTACCCGAACTCAGTCCAACAGCGTGTGAAATTCACTCATTAGAACATCAGTTCCTCTCCATGTGCCACATTGTAGTTTCCCAGTAAGATCAGGTACCTGAACAATCACACTGCGAGGGTGAAACTGGAAGTTTCCACACGAGTCACTCAGATTTGAATCCTGCGGTCCGTAGCCAAACGTTCTACTCTGGGATATTACAGTGGGCTATCACGGTGCAAAATTTTCCATTAGCATCCGTCTCATTTATGATAGAATTTTTCGAAGAAACGCGGACGCAGACAATGAATGCTTCCTTGAGCAATTACGACATTAAGTCATGACATTAAGCAAACTGTGAGCTCACATTGACATGAACAACTTTGTATTCCACTTATTCATTGAATATGTACGAGTAGTAGAAGTAGTTATTAGGGGAGGAGACAGACCTTTAGCCTACTTTTGACTAAAGGGATACACAATTTAACGTCCCTTCCGACGGACGGCGCCTTCCACTTGAAATGCTCCCGACAGAGCGCCCACAACAGGGGGAGGACCCCATGAAGACTCCTCCCACCGCCTTACTCGAACCCTGGCCTTCTGGGTGGAAAGTTGCTGCAATAACCAAAGTGCCAAACCTACACACGACGATCGGCCTTATCTAAAATGTCACGCTATCATGAACGCACATTTCTCACATCCATAACACCGTCACTGCATGCCTCGGTCTATTTCAGATAGATTTCGATGTGTATTTTTAACATGGGAGGGGAGAAAACGGATTCTTTCACACTGTTCTTATACACCACCAGGCGTCTTTGAGCATTGAAAACGCATCTCTCCCTTGCGGTAACTGAACGAACCCTGTGGGAAAAAGGGTGCAACCATCTTTTTCTTGTATTCACAAAGATTGCACGCGTATTATACAAAGTAAAACACCTTCTAAGGTAAAAACGAACCAACTTTCATTTCCCAAGCCGGAGAATTTAATAACAGGTTGTCCTTAGAACATGAACGTACCTCGTATGAAACACATCGACCCAAGTGACGCCATTAAACACGTACTGAATTCAAAATCGTCCGAAATAAGAAATAACGCTTATAAGATAATGAGATCTTGCACTTCACGGTTACTCACCTATCAATGATTTGGAATCCACCCCTTTCATTCATGCAAAATGTGTGCAGCTAAGAAACAAACCGTCGTATCGAATATTTTCTTACATGAGGAATGCAAAGTATTTCACTCATCTAGAGACAAAAATTTTCAATGAATATCTATAATATTATTCAACGTATTCTCTCAAGTAAAAGATGAAAACCGAATTCCGCTAATTCACACAAAGAGCAATAATCGAGATGCTCACGGAGTCCGGAGGGAGTCAATTACAGATTCAAGTTTCCGACCTAGAAAATTTCAGAAAAAATGTCTTGTATCTTTGTTAGGTCGGAAACTTTTCAGACCACCTACGTATTTTAAACAACTGGACGGAATAAGATTCATTTCCGTCATTTTTTTCCACCGTAGAAACTGACCTGTGGCTGATCCACATAGCGCGTGCATCATCGTAATTACCGTGATAATTAAAAGACTATACCACCGTTATTCAAATTCCACGTGTAGGAAATCCAAAGGAACGCGATTCCTGACGCTTTCACGAATTAAAAAGCTTTTCACAAAATCCATGACCTCAAAATAGACCACAGAGGGCAATCGCGTTCAATATGGCGAAATCGATAACACGCTTTGGTAATATAACTCGCAATTAATACCTTTAACGGGGTCTTCCCTACAGCATCGTGAAGGATTACTTTTCCACCTAGAATCTTTAACGGAGTCCCACACCCTCGTGAAGGATTCTAGACAGGATAGTGTGTTTGTGGCTGTGTGTGGTCCCTGGCGTGGATTAATCTCCCGTAAACCGCCGCAGAGGGTATTCTTGGTTGAGAGGTTGTGTTTTGGTCTCTTCCGTGGTTCCCGCGAAGGACCAACACAGCAATTAGTCTGACGAGAGTTGCGACTGTTGATTACGACCGTTTGGAGTTTTACCCCCCCTTATTATTTTAACCTGAGGTCGTAGAGCTCTTGATTTCTTTCTCGCAATTGGCGGTTCGCGAAATTAAAAAAAATAACTGCAACGACCTTTTTGCTCGAAATATAGGAATGAAAACAGTTTGTGACACGTGCATATGATAGGAAAGGGGAATTTCGAACAAAAGCTATCGAAAAATATCGCATTCAATCGAGTAATCTCGCCTCCACTGTTGTCGCGTTTTTTCTGTAAACAACACTGATCTGCACCTCAAACCGACAGCCATGAACTTTAACATTTGGCAACATTTAATGTATTTTCACCCTAAAAGATTAAAACAATACGTTCTATAATGGACGGTTGCGGGTGCATTCGGTTTTAAAAGTTAAATTCACAAATGCGCACGGCAGTGAAGAGTGACATCAGCCGCATGGATCTCCGTCGGATGTCTCAAACCCCCCCCTCACCCTACTTTGATGCACCCCTTGAAATCAATATACACCGACCGCTCTTACTGTAACGAAACTTCCGCGCGTCAACCATGACGTCATAATGTATCCCTTAATGCACCACCTTATATTATATTTCGTTTCCTTTAACGCCTCACGCCGTTAAGCCTTTTGGAGTCCTTTCTGCCTGGGTCCTCCAGCCTAGACGGGATAACGGTGGCCTTGGCTAAGCCGAAATATTTCACTGTAACATTTGAACCTCCTTAAATACGTACTTACAATAATAATGACTTCATAAAATATTTTCTTGGTTATGCATATGGAATTTGTTAAAACTCATATTGTCCCGTATGTCATTGGAACACGCAAATATTACCTCTTATATTCACATTCTTGTATTCAATCTCTCGAGATGTCACGCCATGACACGTAAAACTCCAGGAGTAGATTTCGGGAGCTGTGATTTCAGGAGGTTTAAATGTCCAGGGTTGAATATTCACCACGAGGGAAAACCGTCATTTGCTGTGGCGAAATGATCAGTGCGCCACGGAAGGTACATCTAATGTTACAGTTTCCCCATGGTCATAATTTTCCACCAAATTACGATATTCATTTTCTACATAAAATGGCCAAAACCAGGGAATGACTGAAATCGTAAAATCTTCTCCAGATATGTCATCAAAACCATCGCAATATCGAATCCCTCGAATAATCGAATAAAGAGAGTCATCGATCGAAATACGATTAATCGAACCACTGCCGCCTCACCCGTCGGTTTCCAAAGATGATCCTCAATAACCTTCCCCATCCACTCCCGACGATTTATTTGCCCAATTACGTCGGCCAGGTGGTCCTTCAGCGAAATCTCACCCAAAGTGACCTTGATTCCTGTGATTCAATTTATATTCCCGAAGCAACTTACCATTGGAGGTCAATGACGAAGTCCAATCACTTTATACGCAATCCTCCGGAGGGAATTCTCACGACCCGCGCAAGGATTTCAGGCGTCATTAAATAGCCCATGCCCTCAGGAATAATTTCCTCCAATTCCCAGATAGCGATGGGCATCGCTGACGTGGAAACCCGATTCACTTTTTTTTTCCATTGTCATTCCTTTCTTCTCTCCCATCGAATAGAGAGGGAATTCTCATAATCCTCCTCCTCCGAAACGAAATCGACTCGAACAAATAACGAAAACCAATTCACTGGTTGGCCAGCCACATCGCCTGCCATTTCAAGCAAATACGCTGCTCTGATGTTTCCCGTTGAATATTACGTATAAGCAAGGTCAGAAATCGGTCATTCGTAAAATGCTATGCAGAATAAAATGGAAGAAAAATTCTTCGAATAACATGTAAGCCTAAGACGTAGGTGAAATGAATAATATGCAGATTTAGTGGAGTATAAACCAAGAATTTCTTTTAAAATTCATTATAAAACTGAATATAAAATATTTAACTCCAATTATTTATCAACTGAGTATAGTTTAATGTTAACGTTGTGAAAAATTAGTTGGCTGAAGTCAACCTCTACAATTAAATTCAAGTATAATTCCAGGATCTCATTTTCCACAAACTTATTTGCAGTAATATTTATAATATTATAATATTATAGTAATAACACTTAACAATTTCATACTCGAGTTACCCAACTCTAAGTGTATTTCCCTGGAAATTTTAACTACTAGCAGGGGTATAAATTCAATACACACAAAGTTTTCTCTGCGGGAAAAGAATCACATGACCTTATGACAGCTTTTAATTGTTATTTCTGCATTAAAAACATGTCGACTCTTAAAATGCGAAGACAATTAGTCGTCAGAAACAATCATTTAAATAATTCGTATTTTGATGTAATCTTATGTGTTGAATGTTGAAAAATGGCATCCAACATTGATAAAAACTTTGAAGTAATACTGAGGAGGATAGAAAGAAAAAGTCTGACACTTCTAATTATTTCCTTTTACGTGTAAGCCGATGATAAGACCAACGGTTACAAAGAAGTAATTAAATTCCTTTCATGCCAAAGTCACCATTCAACTCTCCCACCTATAAGTTCATATCCATACAGGAAGTACCATTTAGTCATACGCGGAAGACATTCCGCTACGCACGCAAGTTATAATAACAATAGAGTAAAAGAAATGAAAAAATGTGAAATATGATCAGAGAATGGATAAGGGGAGCAAATACGTAAAAATATGATAAAAAATTAGACGTGGCCGTATGACCATTATTTTTACTTATTTATTATTTCATTTTTACTTATTTACTCATTATCATTTTAAATTATGTGACCAGGAATGGATCTAAAGATTCACAGCTCCATCTACGAAACCCTGTCCATTGATAGACTCGCCTAAGCAGGGTCTAGGGATTGAAATAATCTTCGATCCTTCCTGTAACTCAATCAACTTTGCCAAAGTATCAAAACTCCACTGACGCACATAAAATTCATCCAGCTATGCCGCTTTTCTAATTGGTTTAATTAAGATGTCCTTTTCTTCGTGATAATATACGACATTTAACTCAAGGAGGCACAGAGAAAGAAAATTACACGAAAGTTATGGGAGCGTCTGACGCAGGAAAGCAACGTCATAGGAAGTTAATACGAGAGCAAATAAAAGTAAGCATAGGATGTGCCCAATTTTCAAGTCGTGAAGCTTGTTAACGCGAAAAAGTGGGGAGCAAAACATCAGAAGCCTATGGCCACCAAACCTAAGAAGGTCAGTAAAATTAAAAGTGGGATAAACGAATTTTTTAGCGAAACGTTACATCAAACGCCATAAGAATGTTTTCCACCTCGTTGATTCCAAGGGCGCTATTCGAGTTTGAGAACTGTGTCCCCAGTATTTGCTTCG
This sequence comes from Hetaerina titia, assembly GCA_037158775.1. Classification (NCBI taxonomy): domain Eukaryota; kingdom Metazoa; phylum Arthropoda; class Insecta; order Odonata; family Calopterygidae; genus Hetaerina; species Hetaerina titia. The sequence goes on along the minus strand of CM073776.1, from coordinate 71,082,636 downwards.
TAGATATTTGCTTAAAAAATATATGTTTCAAGCATCCATTTTCTGCGACTTGAAAAGCTTAGTTAAGTTATAACACCTGGATTAAGGGACTTTCATTTCGCTTACAAAAGTAGTGACTGGAATCGGAATTTATTTCATCTAGGTGGATGTTTTTGATTAGGAGGCTGTTTGATTTTTTGCTTGTGATATAAACTGCTTAATTTTCATTTCCAATTAAATATTTTTTCTCCTAACATCTCTTATCATTAACGACCCCAAGTACGATTTTGGCCATTCCGGCGATTTTAGTACCCTACGTGACCCCCATTGCTGCAAAAATGTCCATATATTTGTTATTTATTTTTTAATAAATAATGATGCAAAGGTATTTTGAATTATATTGCAAGTTGATGAGTTGTTGGGAAAACATTATTAGATATTAAGGATGCCCTCATGAAATACTTAGTCCTCCCGCTAACCTTGTTGAGTGTGCGGTCAATTAATGAACTAACCCTGTATATCTCGACCATTGTGTGTATGAAGTTTATAATTTGTCATTTAATTTAATTATATTTATTAATATTTATTTCATTCAATCACAATTGATGTAACTAAGTCAAATTGATAGGAGGAAATAACATAAAGAGTTGGAACGTCATCTGAATATTAAACGGTAACTGGACTGCGATAAATATTTCTGGAATACTCTGGAATATTACTGGAATACTCAATATTTCTATGATGTTCCATCCACGTATGTTATTTATTTCAAAAGCACGAGGTTCAAATTCCGACCGCCTTCTTCGGGTAAAGTAACGTATTTTTCAAATTTTAATCGGTATCTAAATTCCTGAGTTCATTGTGAAGTTTTTGGCCTATTTGTATTTCCATAAGTCACTGACATCCATTTGTCCCAAAAACGGTTCAATGCACGTTTAAAATTGACGGACGTGTAACTAACCCTTTTACTGATAGTATTAAGTGCCTTTAAAATTTCCATTCTATTAATCTGGAGACTAATTTGACTCCTTTGACAGTGAGTTGAGCACTTTTAAAATATTTGTTCGGTCTAGCTCCATTTCAAATATCCGACCGAAATAATTCTGTTTTTTGAAGATTATCTAAACTTATGGTCGGCATTTTTGAGTTCCCCATATTTGATCTATGCAACAATTTCCACGGCTACACTTACTTCAAGCTAAATTTCTAAGGAACATTTCTTTTTAAAAACTTATTTCTCTTTTTCTTCTCGTCCCTCGGCGTATCCTGGAACGGACTACGCACTTTCTTACGTACATTTTCATTTTATCGCCAAACATGAATAAAGCAAAGAGTGTCATTACTTTACTTTTAATCAACACCTAGCCCTTGTCTGGACAACGTTTGGGTGTGCCGATTGACAGGGAATCCGTTTCTCAATAGAAAATATTCGAATATGCAAACTGGTTCAAGAAAAGGACTCCAATTCCAACACTATTCTGCACACTGGCTTGCATAATTGAGAAATTACTGTCCAAAAGATCAATTTTCAACCACGGATGGCTCAAATGCGGACTTAAAGACTTCGTCCACCATATCGAGAACCTCAACATACGTACTATTCTAATGTATGCCTCAGGATTTAAAAAATACATACTTTTTGCTAATAATTGGTACCAATAAGAAAATTTTAGAACCTGAAAACCCGTTGCATGCATTATTAAGCCAGAGCGAGTAATTATGAATTCCTGAAACAATTGGGGTAAATATTGACAGTACTTCCACACGGACATATGAGAAAAGCTAAAACCACAAGTAAAATGAAAACTGGAGAGAAAAGCTGACGATATTGGATGAAACTTGAAGATAGTATTAGAGGGGCTCAGAGTTAGGTGATATACTTGAAAGATAAACACGACTAATCCACAATTATTTTCATTAGTGTGTATAATTAATTAATTATTAAGAATTAATTCCATTGAAATAAACGTTAACTGAATAAAATCTCGCTAAGTTGGGAGGTCATCAAATCTACTCCTAATGGTCGCATTGTGTACGTTCTATTTAACAGTAGGAATTAGTGTTTCGAAATCATAATTAATGGATCATACGACCGGAGATCACTGTATTCTCAAATTCAATTGTTTAAAAGAAACAACAGATTAGAAATTAATTAAGTAAATACACGAACTGCATCTAATTTTATAAAAATTCATAATTGTTTACCCGAAAAATAAATGGCCTTTAGGAACACACAAGGGAAAAACAAGAATAAAGAACGATATTGTAGTCTATCGACCTTAGTAGATTTTTGACGGTATAATAGCACAGCACATTACTGAATTCGCAAGACTCAACTATCATGACAAAATATCCTTAGACCATACGATTGAGAACTACTCCTGATTTTAAGTGACTTATTTTTCTGGAATTCTATTTTTTTTAAAGTCAATGATTATTCAATTTATTAGTAATGGTCTTAGGTCTTAGTAATTAGTAATTAGTAATGGTCTTAGTAATGGCTTAGGCTAGGTTTTTAATGGACTGTCGGACTATATTCAACGGAGCTGCTGAGCCTTAACTAACACAACACAAAATATGCTTAGACCCCAACCACATATTACAATAGCTCATTCTTTGCCTCCGGATATTTTTTGGCTCCTTAATTTTTTATTTATTTTCATTTTTTTTAAACATAATTCACATACAACAGTAGCGCCAATTCACAGTGAGAAATATAACAAACATGAAAGAGGACAAAAAGACAATAACAGCATAACAATAACAACGAGAACCGAGCATGGACCGGGGAAAAATTTAATTTGTTGACAGGTTGGGATAAAGCTTGGGTGGTGAAATTGTTACACGATAAATCAAAAGAATCGACAGTGTGAGGGAGTTAATTTAGAAGGAAGGAGAGGCGAAATAAAGGTTAGCGCTTGGTGAGGGATATCCTAGGAATAGGCAGATGGAGTAGGGAGTGGGTGCGGGTGGGTCGAGTTGGTACCCTGAGGTTGAAGAGAGAGAGAGAGAGCAGTTCAGGGCAATCAATAGTCGAGTTTAGGGTGTTGTGGAGGAGTTTATAATCAGCTTTAAGTCTGCGGCTTTGGGGGCTAGAAATGGATCAAGAAGACAGAACAGCAATTGAGGACATATTGCTGAAATGTGGGATTCGGTGTTTGACTATTTTGGCAAAGAAGTGAGAGACACAATCGAGGGATTTAAGATTAGTTGGGGATGAGGTGGACCCAATTGGGGAGCAATGTGATACTATGGGGTGGACAATTGTTGAGAGGTATGAATGGAGTGCAATTGGATCTTCAATTTCTCTGAAGCGATAAAGAAGGCCTCATAGGGACATTGCTTTATTTTTTACAGTCTCTATGTGGTCGGAGTCATTTAGTTTATGGTCAGTTAAAACACCAAGGTATTTCATGGTTGTTACTCTATTTAAGGGAGTTGAGTTAATTGAGTAGTTGAACATCAGGGATTTTTTCTTCAAAGCAAGAGTCATAATGTTGCATTTTCCAGGGTTAAATTTACGCCTCCAAGGTGTCACACCATAGGGAAATTTTATGTAAGGCAAGTTGAAAATGAATACAGTCAGAAGTGTTGTTAATTTGCTTGTAAATCTTGCAATCAATTTTATCAAAAAGAACTCTCACCCGTTTATTACTGCTTTCAGCCTCGGGTGTCTCCTGGATCCACTTTTCTTGCATCCTTCGTATTTCTCCCAACTATCTCCCATTCTCTTTCTCCCAACTATCTCCCATCTCTCTCCCGCTACCGTCAATACGAGGACTCATAGAACTGCGTCCGTTTTCCTTTACGTCCATTCTATTTTCCTCTTCACGCCCACAAAGGTCTTCAATCTACCCTGCCTCACAAACCGCAGCATGAAAACAATGCTCAATATTGCATTTCTTACTAGTCTTTTCGTTCTATCTTTAATTAAGTGCCCGTCATGAGAAATGTGGAAAATAGACTACCTAATTTCTCTACAAGGGAAAAAGAAACATAACTTGGGGCCGTATACACGACTCTCGAAGACTTTAACAGTAAAATTCAGCTATCCCTCTGCAAACTATGCAAAATAGACGGATATGTATTTTAATTTTTGTCGAAAACAAAATAAATTCATTTTGCACCACAGAATACGTAATGGTATGAAACGCAATTGTTGCAGATTTCTTCAGGTTTACATTTCCGTTCGTTGATAGAAGTATTCCATTCCGCTTATTTCCATTTTTTTAGGTAATCTACCGGTTAAGGTAGGTTTTTGGATGGACACAACTATCAAATAAACATTTTGCAACTCCAAACAAAACCCAATCCAGCAACCTAATCTACATCAGGTCCCTCTTCATCTCCGTGTACCTCCTTCTCCCCTTCATCCCGTCTAACACCCCTATCCTATTTAAATAAAATTGGCAATTTTCCACAAAAAATAGAAATTTATTGATACGACCGGTTTCGATGCAACTACATCATCATCTGGTAACAGTCATATTCTCGTTGTCTGCTATATATGCTGGAACACAAGTAAGGGGGGGGGGGGGGTAGTAGAAAAAAAGAGGGGAAAAAGAGAGGGAAGGGAGAAGGAAAGTGGGCAACGTGGGTGTCAATGGGGATGGAGAAAGGTTTCTGGTGAGGAGAAAGGGTGAAAAATTAGCCCCGTCCGGGAGACGTCACCGCTGGCTGGAAGGGTTGTCTCATTGAGGGTGGACACTCAGTGCAGCGCTAAACTCCTAGGACCATGGAGAAAGGGGGGACCGGGGTTCTCCCTCCCCCGGCCGCGAAGATATCCATGCACAAAAAAGTGTTCGAAAAGGAGTAAAGGTTGAGGTCACTGTCTATATGGTTCCAATGGGGGGGTTGGAGGGAGCCGTGAAGGAGAGCCCTAGCGAGGGATTCAGGGTTGGGGTGGGAGGAAGGAAGGGGGAGAAAGGAGTGGGGACACAAAGCTTCACGCCTTCTTCGGGGTAACTTGGTCAGAGGGTGCACCGTGGGGGGATGGGGGGGGGGGGGAATTCCGAGATTTAAGGAGAGGAGATCACTGGTCACACGTGCGTCGAGGGAAGGCGATGGAGAGGAGGGGGGAGGGTGAAGATGAGAATTGGACTTCGTTGATGAGGTCCAAGTCCTTCCGATGTAGAATTTCCAGCTGTTCCATAGCGTCTAATTTCTTACCTTTGGTCAGGTATACCCTTTCTCCACGGTCCTAGGAGTTTAGCGCTGCACTGAGTGTCCACCCTCAATGAGACAACCCTTCCAGCCAGCGGTGACGTCTCCCGGACGGGGCTAATTTTTCACCCTTTCTCCTCACCAGAAACCTTTCTCCACCCCCATTGACACCCACGTTGCCCACTTTCCTTCTCCCTTCCCTCTCTTTTTCCCCTCTTTTTCTACCCCCCCCCCCTTACTTGTGTTCCAGCATATATAGCAGACAACGAGAATATGACTGTTACCAGATGATGTAGTTGCATCGAAACCGGTCGTATCAATAAATTTTTATTTTTTGTGGAAAATTGCCAATTTTATTTAATCATGTTATTCCACCATATCACGCCTGAAACGTCTCATTTTACCCCTATCCTATTCCTGCCCTTTCCTCGTTTGCCCAACATCCTCCCCTCTATTACCCTCTTCAACATTCCACTACCGCTCAATACGCCTTTCATCCATTTTTCCTGCCTCCATAGGATTTCTCTCATCAAACCCCTCTCCTCACCCACCATTTCTAGTACTTCCTCATTTGTTTTCCTTTCGGTCCCCAATCTGCGTCTATCCTCCTGCTTCAACGACCACGTTTCCGCGCCGTACATACGAGGGTCATCCGGAAAGTAGTACCCGTTCGTGCCGCATGAAGTGCTGACGACGCGAGTAGCCGCTGGACGAGGTCAGATAGCTTCAGTGGCTTGTCTGCCTTCTCTGAGCCAAGTTGCGTGACGCTAGCATTGCCTGTGTTGTTTCTGTGATTGTTTACAATGTTTAAAAAAATTGAGAACGCCGCCAGTTGTGAAGTGAGGGCAGTGATTAAATTCCTCAATGCAAGAAACGTTCGCCCATGTGATATTCATCGCCAATTAAAGGAGGTGTATGGAGACAATGTAATGGACGAGTCGTCTGTTCGGCGGTGGTGTCGCAACTTCAACATGGGGAGGGGGAACACACACGACGATGAGCGTTCGGGGAGACCGTCTGTCATTACAGACCAACTGGTGAGCTCAGTTGACGAATTCGTGAGGAACGATCGGCACGTCACAATTGATGACATCTGTGAGCATTTTCCCAATGTTTCTCGAACAATTGTTCATGAAATTGTTAAACACCATCTGCATTATGCAAAAATTTGTGCAAGATGGGTCCCTCGCATGCTTACAGATGAGCACAAAACCAAGCGTTAACTTTTTTAAGCGTTAAAACTTTTGCAGCAATTCAAATGGGAAACTTTCGACCATCCACCGTATAGCCCGGACTTGGCCCCTTCAGATTTTCATCTCTTTACAAAGCTTAAAGACTTTTTGGCAGGAAAAAGATTTGACAGCGATGAAGAACTTAAAGAAGGAGTGACCCTGTATCTCAATGAGCTGGCGGCGAAGGACTATGCAGCAGGAATACAGAAACTTGTCACACGTTATGACAAATGCCTTAATTTGCTTGGAGATTATGTTGAGAAGTAGTTTAAAGTATTCTCTTTCAAATAAAATTTTTTATGTTTGTTAATATTTACTTTTGTGTCTTTATTTCACGAACGGGTACTACTTTCCGGATGACCCTCGTAGCTACGCTCCATATCAGAGTTTTTACGAGTCTTGTTTAAACATCCCTACTCAACGTCCCCGTCATCAACTCCCTCCTCCTTGAGAAAGCCACCTTACCTAGCGCAATTCTTCTCCTTACGTCCCTACGACTTTGACCGTATTGGTCCAAAATACTTCCGAGATATGTAAACTGTTCTACCTGCTCTATTTTTCGTTGATAGAAGGTACGCGGAAATTTAATATATCTCTAATTACAATACCGTTTTGGCTACAATTTGGGTACATAGATGAAATAATGATAAAAACCATTAATTATTTTGTGCAAATAATTTGTACGTGTATCTTTTAAGCAGACGTTAATTATTTTAGGCGCAAATTCACATTGAACGCCAGGCATAGAAAATGTGAAATTCCTCATTGAAAAAGAAAGAAATTGATATCAAGCTCCGTTCTGTGTCACAAGAGATCACCACGCATCAAAAATAAACGAAAAAGCTCCCCAAGTACAAAGATGGAAAATTCAGAGTACAATCAAAATTAATTTCCGAACAAAGTTAATCAGAAGTAGGTAAGTCGAAAAAATACAGCAACTCTGGTTTTTACAAATCAATCGCCAGAAAAATGTCGGCAACCCGTTTGAACTTCAATTATTTAAACCCAAAAGTTTGAACTGGTTGAATTTGGCGTCAAAAACTAAAAACAGGCGGTTGGCACCTGGGACGGAATTTGTTTGAACTTCAACAAATGACCTCGACACGAAAACAGAAGAATCCTTTCGCGGAAATGACGGGCAAAAAACAAACCCAAACAAAGAAAGAGAGAGAAGGATCCACAGCTTTGAAATGATACGTTCTTCCAAAGCGGAAAATAAAGGGCAGCAACTCTCTCAGAAAATTAAAACTTTACGTTCGTGTTGACCTCCAGCATATATATATATATATATATATATATATATATATATATATATATATATATATATATATATATATATATATATATATATATATATATATATATATATACATATATATATATAATATATATACACACACTTAATATGTGTATGTGTATTGTTAACGCGTGAAAATGGCAAATTTAATTATAATTTATAAGATAACAAACTCCCAGGCGCATCACAAACCGAAAAAAACTTTTAAAAATATGATAATATACCAATAGTTCTTAAGGAAATGAATTTTAATTACAGCTATCTTGCGCAAACCAAACCACATAAATTAAAACGTGTAAATAACGCCATTGTGTGAGACCCATAACTTTCCTTCTGTATGCCTTTTCTTTAAATTTATTTTGCTCGCCTATTCAACATAATGCATTCAAATCTCATTTATTTGGAATAAATTCAAAAGGATGAATGAATGGCCGCAGAATACATGCGGTGATCTTATACAAGGAGCATCATCCAGCAACCAATCGCTCACCTTCATTCATATTTGAGTTGATCTGAACGATTCCGTTTCGTAATTTCCATGCCTAAGAACACTATCATCAAAAGTTTACACTTAAAAACAGTGAGCACTGCTAGGGAGCAGGAGAAACCAAGAGTCTTCAGAATTCGGGATTTTATTAATTCCACAGGACACATTTTAAACATGAACGCCGAAACGGTGGTGCAACGGATAATCCAATACAACGATCAATCAACGAATAAATTTAAGTTGCTGGCTGAATGATGGTGGACGGTGGATGATGAGCATAATGTTAAATTTAGCCTTACACTAGAGGCTTGATGCGCGTAGATTGGAGGCTTTTGAGAAATTGGGCGCGGCAGAGAATGGGGAAAATGAGTTGACGAGAAATGAGAGACCGAGAGCGCTAAGGTTTTTAATATGGTAGACGAAGAGAGGAAGTTACAGGGGAGGGTCTCCGAAAAGGGTAAATAAACTGAATGGAGGAAATATTGAAAGGTACTAAGATATTGAAGGCCGTGGAATAAGGGAGAACGTTAGGAATGCTAGGTAGATGATGGATAAGAGTAGGCTTTAAGACTGCATGACGGCAGGCAGAAGTTTATTTATTTACAAAGTACCCCGCTAGCAACATTTAAGGCGTGTGACAAGGGGTGAACATACAGCAGACTACTTTTGACCCAAAATACTTTTTCCTACTAGCGCGATCGGACAAACGCTGTTATGATCCCATATCGGTCGTGGGAAAAAGGACATCTCAAATATATCTGTTCCATAATTAATCTCTCTAATTTTATATACACGATCTTCTACAGCAGTACGATGGGGCTAATGATACATTTTCAACATCATTACTACATAGAAATCTTTCCAATTTATGCAAGAGATTTCATCTCTAATTTAAGATTCACTCCGAGAGTGATTTTCAACCTAGCTCCTGTCATAATGTAATTTTTCCTCCGTTTTTTTTATAAGGTTTTACAAATCTAGTTCCTCTACGCTGCACGCGATCCATTTCGGCGTTCAATCCAACTTCATGAAGAGCCCATACGCAAGCCGCATATTCCAAATGAAGCCTAACGATCTAGAGATAACGTTTCATCATATTTCCCTAAAACTCTTCAAATAAATCCTAATTTTTTGTTAGCTTGTCTACATATTTCCCGTACATGTTTCACCCAGGAGAGGTCGCGAGTGGGGGTAACATCTAGGTACTTAATCGAGTCTTCACTTCTTATTTTTGTAGTCCTGTTGCAGTAGGTGTTCGAGAGGGCGCTTTTTCCAAAAATTCATCACTACGCACTTTTATCAGTTTAATTCCGATTGCCATGTGTCGCACCAACATTGTATAGCTTATCTGCTAAAGCTGCTTTATCCTCAGGATTACAGATATATCTGTAAACCACTTCATCGTCGACAAATAAACATAACTTTACATAAACCGCGGATTTAATGTCGTTAACGTAAATAATAAATAAAAGAGGTCCAATACCACTGCCCTGGGAAACACCTAAAGTGGCTTTTACTGCAACAAAACTAACAATTTATTGCTACACTTTGTACCCGGCCATTCAAAAAGTCAAGTTACCATGAAATATATAAATAAATAGTTAATTATCCGCAATACCTTGAAATACATACTCATTAGGTACCAACCAAAAACAATCTTTAAAATACGTAGAATACCTTGATTCATTGTTATTTAATTGGGTCAAGATTTACAACCTGAAAAAGCTAACACTTAAGACTCACGATGCCTGGTGTACTAGCTTCTCACTCAGAAGGAAGTGGTTCGAATCCCTGCGGGACAGAATATTTTGAAGGCATTCCTACTTCTAGGATACTTATTTTGGTGCCATGTGGAGAGCAACTCAAATGGACATCTGGTCCATCGGATGAGACGTTGAAATGCGGACCTCGTGGCATCTTTCGTTAAAGAGTAGATCCATACCGACGCCAGGTTTTCCTCTACCCATCCCCCTTACCCGAATGCCCTACCTCTGCCAAATTACGGTACCTATCCCCACCGGCGTAAATGACCTCATCTGTTAATCCCCTCCCCTAATAACTATTACCACCTTTCAGCACTGACGTCCATTAGCATAAAATCTTCTTCAAACAAATCCTAAAAGTATATACACAATGAAACAATAAAAACATCCGGAGAACACGGGAGTAAGAGTGAATAACCTACTTTCTCGGAAATCACATAAAAATTTTAAAATTATGCGTGATAGGAGTACCGAAGGTAGTTATTTACTCATTACGCTGATCTGTTTCATTGGAGAGACACGCCTTTGGGCTTTGCCGTTTCATTGTATACTGACCTCTCCGATGTTATCACTGTCGCCGGAAGGCTGCAAATTCAGCTGGGATTGAAGCTTCCCGCTTGAACTGCCCTGACTCCATTATTAAAGTGAATCATTTAAGGCTGTTTTGGAACAATGAATGCAAATGACGAGGCGGGGTATAATGTGCCGGACTATCTCAGAGAAGATCGCGGTTTGCGGAAGATAAATTGCTGGCAGCGCACTCAAACATTCTACACCACGCAAGATGCGCCTCCCAAGGCATGCTAAACAAGTGAAGACGAAGTAGAAATAAACAAACCCGGCTGGTGCCACCACCATCCCTTGAAGAATAATGGAACTCATGCATCCATTGACTTAACCCCCTTGCTTTACTCCAGGGTTACAACCCTAAGTAATATATTTAGTAATACCAAATCTAAGTATTTATTAAAACCTATTATTTAGATATACCCCATCAAATATTATATTTAGTTAAGTACTAGTATTTCGGTTGCTTTATCATAGCGAAATATCTTCTACTCTTTCTTTAACGGTACTAGAATTGACCTTTTTGGTTCCGCTATTTTGGCGCGTTTTGTGAACAATGATACTAGGTTAAGGAGCCTATTAGGCAGAATATTCGAGGACCCGGGTTCGAATCCTGCAGACCGCAGATAATTTGCAGTGGTTTCCCGATCCCTACTTGAGATGCTTTGTGGAGAGCACTTTGAGTGAGTACGAAGTCCGTCGGATGGGACGTTTAAATGCGGGCCCATGGGCGCCTTTAAGAGTTAAGAGTAGGCAAATGCCGACGCCGGGTTTCTCTCCACCCTTACTTTCCCATTCATCTCTTATGGCGCAAATGACCTTAGGAGTCAGTTGCCTTCCCTAAAACTACTACTAAGAATATTCGTTTGTCTAGTGAATGTCCACTACTAATTCTTATTAATCACTATAAAACGCGTTTGGGTGTTTCTTAGAAAAATAAATATTTAAAAACGACTCAATGTTATTTTTTTTCAGATTTATACGTATATCAGTACACCTTGCATGCGGTCACATTCTCAGCCTCAAGAATTCATTAAGTCTATGGCCGTTTCAATCTAACGATAATATTCCTCCCGTTCATTTAGCGTTTCAACGGAGAAAAGAACTATTCATAAATATAAATAAAATATTTTTCCGGAGTCGAGGAGAGCCAGCGTTTGATACATTCTATCCTGGCTAGCAATGGCGATTTCGTAACAGTGCCGCATGCTCGCAGACACCCCCTGCCACACGCCCTAGCGGTGGCATGTAGGGTACTATGTAAATAAATAAATAAGTACACCCGGGAGCTGACTCGCAACTGATCGAGTTTTACGATTCGACTGGCATCTTAGAAGACGGGTATTGGTTACACTTTCAAGACCAATGTCGACGTTACAAAAGTAGAAACCTCAACCGGCTCAAATATAATTCGAGCATTAAATAAATAAGATTGATTAAAATATAACTTATTAATAAAATTCATTAATTAATATTTAATTTAATTATCAGAATAGCCAATAAATGAACAATCATGCTGTTTACTAAAGAGAACCAAAGGATTCGGTCGAAATATTACTAATAACTCAAATAGCGACGGACAGTGCCTACTTTATTCAAGTATCGAATTCGCCCGCGATCGATAATGAACCCGTATACAGGATTAATTATGATAGACGTAAAAATTAACCTTCCACGCGAACTCCTATTTGTAACCCGTCTGTTGCGCAAATGCGATATGACGCAATTTGAAAACAATACCCTTCGATTATCCTGCAATATCGACGACGCATCCACACATTGCGATATCCCATCCACCTCTCGCACCCACGTTCAAAATGTGACTTGGTCGCGCCGCCCTTGCCGCATCAACGCCCTCAGTCGACCGACGCCGCCGCTCCGGCTGGCCTGCCCAAGGAGGATGGACGGACCTTGAGGAGCGGCTCTTGACACTGTGGAAGCCACCGCTTCCTCCGATACGCAGCCGCGGATTCAAGCCTCTTTTGTTTCCACCGCCTGAAAACGTTGTTATTACGCGCTGATAAATTTTTCATGAGTTCGAAAGGGGAACTCCAGCGGGAAGGTGGAAATAACGTTAAGCAATTCTCATCTCGTTAAATGATACTGCTGATTTGAATTTTTCATCAGACCATTTTTTTTAGGAGGGATTAAAGTAAATGGTTTACGTAAGGGGCGGAGAACCTATCCACACAAATGTTTTCACGGCCGTTTACCTGAAAAAAATGGCGACCGTTACACGGGCATTGCCACAATCGTATTGGATTTTTTCGCTGTTCTCGCTGAAAACATTAGGGTCTGAAAAATCACGTCCAAAATTTAAATTTCTGAACAATTTTAAGGTTTCCCTATAGATACAGTGGTAGAACTTAATACTAAGTATTCCGGAATCAACAAAAGTAATGCATTTGTTTCAGATTTCCAAAATCCAAACTGTGAAGACAGAAAATATCGATCAAAACCTCTGATGTGACATCATCACAATCATAAGTTTCAATTGATTAAATAGTATCCCACCCCTCCCCCAAGTCAATTCCATCCCGTACATTTTTGGATAGGTTGTAACCTCCGATCTTTTAATCGAAATTAATTTTACTCATGTCCTTGTACCTTTGTCTACTTTTCCCCTATTCTAATTTCCCTTTCATTACAATCACCTTCTTCAATCATACGGTCTGACTGATAGATGAGTGAAGAACTCATTATGCATAGTGTTAAGTCCAAGGTTTGTGAAAATTGAAAATTCAGGAAATGAGGGGCCAGTCTCCTATCCTGCGGGTCACAGAAAATTCTAAGACCCCAAAAAACAACACACTTTAGGTTATTGTGGAAGTGTTCAGAGGATTTGAAGAAGCGATTTGTCGAGTCAATAGTTTTACGACCCCCACATATTGGACTACACAAATACTTCCATTTTGACAGGGATTCGTAGCTTGCCACTGTCTACAATTCGACCCAACTGTTTCTTTTACGTCTAATGTCGTCCAAATGAAAGTCTTTCCATTTATTTAATGAATTCTTCTACTTCAGTACCGGCAGTCGTCCTCAGTCCCTAATCTTTTTTTAATCTTCGTGTTATCTGCCTTTTCCATGTTCCACATTTTTATCCACATTCATGGTAGCGCATTGATGATTTGTGCGGAAGCCCGTTTTCCATGAGGGAAAACAGTTAACTCTTAATTATGGATGCCGCCTTGCCTTGGGTCACTCTGCATTTCGTGTCTACATCTACATAATGCAATGCGAGCCGCCGCAAACTAAGGCACCAGCCATGCATCAATGCCACTCAAAGCTTCTTCCATCCCACGCCTCCTTACTCCCGAGGTATGCAAAAAAAATCCGTTCCCTCAAGCACCTGCCCTCTGTCAGCAAAGCCTCAGCATTCAGCTCTCCTCGACTGCATGTTTTCCTTTTCTTAATATTTATGTACACGTTCGGGTGTGTCCGTCACTGGCGACTAAGCTCGGCGTTGCAGGTTAGGCAGGACGTGGTCGTTGACTCCTCGCCTTCCCTCATTCCCATCTTACTCAATCTCGATGATATGGAAGAAGGGAGAACCAGAGAGAATTACTCTCCACTTGTCCTCCTCCCCTCTTCCAGTTATTTTGCTCTTCGTGTCAGTTCGTTCCCAGGAAAGTTCCGTGATTGTAATTCCGAAAAAATGGCGCTTTATTACCAAAACCTGCCACCACTAAGCAACCACTAAGAATCATTTCCATCGGAGCATTATTTTATCATAATTATAAACGATTCGGGCAACCCTAAATATAGTTCATCTTTCTCCACTACACAAATTAAACCTTTTCCGACAAAACGAATTTGGGATAGGACATGAAAGAGGTGAGAGAGACAATAGCATGCATAAAGAGGTACTTTGGCAACGAAGTTCAATGATCTTTCCATTGGTGCAACAAGCAATACATTTAAGGAGGATCATGCTTAGCGTGGACTGGAGAGATCATTGTTTTCATCAACAATGTAGATAAAGGCATACTAAATTAAAATTTAGCTAACACTTTAAAAATTTCAGTAGTTCATTATGTTATTAATCAACCATATTACTCATATAACTGAAATGTAAGTTATAAAATACGTTCATACAGATGGAACTATATGCCCGGTTGCTAAATTTGTTTTGATATTTTGGAAAGAAAAATATTAAAAATTTGTTATTAGACACGACAAGCACTATTCACCATTATGACGGAGGAAGCATAATAAATATTTTTCACAAAAATATATAATTATTCTTAAATATACTTTTTAATTCCTGATATATCCCCAAATAATTTAAATAATGTTTTTGCTGGAGATGTCACCAATGTCCATAAAAATCCATGTTAAATGAACTCATAGTGAAGATGATAAGATTTGGCCTCAATTGAAAAACGTGATTTGACCCCAAATGAAACGAGTGCTGTGGAATTGGGCAATTTATCTCGCATCCAACAAGTGAAGGGAAGAGACTTGCGGTCCAATAATCGGCCCGCTTGCACAGAGCGACGGCGGCACGTGATCTAGTGCCCCACCAGCATCGGCCGCTTATCTGAGACCCGTATGCTTAGGCAACATTGAACACCGAAGAGGGGGGAGGGTTTGCGCTGCATTTTCAGAATGCGGAATCACGAGGCTAATGGGGCGACCGCTTTGGGCGTGCGAAAATGAATTAGGGGTGGAAAGGGGGTCTTGGGAGAGCCGGTAGAGTGTTCGGCGTGGCCTCCGGCCCTGCAGAGGCACGGGCGCCCAGGGCGGACGGCTGAGAAGTCCCAAGGCAAAACCCAGCGTTGAACTCGCCGGCTGCTCGCCGCTTCAGGCGTTGAGCTCACCGTTGCCGTCACGACCCGAATACGGAAAAGAAAGACTTGAGTCTGTGCAAAGCGAAGTGTTAGTGTGTATGATCGCATGCAGCACGCCAGGTCCAATGATAAGGGTATGATGCGGGAGAAACGGCCGCTCCAGTTACCGGGGGGTGTTATCTCTTTTCAATTGGTCTAAACATACCACTTTAAAGCTCAATTTCGCTCCCAAATGACCTGAACCGTTGTCACGTGAATGTAACTTTTTGCGAGAAGTCAGGGGAACGATTCCAGATAACTCTCTATAACTATAAGACTTATGTCAGGAAACATGACAAATGTGTGCCTTTGCACTACGTTACCATGGTTTTGCAATAAAATTTGCTTATAGCATAACTTATGGAATGATAACGCTTTAAACGAAAACATATGTTTGATAAAAACAACATTTTACCACAGCTATGAAATGTCCACGGTCCAATAGATAATTTATTTTTATTGGAAATTGTTAAGATTTTCATAAAATCCGCTCATTCACGATGAGTAAGTGATAGGAATCTGGAGGAATATAAATATTAAGAATCTGGTACACTATATATAATATAGAATATTTAAACTGCTATACCCATGAATGCACACCATAAGTGTGATGTATCGCGCACCAAAGTCGCTCGACATCGATTATCGCCGTCGGTCGGCCTTAAATATCACGCAATCGTAAATGGTCACTTCAACTGACTCATCCGAATGAACGAGTAAATAGGCGGCGTATCTGACGAAATTATAAGCATCCGAGATTTCACCCCAAATTTCCGACTTTCAAAAGTAAATTCTACTAAATAATCTCCCGCCTTCCAATGCGATTCCTGTCTATTTTAATACAGATTATCATTTATTTTTACTATACAATGAGG
This sequence comes from Hetaerina titia, assembly GCA_037158775.1. Classification (NCBI taxonomy): domain Eukaryota; kingdom Metazoa; phylum Arthropoda; class Insecta; order Odonata; family Calopterygidae; genus Hetaerina; species Hetaerina titia. The sequence continues at coordinate 71,066,441 of CM073776.1, read as the reverse complement.
TGGCACGTATAATACTAACGGCTGGCCAGAATAATCCCCCTGAACAGACATACTGAAGAGGACATACTACTTGGATATTATTTAAATTTAAGTAAAAGATAACATACTAATAAATAATTCGAACTCATACAAGTATTTAGTCTTATGAAGTAAAGAACGTTTGTCATAATCAACTCCGTAGTACAATTATGTACACAGACCTCTTGATCCCAAACAATAAATTAATATGTTACCTAGCCACGTCAATGTATGATTTAGATTAGCGACTGAACGATGGTGATTCACAGGCGTGATTCCTAACCCACCCAATTTATTTAATTTTTTCCGGAGACAACACCGCACAGTAACAAAAAAACAAAATAAAACAATAATTAAAAAATTCCTACTTATCAATTTCGGGAAAGCAGTGCTACAAGCTTCATAATTTCTTGCGATGATTAAATATCCCCAAATCAATGGATTTAGGCTCAACTATTTGGAATTTCAATTTCATGAAATGAGGAAAACAATGTATCCGTCCACAGAAATTTATTCCGGTACGACAATTTTTATCGAGTACCCGAATATCACGCCAAAGCATTGAAGCTAGGCTTACCCCAATAAGATTAATTGGACGAATACCTTATTTCATGGTCCAAATAGGAACTTTCACCTGAACCTTACGAGGAAAAACGCAAAATAAATGCAGGAAAGACAACACGAATATAAACTGAGAAATCCGGGTTCAAATTCCAGTTAAGAGTAAATATCACTCCAGCAGATATTTATCACTCCAGAAATGTATATAACACAACAGGGTATTACTCTGAAATGAATTTGCATTTCCCAATCAGACATTCAGTATTTTTGCAAATGAAAGGGAGGGAAGTTCATTTGAAGAGGATCTTTCACGTTCTGCTCAATGTCAATAGAAGCGCATTTACGTTACCACACGACATAACCAAACTATATTAATACGATCTCAATAAAAATGAAGACCCCCAGGTCCGCGATGGGACTCCCTTCCTAAGTCAACCAGACCAAGTTGTTTTCAGCGCAGTGTTCAAGTTTAGTTCTATTTTAACCAGGGGAATAATATAAAACTGATTCTCCTAGAGCGAAACCAATCACGGGGAAGGCTGCTGAGCGGCAATTACGAGGCGAACCATCTCATTTAGGAGGTCTCTCCTTCCCTAACAACTCACGAGCCGAGCGAAACTGGATAGGAGAGCAAAAGGAAAATACTGCTAACACTTTTTGCGCTCAAAGGAAAGCAGTTAACACGGCGATTCCAATCTTCACTCCAAGATGCAATGGAGCCCTGGATACATTCACAATCATCTCACCTTCCACACTATCCCGATCTCTTGGACACCATTGGACCAAATACATTTTAAGCCATCAACGTATCCTTTGCATATATTAATGAATTCTCATGAACACACAATTGAAATTAACATTATCCTGATGGTGAGAAAACGAACTATTTTCCACCTATTTCCCATCGTCTGACACTATACTCCTTGTGGAAATTCTTCATTGGAATACCTAAAAATTATGACTTCCTCCAAGCATTACTTCGAGTAATCAATTAAATCTAAAGCAAGGTTTACAGTACATACCAACACAAAAATCGACTGCTCAGTATTATTTCAAATGCAGCGTTTTTATTATTAGAGTATATCAGTGAAATAAAATAAGCAAAAACCCACATGCTCCTGAGAATACATATAAAACTCCCCTTGGAAGCCACTGAAACAACACCACTGCTGATAACAGCAATGCTTAACTCGGCAAAAGGCTAGCCACTTATAACAAAAGCATTGTTTTAATTATGTCCTTTCAAACTTCATTCGAGAAGGAAAGAGTTGAGACAAGTGGATGCCTGTGGCACAAACGGGCACAAAAAAGGAAGAAAATGATATATCAGACCAAACAAAGGTTTCTCGAAAAACGAAAACATCCTTTCTGATGGATGAAGTTTTCTCGGGTCTTCCACCGGGTCAGGGGTTCCATGTTGGCCGACGTTTCGATGCCCGACTCCTCTTGAAACGTCGGCCAACATGGAACCCCTGACCCGGTGGAAGACCCGAGAAAACTTCATCCAGCAAATACGCCGGGAAAGCACCAGATCTTACTTCATCCTTTCTGATGTTTCTATCAACCAACTAAGCTCGATCTCATCCTTCAAGGTGGTACTGTTGCCACTGATAACCAAGTCTTTGGAAACACGAAACCTAAGACACACTATAGCTACCACCAATCGTCACCTAGGATAAAACATTTTAAGAGATAAATTGTGATAACTTCGAGCCATCCATTTAATTCCGCTGCGGCATCACCTAGAAATAGGCCAGAGGTTGTTTGACACCAGACGTTTAACTAGGACGAAAATGGTTTGACACCAATGGGTATATTCGTGCGCAGCGGCACGGGCACTCCGAGCCTTAAACGCCTAAGACACGCAAACTCGACCGTCACGCCACCCTCCGATCGACCACCATCGAGGCCGTTATACACCACTTTCATTGTTTTCTTTGAAAGAGGAGGATAAAAAAAATCTAAAACCCGTAGACGTATCGCAACAAAGAACGTTTGTTAAGTTCACAATACAGGGTTCGATTCAATCGATTCACCTTCTCGGAGGAGATTAAAAGACACCACAGGTGGCTGTTTAATGATAGTGCATCAATTCTTGCCGCCACCTAGGATGTAACTACGAGGTGCTCTAACGTTCGACGACCTTCACTTTCATTCTAGTAATATAACCTGCGAAACAACCACAAAAATTGGTTTTTTGAGATTATTCCAGTGTCACGTCTACGAGCGTATCGTACTGCCAAGGCGAAAAAATTAACGTCTTGTTAAAAATGGATGAAAGTCCTTGGGTCGGCATAGTTAATGAATATGATTTCCTTTGGCACAGCATCACCTGACAAACAGTTTGCAGAATCATTATTTTAAAAATAATCTGGAAAATCGCATAAATCAATGCAGAAGTGTACTTTTACTCCATGAACATCCATTTCCTGTAAAAAAAATCCAAAGGTTCATAAAGTAGCTTGGGAGAGAGCTAAAATATTTGGACCTTTGAGAACCTACAACGTATATTGGATGTCCTCACATCTACTAGGAACAATTACATATAATCTTCACTGAGAACAAGTCAACGTGCAGGAAGTTTCATATTGCATCGAAAAAAAATGATAACATTCTTCATATCACATATTCTCAACGATTTCAAATCTAAACGCCCCTATATAAATTCTCCTGTCTCGCGGTACACCGAACTCGTTTATGAGGAAGTCCCGGGAGATACGTGCAATATGAAATTCGCAGCATACCGGCTCGCGCATACTAATCTAGTAGTCATAACTGATATGCTTAACAGTTAGGGTCAGTAAATTTGAAAGACATAGTGAATATTGGCGATTGATTAAAATGATAATAAGGAATTGCCAAAAACATGAAAAAACAGTGTAAGTGATATTGAAAATTCAGCCTCCGGGTGTGTAGACGAGTATACTATATTCATCAAACCGTGCAAAAAACACGCCTATTTGCTCTTTAAGCCACTAACTCTACAAGGTTAATCAAACTCATTGCCGAACGTTACAGCATTTATTCCGAAAAAATTTCTATTACAATTTTAAGCATGGCATTAATAAATAACGCCAATGATTAGATTATGTACTCAACTCCACAACATTCAAATAAACAATCGGATTAGAATACGATACTTATCGATATTAGTTAGCACTAAGTACTTAGACTGGTACGAAGCATTTTCGACAGTATATTTATTCTTATGACGCATGGTTGTTTCTTTTCCAAAATGAACTCCTGGAAGCCGGTGAACATGACGCACGTGACACTGAAGGAAAGATAACAACCAAAAGGATTTTGTACACTTATCGACAAAAAAGTCGTCGGTATTTCAAAATAATGTTACAAATAATCCTTCACTCTATTTCCTTAACTGACGTCTGGCATTTTGCTTCACTTTTCTGAAACGTTATGAATATCCTACGAAGTCAAAATATTTAATGCATATCGACTGCAGGACTTGGGGTTAAACGACCTACATGGAAGAGCTCCGCCGAGATTGATGCCTACTGGCAGAGTAGGACTTCGTAATTCCACAACCGGCTCGTAATGGTAATGTTTTCCAATCACACAGAATATTGACATACACCAATGAAACTGTTTTTCACGATATTACAGGCCTTCGAGATGTTGGAACTCGTGCGATAACAATAGCCCTCATGCTGCAAACGTGTACGATCCTATTCGGCAAGTAATGAAACTGAACATATGAAAAAAATACGTAGATTGTCGCCGACTTACTTGCACGCTAGTTGATGAATATGAAACGAAAACCAGCATGAAATCCTCAATGACACGTTACACTGCTAATTTAAATGCACACCAAAACATCAGTTGTCGCGGCCCAGATGCAAATCAGCAACGAACCAGATTTGGGTCACGTCAGGAAGTTGAAACTGCTGGTAGAGGGCATTACTGTCCCGTCGACGTTCTTTACCCTTTCTCTATAGTAACATTTTCCATTATTTTCGTTAATAAACAGGTGATGATTTAATTTATCCTTGAAAAATAAATTTCGAAATATTGTAGCAAGAAATCAAGAGCTCTACGGCCTCTAGGTTATAATTAATAAGGGGGAAAACTCCAATGGCCGTAAAAAACAGTCGCAACTCTCGTCAGACCAAATTGTTGTGTTGGTATTCGCGGGAACCACGTAAGGGACCAACCACAACCTCTCGACCAAGAATACCCTCTGTGGTGGTTTACGGGAAATTAATCCACGCCAGGGACCACACACAGCCACACACACACTATCCTGTCTGGAATCCTTCACGAAGCTGTGAGACCTCGTTAAAGATTCCAGGTGGAAATGTAATCCTTCACGAGGCTGCAAGGAAGACCCCGTTAAGGATACCAGGATGTATTACAAGCACACACTCTGTGACTATCCACGAAGGACGAGCACAGATCAATCACACACACTAGCACTCAAGAAGCACACACACACGCACTCAAAGGGCCCAACTTCTGGGAGAATCTGAAACGATAGAGCGCAGACGAGGATATGTTGTATGTACGAGGATTGGTCTGACGAGAGTTGCGACTGTTTTTTACGGCCATTGGAGTTTTCGCCCTTATTATTCGAAATATTGTTTAAAATATTGAAGGGAACGTTTTACAATCCGTAACTGCCGGATAATCAGCGATAAAATATTTATCTTTAGAAATTATATCAATTGCCTGGCGCTTAATAAAGTAGTTATATTTATGGGAGGCGACCGACAGCTAAGGTCATTTGCGCCATTAGGGATGAAAAGATGGGGACAGGAAAGGATAAAGAGTGGAGAGAAACCTGGCGTCGGCATTAGCCTGCTCTTGACGAAAAGCGCCAAGGGGTCCAGCAATCTTAACGTCCCATCCGACGGACGGCATACTCACTCAAAGTGCTCTTCACAAAGCACCTCAAGCAGGGATCGAGATACCATTGAAAATATGCGATGCAGCCGGGATTCTAACCCGGGCCTCTTTGTGTGGGAAGCCAGTACGATAGCCACCGCACCATCTCGATCCTTAATGAAGCAAAACCCAAATTCTCAGATTCCGGCAAAGTACTCAGAAGAATTCTCGAGTTTAATCACTCCTTTCCTTTGTTCATTGATACTTTAGACGAAATTTTTAATCCTTCTTGACAGCAGTACGAATGCTTAAGAATTAAATTTACGCACATCGGAATTATTTCATCGCGTTTGTTGATGACGCAGAAAATAAGGAAATTCACTTTAAAAGCACTCTGCAGAAAACTCCCGAGCCATCTGATGGTTGAATTCTGCAAACCAAACCCTGCCAAAGTATACACAAAATACTTAAAGAGATCATTGTTTCAATATCTTCCATTTGGAAGCTCTTTAAATTCATTTAAGCCCTGTTGGCAAATCGTAAAATAAGGGAATATATCTTTCAAGTCATCAAGACTGACTCATCGAGTCCACCTCACTTCCTTGGCAGGGAAGACATTTCATTACCTAATACGTAAGTAGTGAACTCATCACTAGCGAGGTCACGCAATCGAGACCTCGCTATGGAGCGGATGCTGTGCTGTGATGTCAGTGTTTGCCCAATCGTATTTACGGTAATGATTGCACAGGGAGAAAAAAAATTTTGTACACTCCACAATTAGGAATTAATGATTTCGAATTATTGGATTCACTCCAGAAAGTTCATAAAATCAAAACTCACAGTATTACATATAAAAATTACATTACTACATATAAAAATTACATTACTGAAATAAAAATTACATTACTACATATAAAAATTACATTATTACATATAAAAATTACATTACTACACATAAAAATTACATTACTACATATAAAAATTAATTTACTACATATAAAAATGGGGAAATTTACCACTTTACTCTCAAGGCTAATATTTCCCTGCAGACCTCAGATCAGTGGCAAGGTTAATACCAATGACTCTCTACGATGGAATTCCGAAGATGTGATATGGGTAACCTACCACGACTATTAATTGCATGGAACAATTTCCATTGAAATTAATTTCCAAGTCATTTAGAAGTGGATTTAATGAAGTTGGATTACAAAACTATATGAAACCATTGAATATCTCTCAGTTTGGATTATTTTAGCAGAAGCAAACTCAAAATTAGTGAGTGGACTCATTAAGCATATTTCCAGTGAGCCAACAAAACTAGTTTCGCACGTAAGTAATTTCTGCGACTTAAATATTGAAAATTTTTAATGGCGAACATAAATTGTGACAAATAATTGTTATAGCAGAGGCACCACTCGACTACTATACAGTCTGAGAGGGCCGAAAGTGGTGTACCAAAAATCACTTCGACATCTTATCCCGATTATTCGAAATCACTTCGACACATTATCCCGATATTATTCGAAAGGATGTGTAGAATCAACTAGTGAAGTAAATTTCATTTGGTATATACAACATGTTCGTTGTACAAACCACATCAAACTTCGATTCAACATTTTATAAAATTGTAAACAAAGCAAATAAAACAGTTTCTGGCGTAACTTGGTGGAAAATCTTCATACTGACTTTTAATAATCAAACCACTTTACTTTTCCACATAAACTTTTTAATTTTTACAACCCAGGTTTCGTTATAGCATAACATCATCAGGTAAAAACTGATGTTGTTATGATATAACGAAACCTGGGTTGTAAAAATTAAAAAGTTTATGTGGAAAAGTAAAGTGGTTTGATTATTAAAAGTCAGTGTAAACAAAGTGAAAAATTAATCTAAATTTTTTCTCTGGCGGACTATAGTTTTCACATATACCTATGGTTTATTTTACTAATTTTGAAGTGGGCTCAACCGAACAAGTGCACTAGAAAAACTTGAAATATCCCCAAATACCACCATTCACACGAAAAAAATCAGGAAACTCCGTGTGTGCACGCAGACAAATTAAATAATCATAGCAGCATGGGGTCGTTCCATTCCGTCAACAGCAGGAAAGACGAAGTACCCGCTCGGTGAGCAATGACCCCGCCTCGAATGACCCGAAGGCCGTGGCTACGAATTCAGGTGTGATACGGCTTTCGAAGTTTGATGTCGATTAGCCCACTCCACAGCCCTTCTTACCTATCCACATACATTCCGGAAAGTCTTATTTATTCAACAATTGAGCATCAGTTCCACTCACTTGGTCCGACTCGGATTTTTTCCCCGGAAATTTTGATAAATCTCGAAGAGTAAAAAATAAATAAATAACGATATTTCCATCTTTCGGGAAGTGCGAAATTTCCAAGGAATGGGAGAAAAACCCCCAAAGAGTTTTTTTTTTAAATTTCCTTAACCTCTTTCACGCCGGGTCTCATTGAAAAACTCAAGGACGACGGCCGCTTCAGCGGGATCCTCTTATCCAAAATATAAAACGTTCTTCCTTCCTCCTCGGCACACACACTGTTCCTTTCGCTATCTCCATATTTATAATGTCATTCGGAGAGAACCCGTTAGCTCCGTGGGTCTCTCCAAGTTCAAGGAACCTCCCACCCCTCCCACTCTCACCGCCCAGCCCACGTTCCCTCCCTCCCTCTTGCCTCCCAAGTATGCTCGCCCTCCGCCCACGTCCCGGACGTCTGAGAATTTCGCACGTGTGCCCACGCTTGCACTCGAGGGCGTCAGGCCTTCCGCCGATACACAAATGGTCCCCACCCTCGAGATGAGCTCCTTCTCTCCGTCAAGACGCTGATCTGACTATCGCTGAGAATATCTAAGCCACCAGTTCGTAGGACAGAATTTAGGAAAAACAAAATGTTTACAACAGTCATGACGTCGAACGTTTTTTTTAGATAAAGGTCTTAATTTTTACGAAATACTTTTGCTGCCACTGTAAGATTTTTTTAACGATGCAGGAGACGGAAAAAAAAGTGTATATTTTAAACCTGAACGTCCTCTCATCATCAAACGGAGGATTGGTTTGTAGCAGTTCTCAAATGTATCGAGTTATCTTTCAATCTCTTCATTCCCTCACATCTTGCAACAACATTTTACATCACTTGCCCCTTGTAGCTCATCCTTAGCCTTCCTCCGTTTCCTTCAATTACGATGTGTGGTAAATTGTCGTGTCTTAGGACGCGCCCAATAACTTACTCTCATATGCTCGCGAGTGTTCGCAGGCTTCTCTTTTCGTCCTCTCGACGAAGAATGCACTCGACTCAATATTTTTTTCTTGCACAGTCCCGGAATATGGCAATATTTATGTGAACAATTCTGTAGTGATGTAAGAATTGAAAGCAAGTTATGTTCATATTTTATCCGTGTTCCAATTAAGATATAGATGAAACATTCCATTAATATCATAACGAAATTCGACAGAATGCCACTTAAGGAAATGGGCAGAGTTGAATAAGTGCTTATTCATTTTCAACATGTAAAATTGAGTGAGATTGTCAAACGAGAAGAAATACACGTATTAAACAAACCTATACCAACAATAGTTTTAATTTGCGAATTTTCTAATTAAACTCGCGTAATAATTTGATGAACATAATGTAAATATGTTCGAAATAATGAAATTGCAACAGGAAACATTTTTTGTTCGACATCACTCTCTTAAACTCAGGCCAAGCCCCGTTCCCCAGACATTCGCCACCCGCCCACGTCTCGCGCAGTTTTGAATTTCGCACGTGGGCCTCAGTGAGCACTCTAACGTTACATTGATGTATATACGTTTCTCAGTTTCAGGATTAGTCCTTTCTTCTTGTCAAAACCCTGATCTGTCTATAGTTGGGAATATTTAAGATACCACTCAGTAGAGCGGAAAATCATGTTTATAGTAGTAAACACGTAGAGTTTTTTTTAGAGATAAAAGTTTGATTTATGACTAAATATTTTTGTTGCCATAGCAGTTTTTCAATTATATAAACTCGGAAGAAAACGCGTATACTTGATTAATTGACATGACTTATTCCTGCTCTTAATTGATTTTTTCCTCCCATGATTCCAAGACGCAGAAAAATGAACAGTCCAGTGAAAATAAAAAAAGACACGTGAATGTCATGCAAGGGCCCTCTTCTAAGTCAAATGAGAGAAAGGATTCCACTATTCACATCGATATGACATGAAATCATTCCACTACTTTCATATCGATATACGATAAGATGCTACGAAATAAAATGGAATAGTCGATTATGCCTGGCGTTATTGTACATTATACGGAAATGAGACGGTCGGTAAAATGCATCTCAGGCACTAGGAAGTAAATCCAATTATTTTTTTAAAATTATATTCAAGTTTTAAATTTAGGTTAAGATGCAAAACGAAGTCCTCTCTAAAGGTGTGAAGATTGTAAACTCGACCATTTCCAACGGTAAATGAGAAGCAATGTGAGTAAATTAGCTCGAGGGCTGTGATGATGTAATACCACACGAATAAAATCTTCCCAATTAACGGGTCGAGTTGAAAAGCATACTGGTATCTTTCCACTCAAGCTATTTCCCTCGTGGCAACATCTGTTGCGCTTTTTGAGTCCAAGCAGTGAGCAATTACTTTTCGTTCGTGCACCGACAGGAAACTAGAAATGTAAGTCTAACATGAGCCAGTGAAATTGGAGAACATGTCTGTGTCAAGTAACAAATTTAATTGTTAAAGCCGCGACAAAACATTCCGTATTCAAATCACTGACGCTGGTTTAAATAATATATATTTCAACCTTATTTATTTGAATGATTACACATTAAAATGTTTATTCATGTGTATTTTCCTGTACAAGAATAAAAATACACAGACATTGAACTGTCACAAAAACGGCAGTAATCCGCCTCTTAATTAAAGCAGTCTAAAACATTTCGGCATGGTTATTACTACGAGCTGTTTTTCCAATGACGTTAAGAACCATGCAACATTATCCAAACAGTTATCCAAATATTTAAACCCCAGGAACAACTTTCTTAATATATTTTACTCATATTAATTTAGCCAATGTATTTTTCAAGTACTAAACATACCTGTAGCAATATCATGTAATCTATAGTGATATTCCCCTGCCAGAAAGGGCATCTAATACAATCAACTTTAATCCTAATACTTCACTTCTTAGTCAAGGATATTATGACCATGCTTAACATTACAATTTTCCTGCTTTGTTTCGTAATATAATTTACTCTTTCTCCAAGAACGTACGCTTTCCACGCAACTGGTCACACACTAAATGCGATCCCCTCTCTCCGTCGTGCGTAAGTATGCATGAATAATGTCGCTGACTAAATGGAAAATTTTCCCATTTGACATTCTTTTGCGCCCAATGTTTTTATATTTTCTTTTCGTTGGAGAAAATCGTCTTATCAAGACCACTATGATTTAACTCCACCACATGATTCTTAATTAATACGTTCATGATGTTAGCATATCGATTGGTTCATGTCATGAGATTTTTTCCAATTTTTTGGGTATGAAACGCATGGCAGCAAAATTCGTTCCAATATGACTTTTGCACAGTAGCTCCGTGTGACTTTTTCCCATTTCCAAAAATTTGAGAACCTTGAAGGGCCGTCGTTTCACAGCCGTAGATGACATTAAAAGCGCATCGCTGAAAGAACTAAAGGCTATCTCAAAGATCGAGTTTGAGAAGTGTTTCGGGGATTGGAAGAAGCGTTGGCACGAGTGCATAATCTCCAGTGGGGACTACTTTGAAGGTGACAGACAACATCAATGTATAAGAATAAATATATATTATTGTCCGAAAAATTAAAATTCCCGTTAATTTTTTAACAAACCTCGTACAGTAGCTCGTTGACATTAATTCCAGGAAAACCAATGGTATTTTCATAAAACATCCGGAGCGTTCAAATAAACGAGATTAAATTTCCCAAAGGAAGCAAAAACAGACGGAGAAGAACAAGCATGAACGCAGCGGAGAAGGAAGAGAGAGTTTACCATCACTGGGAGATGTCATTCGTTCAATATTTGCCCCCGCAAGATGTCCGCCTTGAAAAATACAGGGAATGTGAAATACAGACCCCAAAAAATACCGTGAAAAATTTACTATCGAGCCAGTAATCTATTATTTCATTCTCTGATCTTCCACCAAACATAGCGTCCTTAATCCACTTACGAGCTGACTTGTAGCTGACTCCATGCATCATATAGGGTATTTGTTTAAATTCGGTGAATATCCAGTATAATATGTGATAAACATTCCCGTTCCTGAAGTCTTACAACTACTTCCTTGATACGCCCACAATTTAAAGAGAGATCATTTTGCTGTCGTGAGCGGGCAAGAAGGAAAGGTCACGTGGTTCACCGTGCACGGTCACTTGCACCTGTAACACGGATAGCGTGTAGTATGTACTCGTATGGTGTAAACCGTGTATGACCGGTGTGTACCGTGTATGTAAGGTGTATGCTAACGGATGCGGGTGGGTACCCGCGCCGGGGTGGTTGTAACCCGAGCAGAGCTTGGAATGCGCCCATCAAATAAAAAAGAGACCGGTGAAATCGAAGCGTGGACATCATCTCACGAGGTAACATCGTCGGCTGTTCTGCTCCACTAGCGAAACGAACCGCGAAATCGGATCCCGAGACTCGAACTGCACCATTGAGAATTCGCTCCTGCCACTACGATGGGCACTGGTGGCTGGTGGATTAGAGGAGCATCACCTAATTGCGGGAATGGATGAGAACAATTGGGTTTTGGTTTGCGAAACGAACGTGCAGTGCAAAAAGGGATTCATCGAGGTGGCCTGACTGCCTACCTGCCGGAATAGTAATCCTCTCTGCACATCAGCCGGAGACCGTGAGAATCTTCGGCGACTCATTTGTGGAACGATGAACGAGGACAGCTTCCAGTAGGATGATAGAATGAAAATTCGTTTCATAATCCAATCACGGGCACAACTTCAGAGATACGCTCGGAGGTTCGGCCATCGGAGGGGGGGAGACAAGGGAAAAAAACCCGGGACAATGGGACAAAAACCCCCCCTCTCACATAAATACTTCACTCGGTAAAATTCTATTTTCGCTTATTTTTCATTTAACTCGAAATATGACACGCTCAAAAATGATTTTTTCAAAGCATCCTCTTAATTAGAGCCACTCTTTTTATGCTAAAACCCCTTAAAACATTATGCTCTTCGCAATTAGATTTTGTGATATATATTAAATTATGCCAGGCTAGAGCTATAGATAACTACTAGGGTAGGCTGAAAAATAATGCACACACGCTCGTAGACCACGAACAAAATGACCTTCAGAAGCACTCTTGGTGGCATGTGGAAGTACCATCCCCCCAACATGTAAGGGCAGGTTTGAGGCCGTTACATTCATCCAGTGTATTTTGAGACGCGGAAGTATGGAGAGGTGTTCTAGTGCTATGTCAACGCGAGTTAAACAGCGCGCTGTTGTCGAATTTTTAACTGCTGAATAATAAACTTCTAAAGAGATGCATCGTCGTTTAAAGGCTGTTTATGGTGACAATGCTCTTAAAAGGTCTACTGTATGTCGCTGGGTAGTAAAATTTCGTGGTTGCGAGCCTGGAAAATCCATGATTGTTGATGAAAATTCTTTTGAGTGGGTTGTGGGATGCTCACCGAGTTTATGTGTCCGATTTTCCGGAACGAGCGGCAACAGCATATTCTCATCAGTATGTACAGACTCTAAGACACCTCCGACGTCGAGCTTGTCGTGCTAAAGACAGTATGGCGCCAATAATCTTGTAACATGACAACGGTCCTGCACACACCTCGCGCGCAACTGAAGAGGCTCTGCGAAATCTGAAATTTGAACCGCTTCCACACCCTCCTTATTCCCCTGATCTTGCGCCTTGCAATCTTTATTTTTTTCCTCAACTGAAAAGACACCTCAAGGGTAATCATTACACCTCGGACGATGAGGTGAAGGCAGCTGTCATGCCCTGGATTCGAGAAAATTTGGAAGAGTTTTCCGGTGACGGAATGAAAACCTTACAACAAAGGTTATGCGATTTTCCAGAAAGAAAAAGGCTACGCTAAATATTAAAATAGGAGGGGAAAAAATAGAACAAGTAGAACAGTTTACATATCTCAGAAGTGTTTTGGACCAATACGGTCAAAGTGGTAGGGACGTAAGGAGAAGAATTGCGCTAGGCAAGGAGGCTTCTCAAGGAGGGAGCTGATGACGGAGACGTTGAGTAGGGATGTTAAGACAAGACTCGTAAAAACTCTGATATGGAGCGTAGCTATTTACGGCGAGGAAACATAGTCGCTGAAGCAGGAGGATAGACGTAGATTGGAGGCTTTTGAAATGTGGGTGTGGAGAAGAATGGAGAGGGTGAAGTGGACCGAAAGGAAAACAAATGAGGAAGTACTAGAGATGGTGGGTGAGGAGAGGGGCTTGTTAAGAGAAATCCTATGGAGGAAGGAAAAAAGGATGAAAGACGTATTGAGCGGCAATAGTGGAATGTTGAAGAGGGTAATAGAGGGGAGGATGTTGGGCAAGCGAGGAAAGGGCAGGAATAAGATAGGGATGTTGGACGGGATGAAGGGAGGAAAGAAGTACACGGAGATGAAGAGGGACCTGATGTAGAGTAGGTTGCTGGATTGGGTTTTGTTTGGAGTTACAAAATATTTCTTTGATAGTTGTGTCCATCCAAAAACCTACCTTAACTGGTAGATTACCTAATAATAATGTGTGTAAATATGTATGTATATCACCACGCTCCACACAGAGGCCGCCGAGAAGAGATTCTACTCTGAAGATTGGCCGTTGGAGGTTTAATAAAATTATATAAAAGAAAATATTAGAAGGAAAATTATAAAAGGCAGGCCTTAATGCATCCTTTGTGAGGGTAAATTCTCGTAAACGTAGACACATTTTACGAACGAAACCATTTCCAAGATAGCAGCTAAAAGACCAATACCGTTGTTATCTTGAACTGGTGTAAATATAATTCCCAGCTGGCAATTCACAACTTGGGGATTCGGCGATTAACCTTACACACATTTACCACCTATATCAATGCAAAATGTAGACGATATTTTCTTTGCTAGAGAGATAACTTTGCACTAAAATTCCGAAAACAGGTTCCGAAATCATTTTGAAGATCTGGCCGCGGTGGCTGTTATGTGTTTCAAGTTCAAGCGACTTGGGTACGACTGAATTTCCAACGGCATCCGGTCACTGGGCTGTCGTCTCATTAACACGTTCTGCGCAAATAGGCCGTTTGGCGCACCGCCACGGAGGACGATATATCGGACCAGAGATGCCTTCAACATGGTCTACGGTCATATATCCGTAACTTTCGTGCACTCGTGAATCTTTCCAGAGCACTCATTAGATTCTGCACGAAGATAAAAAGCTTGTTCGTCATTTATCTCACTAATTTAGCGCCAAACGTTAAAGATTTTTCACATATGGTCACTTCACCGCGATAGAAAAATGTTAAATATACTTGGACAACTTCAAAGAACCGCGGTAAATGACGCGACAGTAACTTTTAACAGTGTCATCCGCCAATATGCATTAAAATGCAGAAATTTCGAAGTGTAAAAATCATTCACCATGATCATGGGATGGTCAAGGGGATGATCCCGGTCAAGGCGAATGATTTTTACATTTTGTAATTTCTGCATTAGAATGATATATACTATTAAAATAAAGAATACATCATTAAAAACATTACATTATGCAGGTTTCAAAACCTGCGGACCCGCATCAAATCCGGAAGGAAAACAATTATCATTTACAATCAACATATGGACTAAAAAGACTTCCAACCCACAATCCTTGAGATAACTCATTAAAATGAAGCCATATGAAAACTCTATTAACCTTTCAACACAAAATTGTTCCCATGATGTTTCACGAGTTTTGGGTGGATGTTTCCTCAATGGTGCGCTTACATCGACGCAGTGCTCTTTTGAGTATCCTACTTGTTTATGCGTGCTTGCACCACTACCGCGATAGTTCCACATTTCTATCACCTACCACCTTGAGAATAGTTATCGTCGTGATCCACAACAATGAAGGCGTTTATTTGGTAACGAAATGAGTCGGGGCCAAATTTAAGTATATATAGCGCGCTATCTAATCAAATCTAATGTTATAAAATTATATTTATACTCGGGAGGATTGGGGATGACTCTTGTCGATAAATAAAATAATGGAGACGATAAAAATCGACACTCCGCGGACAGGCATTCTGCGAGGGAAACAATTGAAGAGCGATCCCCCGCGTTCGAACGACGAAAAAAAAATAAATGGTCCGCTCGCATCCTTGGGCGAGGCGACTCCGCCAGCGTTTAATAAGGCGCGCGAGAGGAGGTGGAGAGAGAGACACAAGAGGGAGCCCCCGCGGGCGGAAAAGGAAGCGTGTGTATTCTTCCGAGAGTGCTACCTTCGTAAAGATGGGATCACGACCACACGGCGCACCGTTATGGAGGCCGCACATGCTTTACGTCACCTCCGAATAGGCGGGTGGAGAGCGGAAGAGGAGGGAGTGAGGGGGACCCTCCTTGGGCGTGGAAGTCTGCCCGTGGGGGACCGGCCGAGAAAAAAGAGTGCTCCGTCCGCAGGGAGGTGTAACGGGCGTCCGTGTACTATAGGTCAGTTTCCTCCGACCAGAAGGGCCGCGCTGATCCACCTCCCCCCCTGGGTCTCCAAACTACACGGGGCATCGAAAACTTCATTCATAACGTGTTAAATGGCGCGGGTGATACTCCCGATATTTTTTCTCCATCAAAATGTATTTCCTTAAATACTACTACAGCTCTCTCTCTCACTCTATTCCTCTTTCTCCATTTCTTCTGGTACAATTAATTTCAAAAATTTTACCCGCCATGCCAAAGTAATCGACCTAAATGGCGATCGCATGGGTGAGAGTGGAGAAGCCTCAACAAAGGTGAATTTACTTAGTTAACAGTTTCAGGCTTAACTTTGTGGAATTCCTTCATGATGAGGGTAAAAAATATGAGTAACTTTGAACTGCCACACACTTTTAATGTTCTACGGCCATGGTTTAGATGCTCTTGGTTCACCTGATGATGATGAGCAGCATCGAAACCATGGTCGTAGAACATTAAAAGTGTGTGGAAGTGTAAAGTTTCTTTTATTTTTTACCCTCACCGAGGGTGAATTTACGGTAATTTCTTATCCCTCTGCCGCTATTCGCTTTTGGAACTTTTCCGAAAAGTTCTAGTTGCCAAAAAATAGCGACGCTTGGATTTTTATGGGAATTTCCTAAGACATCTCCTGGTATGTGAACCCGGCACCCTCCGTTCAGCAGTCACCATTTTAGTAGATAAATATACCAAAACATTAGGGAGCGACGACGACCCTTTGTATGTTTAGAGCATATTCTTACTGAAATGAAAATACATTTTAAAAAGCAATAATCGATGAGACAGCGCCAACGAAACCTAAGTTCCCTCTGCCTTCAGAAGTTTTTCCGAACAGGCAACCCACCTTTCGCTCGCTATATTTATATTTCAAATGTAATCGCTACTGGATTTTTTCTCTTAAGTTCATAAGAAGAATGATAAACGTTTAGGTAACAAACCACAAGCAATATTTAAAATATACAAAAAATAATGTCAACACATTACTAACACACACATCACTGCAAGAGTCGCCAAAGAATTTCTCTTCGAAATGTAAAAAAAATTGCTTTCATTCAACGGTATAAAATTGAGAAAATGAAACATTGCATATTTGAGTATTGAAATCCGGTATGCATGTAAAAATGTGAATTCAGACGGTCCTCTGCAATTGTTTCAATATCTGTAGAGTTTCACTTAAAAAAGAACTCGTTACCTTACTTGAGCCTTACTCTGTATTTTTATAAGCCTCATCTTTTTGAGGATTTTGTCTCCCTTCTGCGACGAATAAGGGTAGATACCATAGTCTGGAGGTTAGACTGTACGATTGAACACATTAACTGATAGCACACCTGATTGCGTTTTAAGTTCGTACACTCAGGTTAGGAATCCACGTCCTTTGCGTGTACCGCCTTTCGTTTCTCAGAAAGTTCTAATATCCAGAAAATAAACAGGATTGGGTTTATTACAGCGGTGCCAAAAGGCGTCGACCATATTTAAGAAACCGGTGCACAGAGATGAGTACCCGATTATCTATCTAATTGGAAATCAAGTCGTATAAATAGGTATAATAATTAAATAGTGTATGTTTCATGCGCATATTTTAAAATATCCCGATCTAGGTACGTTCCACAGTGAAAATTGGAAAATTAAAGATGTTTTCCTTTTCATCTGAAACAATTCTTCTCGTTAAAAACTATGGTCCAAACCCAATACTAAATTAACTGATGACCTACACTGTTTCAAGTCATGTCCATCATTAAGATACTAGGTCTTATTATCTGAGCTATAAAACTTTTATTTAATTAGATTAATTTTCACCATGATTTGCTGCTACCATATTTACAGAAGCCATTTCAACAAAAATACGCACCTATATAAACCATTCAATACTCAAAACTGGGTTATCTTTACCGATCGACTGTCATGTTTTAAAATGTCTGCAACTTATCTGCCATTACAACTTCGGACATCGCGCCGGGGATTAGAAATTCCTTGCCCACATTTGATCAACGTACCATTTTTTTCTTTCGTGAACGTTTGACGGGTGTCATTTATTTTAAAAACAAGTCTCTTGTTGCCATGCTACTCTAGCAAATACTTCAATTTCCAACGGAACGGCTAATCGAGAGTTTTTTTTTCTTCCGTGGACCATCAGTCACGGAAAAAGTCTCCATTCGTGCATCCAAGAGAGTACGTAACATCAATCTCTTGACCCAGATTATTCAGCCGAAAGTGTGCGATGACCTAAAACGCTCGATTTATTTCGAGAATATTGGGCATAGGAGTAAAGCCGAAAAAATAGGGCACTCGTTTCTTTCATTTACTCCGGTAAATTAATAAAGCCGTACTGGCTGCTACCAAATGAACAAAAAAGAGTCCTGATTCTGTACGTCCTCCTTCAGTAAGAATCTGGAGGTAGTGTTTTTCGGTCGTTGAAATCTCCCGGTCGAATACGAACGTAATTTGTAAACCCGTTTCAATGGCCCGCCCATTTTATCTTCGATGTTAAATTTTACAATTTAAATTAAAATGAAGAGACTTCATCAAAATATATAATTAGATAAAATATATTATCTGTTACATACTGCAAAAACGAGAAAGCCCGTGAATGGAATTATTCTAACGAAAGGTTAATAATTAAATACATTTGCATTCTCAATGTAAATAAAAATATATTCATATGACTTAACAAATGGCAGGTGGTAAATCTAGAAAACGTAAATTAAAGTATTTACCTTACTTTTTACACCAAAATAGACCACATGCATTTCTGCTACACTTAAATCAAAATTAATATTCTATGCATTCTAAATTTTCCCCGTATAATAACATATAAGGATGAACAATATCTTCCACGTTTTTAAAGTTCACGGTTAACTGGATATGTTTGGGAAGCCTGGTACTAAATTTGAGCTCTCACATTAATTACCGACTCCGATTAAATTTACGTACATTTTTAAAAGAAATTTCAGCGAGTAAACAATTAATTTAGAGAAACTTTTCTAAATTTCCTTTCACCCACGCCACCAAGTGAACTTCCTCCTTTTTTATACGGCATCCTTTTTTTTCCATAATCACCAAAATTTGAAATTCATGCATCACGAAAAACGCAATTAAAAGCGTGGCCAATGGAAGACCCTGAGATGCACGCAAATCAGTGTGCTTTGGATATGGTACATGCACACCGTTACCAATATGTTAAACTTTAATTGAAATTCATTTTCCTAGAATATCCTGCTGAAGGAAACTTAAACAAAAGCTTACCAAGTCGAAGTAATTACAGATGAGTAATTGCAGATGAGAACCTGAAACTCGTCTAAAAAGGAGCGTTTTCAGCAATTTTTCAGCATTAACAGCCATGATAACATTATTAGTTTTTACTCTCCTACCTCGGGGAGTCGCTATTATAGTAACTTTGGACATGTGCTAATAATTATAATACTCAAGATCAATGTTTACACTAGACATAGAAAAACACTCGCGAATGGGACTAAAAAATGTATTGATCAAGTTACTTCTATTGCATAAATGAAATAATGGAATATTTATCCATGCACGCATAATAAAAGAAAATTTACACATGAACTGACTTGATGAGTGAAAAATAAATGGCTACGGAACCTTCAGATGATATCAACTTGGCAACAACGTTCAGCACTGCACTCATAATGAATTTCCGCCGGTAGATGGTGTCAAGATAATTATAAACTCGATTAGTAACTTTTTTACTTCAACGCAAATACTTTAGAAACTTTTTACTGAAAATTAGTGAATTACAAATGACTTCCGGAGATACAGATTTCATCACACATTAACATGAATTAAATCGTTTTGATGTCATTTTAATGTAATTTAACAGTTGATAACATTTTGCCTAACATGCAGACCTATAGTTTTTATAAATTAACATTCAAATAACGTTCACCCTGGATAACTTCTGAGTGGGTTTTCTTTACTCTTTAAGAAGACATGAATAGAAAAATTATCATTCCCTGCCCTCTACTAAAGCACCCAACGGGAGTCCTTAAACCCGATGTGTCGTCCACCTAGGCACCTTTGATTTCAATCAAATCCATGAAGAACTTTCCGCAATATGATGCAAGGAGCAAGAAGCAATATCGATATACTAAACTAAACATACTAAATATTTGTTTAGGCATTACAAGTCATGTACACGTTACTATTACTCTGGTAGCGCCAGGAATTACGCTATGCTCCCCTTTGAACAAAGTCTATAGTGCGCGACTTAAATATTATTAGCTCGATAGATTTGTAACATCAATTACAATAGCGTTATATTTATAACGAAGACGTGCGCGTTATGAAGACTTCTGTCACTTCTGACATTCATCACTACAGAAAATACTGGAGAAATCATTTGATAAGACTGCTTATTGAAACTTTTGACAAACCTATTGCTTTTCAGATCCAAAACTACCTAATAAGGTAAATAGATGGTAAAACTAATACGATTACGGTCCTGAGTTCCCTAGAAATTAAGCAGTTTAAAAACCCAAACGGTCCCCCACCAATTCCATTCCTTAACAGCATTTAGAGTCCTCACTTCTTTCCAGTAGACTCCTGCACCCTCTGCCACACACTACTGATTGAATCACATAGAACACATGTCAATGAATATCGTAGGTTAGGGGAAAGAAGGCGGGCTGAAGTTTCGATGACTCTCGTTAGATGGGCGGGGAAGAGTTAAGGAACAAGACCGTGAGGGCTCAAGAGGCAATTCGAGGGTATGGGTTAATGAATGGCCACCGGGAAACAATGGGAAAGAGATCACTATCGGCCTCGGGGGAGGAAGGGTGGGAATCGGAGAGCAAGGCTGCCAACTCGGGGGGTAAAACACCACTTTCGGGAAATTTTGGCGCGTAAATTTCGTTACGACACATTTCCTGCATGTTGGCAGCAGTTCCGACACTTTAAATCAATCGAAAGAATCAGAAATATTGTAAGATAGAACGTAAACTCTAAGCAAAAGATTTGCCAATTAGATAAATCCTTCGAGTGGTTGAATGCTCGAGGAATCCTTCCCTGCTAATCATCCAAAACAATTAAATTCGCTATCCTGCATGCCAAACTTCAATAAGACAGAAACTTTACTATGACTGAATCCTCGTAAACCTCATACTAAATAAGCATCATCCCCTGTATTTTCACTCTTCGACATTAGAGTGAAAGCAAATGACCTCAGCTGTCGGTCGTATCCCCTAATACTTACTGCTACGTGAAAGTGGAAACGACACCCCTCAAAGCCTATAACAGTTAGCCCTGTCCATCAATGAAGATGCCTGTTCCTTCACAGACGCTTCTTTCTGACTAAATGTTAAACTGATTTCTATCGAACTGAGAGCTTCAGACGTCAGGTAAAATATATTTACGGGAGAGGTAATTAGCCACTAATGAATTAGTTATACGAGATGAGTAAGTTCTAAATAGAAGGTAGCTTTCACCTATCACTTTCTCCAGTGGCCTACTAAGCTACCCCAATTCAAGGATCCAAAACCCTACTCTACTGCGACAAAAGCAGACTGAATAATTAGGATTAATGTATTCGTATTTACCCTAGTAAAATATGAATAGTACAGCAATGTTGCACAGAAATATCAGTATGTACCTAGGGTAAGAATTTTTTTTACCAACACCTCGGAGGTCACATTTGTAGCCCTTCGCCGAATGAAATTTATACATTTATGGTAAAGGGACCAGTTCCTTTCCCTTTTCAAACGGCTGCAATCCAGAAGCCGTGTTAAGTCGCATTAGAATACATGTACTTTCCCCCATTCTTCTCTTTTACGAGACATTGAACGACGTATATACAACAATTACCTGTGAGAAGAGTCGTTGTGAGTTATCTCTGGGAGGATCCATGCTAGAATGTAGTTATCATATTTTAATGATCCTGAACATTGAGGCAGCCATAAAAACGTGACGCCACCAAATATCTCCGCCAGTATGATCAGTCACCTGGTGACTATTTCTACGGTTAATTTTGAATTACTCCTAGTGATGAAAGTTTTCCATTCTTCCGATACTTAGTCGGAAAGTCTGCTAATACCACCCTTGTTCAGAAACACCTCTGCCATTAATATCACAGTAATTAATCAACATGAAGGTCGGTTTTGATACGTGGGGGAGTAGCTCACCCCGAATTAAGCCTTGTGGCGTGTGAAATCACACATCCAGGGTAGAGGGGATGGGTTCCTTTCCCATTACCACCATTCAGTTTCCCACGAAGTTCTAGTGACCGGAAAATCAAACAGCTAGGATTTTCGAGAGAGATAACTCAAAGGCATGATCCGGGATTTGAACCTAGGATGATACTCTCATAACTGAACTCCAGGGCCAACTTGGTTACCATGTAACTGTCGTAACGTGTACGATATTAAATGTTCGTTATTCAAAACTATGACCATCTGGAAAACAAACCAAAATGAAGTGTTAAACCCTGCAACCAGCAGTGTTTGACCCTTCGAAAAAGTATCTAAAATATTAATGGAAATGTGCTCATCTAATTTTGCTTCATAGATCATAAAAGAAAGGACGAACGGCTAAAATTTCAAAGAGGATGATCAAGGATGTTTAAGTCCAATTACTAAAAAATTGAAGTAGCTTACATTTCTGACAACAGCATTCCGGCGATCCGTACTGCTCGCCAGGTGGCTGCCGGGATTCTCCAGCTCGATGGCGAGACGACGATGGTGAACCGAGTTTCCCAAGTCAGTGTTCTATTCAAAGGAGCCAATAGGATTCTCCGGTAGCACTCTTCTGCTTGGTCGGATCCCCTCCGGTGAAACATAACCTGTGAAATGAAAAATGCCTTGCTGAATTGACCTTCGGGGTAAAGTCTGGAGATAGGTCAATGGGACATGTTTGACTCAGCATTGAAAGGGGTTTAAAATTTGTAAAAAACAAATAGCATTGAAGATGGTGGAGATCAGATGAAGTTAAAAAGAAATCAGACATAATATACCGGCTAAAAACAGCAACCAAATTGCTAAAACTAAGTTGTTGAATGGAAAAAGGCATATCATCAAGTGAGAATCCCTCTTTAAGTGTTAATGGCAATGTACCAATGAGTGCCAAAGTATGGTGAGCAACTAGAATGGGACTTGGTCACATCGCGGAGAAGCTACAAATCTTCCGTTAGGAGTGATTTGATGCCCAAGTCGTACGAAGCTTAATCGTTCAGTGAAACGATTACAACATTTAGTAGTCACTCCCCAATGGCCGGGCCGATATTCGTCAACCAGAGCTCAAATACCTTGTTAACCTACAATCCACTTCCACAGGAGAAATGCACGTTATGTGAACATTTGTGTTTTAGATAAACACTCTGGGGACTTGTACAACCAAACTGAAAATGTGAATCGCTCCAGCGATATCATTACACATTTTAACCAAATATAATTTCGGAATAATGGGATCAATACGACATTTATTTTTTGATTTCACCAGTGATAATTTTTGTTAGACACTGATCATAACTCCAATATGACATTAAAAAGTTACCCAATTTTTCAGTATTTCTATAAATATTATCCCATCATTCCTAAACATTCCAACGTTTACATTACCTCCTAGTTTATGGCAAGATGTGACCTCGATCGCAGGAATGACTTTGAAGAATAAAAGCCCGATTCCCGTAGACGATAGTACAATTCAAAATTGGCGGGAACGAATTGGCGGCATTCGCGGCATTGCACGGCGAAGATTCGCCGTAGGGGGGGTAGAGGTCGCGTCGTGAAATGGTGTTTAGGCGGGGAAGATGCGGTGAGAGGGAGGGTATGGTAAGATGGGGGGGAAGTGACTGGTCGACAGGGGGAGGGGCAACGACTCGTCGGATGGAGCGTGGAAGGTCTCCTGCCTTGCGGACAGAGCGGTCGAAGCGGCCGCCGAGTATGCATCGTATTCCTCCGTGAGGAGGTCGAAGAGTCTCCCGTTCCTTGTTTTCCTTACCCTCTCCCACGACGCGGACTGTGTTTCTAGTATTCTCCGTGTGTGTAGAGTGAGAGTGTGCCCCGGGGGGGAGCAGCGGCGTCGGCCCGCGTGCGCTTGGTTGGCAGGAGAGCGGCGAGATGGGAACCAGGGCGGCCCGGCCATCGCTCGGAACGTGAGTGACACATTCAACGTGAACCCCCCATGGCGAAGTCGCATGCCATTTCCCCAATAACACCGTTCCTCTGAACCTCTGGTGTGGGCAGAAATTTCCCGAAGTTGTCGCCTACTTCACGGGGGGGGTTATTCATAGGCTTATCGATTCGTCCGAACTAATCTGTACGATCCCGCCATGAGGAGGGATATTTAAATCAAACGAAGCAAATTCATTCCACTAAATATTCCATTAGTCTACAAAGAGAAATATCCATAAATTTAACGGGGAATACTTTTTTCCGAATCTTTACCGTAACTACTACCTCCATCCAGTCTAATATAGGTTGTTCCGGGAGATGGAATATCATCGGCAGGAATAATAGAATTGTGAGCCTTGGCCTTTGGACTGACGATTGAAAGTATACTTTAGGCTTCGTAAAAAAAACAAAGGTATGGTCATTCTACAACAGTGTTGCTTACGATATTGTAGATTTGCAAGAACGACGTTTAGCCGACTTTCATTGGCAAGCGTGCTATTTTTCGTGCCGGAATGAGATCATCTCTTCCGCGATCTACAACATGGCTTAGCATTAGTACTTTCACACCTTATTTGGAACTGGTTTCTGAGATAGTTTAGATACTGTTTCTGGGTGAATTTCAATCGAGTCTGATGGAATGGAAATTTTAGTCCTGATTGGCCAGATGATATGATATGATATATATATATATATATATATATATATATATATATATATATATATATATATATATATATATATATATATATATATATATATATATATATATATGTACGTATGCATAACATTACCCAGTTACATGCGAGCTCGTACATAGTAGCTGAGCTTCTCTGAGCCGGGACAAGATGTCATTGTTACAAGTGATATTAATCTTAAGATAGGCCATGTTTAGGCTTGACTCGCCTGAAGGCGAAGCCATACGAAATTTTGATTTCCTAGACTTATATCAGCTGGTGTGGTAGACCTTATCTCACAACCAACCGAAAATATCAAAACAATTGAGTTTTTCTCGCCCAACAACCACAGTTATCAACCCGAAGGTTGGTTCGATAGTTGACGGCAGAGCTCACCGGGTAGTAAGCCCAACAGTGACTGTAATTCACACGCGAGGGTAGGGATAGGGGAAGTTACTTTCCCTGTGCCGGTTATGGTTTTCGAAGGACGGTTATGCCACCCAAAAAAACTACACAACTTGGGTTAAGCTGATAGCGTCCAAACTCACCGGGAATCGAAACTGAATCCTCGGCTGATTACCCACAAAGCTACCATACCTTGGGCTGGCTAGACATACGTTCAATTCAAAATTACCTGTGATTATTAGTAAACGGACTCATACAGCCTGTGGGCATTGACTTTTCATCAAACTGCTCGGTAACAATTTACGAATTCGTCGGCATGCATTGAAATCTCTGCATGGCATCGCTCTTAATGTTACGCCCGGAGGTTTTCCAGTAACAAAAAAAAACTTGATTTATCACGGATTTTCCCAACACAGGCCTGGGCGTGTCGTACCAAAGGCGTGGTGTACTAAAAGACTGGATCAGAGATTTAATGGTGCGGTTTTCATGATGATTACAATAACGAAACTGTAAACGGTGTATTGTCATCAATTATTCTCATACATTCACTTATGTGCGGGAGATTAAGAATAAGGAAGTGAATATAAAGCTAACTGGCGAAGAGGCTGAAAAACGATATTATATATCAGACAATGCAACCTCAGTTTTTCTCAATTCGCCTTTGTCTTCTACAATGGAATGCTATAACAACTTTTCAATTCTATTTAAAAAAATACGAAGCATTTACAACAAATTGATAATTTACATGTGATTCGATTTTGCTATCTGATCACCTTCGGTGGATAAGTCATACTTGGTCACAGTCATGCGGTTTGTGATCAAATCCATCCATGGGCATGGACATAAAGTTACCACGTGATCCATCTATTTGGCAAGAGTTTAAGTTGTGGCATCGTCTCAACAATTAGTGCACCTTAAAAACTAAAATATTAATGCAAAAACAGCCACGTGAATCCGATGAGAACGTATGCAGGCCAACTGATCCAGTCAAGACCTTTTCCACATGGTTATCTTTGATGTTACATTCGTCTACTTAACCAAAACGATCCCGAAGATCGGAAGCTGGTATTCGATTTTTACTTTACACCTCGATCCTCAAAAAAAATCCTCGTCAGTGGATCACCCTATTGAAGCACCCCTCATAGTTATTCCTTCGAGATGGTTATTGTCGTAGGAATAGCCTTTTCATTTATTTCTGACTAGAATTGTAACAACCTTGAGCCCTAATCGCGGACAAGAGCGGACTGGTCCGGCGGGATACGGAGTTTCCCGGTAGGCGGTCTAACGAAGGATCGAAATATCAAAGACGTCCTCGTATTAACTATTTGAAATACGGGTATTTTTCAACTAATTTCCCGGATATATTTTTGCAGTCAGTCCACCCCTGCTTGAAGTCCCGTGCACTTCTAATCATAACTATCAAGTCACTCAAAAAGGTTTTCGAAACAGTTCTATATAACCCACAATTTCTACCAAGCGCTAAAAGGTTGCATGCTATTAAAATTGATCTGTGTTTTCAGGACACAAGTTTACAATATTTGCGATATAACGTCGTGGTAAGATAATTGCAGCAACTGAACTTCTCTAACGGCTTCAAATGCAAAAGTTCAAAATATTTTTATGAATAGTTTATGTCGCTAATCATTGAAGAGATACAGCCCTTTCTCCAAATTATTTTGTCACCTTGCTATTCTTCCCAAATATAAGTATTGACAGCTGCCAATAGAGAACATTCATGGGCAAAATTAGGAGTGCAAGAGCGATGGCAAGCTCTGCGACCGCCACCGATTTGTTAATGTCTCAAAATCCTAGTGTCTCAAAATCCTTAATGTCCTCGTCTCATTTTGCTCTGCATTGCCACTTCCATAATCATTGCTTTAATTCGTTTCAAAGACAATTGGAAACAACTGAAAGCATTTTTTGACAGAGTTTATTAAGTTTTTGGGAACCACTTGAATATATATACATGGTCTCGATTTTACATGTACGATACTTACGCGAAATATTTTTCAATGCTTTAATATTCCTGTATATTCGGAATTTGTCATCCACTAAACTTTTAAAACAGGAAATCAGTGAGGCGAATCAACAAGTATCTTACACGCACGACTACGGTTCAAACGCATATGTGGCGAAATATTTTTTTCCAAATTCTCCAAACAGTCCGGAACGAGAACTGAGATACGAAGGAGACGAACCAAGTTTCGTTTTTATTTTCATTTTTTTTCTTTATGCCATATAATTTGAGGAAATGAATTAAAATAATTTTCGACTCTAATTTTTGGCCAAATAAATGCTGAAAATAACAAAGTTAACTTTTTTACGTATTGTCCATAGCAGTATGACCTATTTTCCCTGCAATTCATCGTTAAGTTGAACGCGAAAAAACACAGTTTCTTAATTAACTTTGAATGATTTTGTCATACATTTCTATTGTGCAACTGCCTCCTGTGACGAAGATAATTTCCTGTAAATCATTCTCTCTTAACAGAAAACTTGAGCCATTCCTCCACTGATCCAGTAAACATTAATGTAAGTGTTACCGTTCTTTGAGGGGACACGAGTTTAAATTTCCAAGAACATTTTAGTATCCATAAAAATCACTCGAACGCGGCGGCCAAGAACTAGGCATCCATGACTCTGCGGAAGTTCCCTCAGTAAATGTTAAACTTTATGCCACATTTTACGACACCCTTCCTCGAGCACTCATTTTCGTTCCCTCAGCTCTCCTTATCATAATACTGGCCTTCGGAAATAAGATGTGCCTCACCGTACGTCCTTTAAACAATTCTTTTCCTCTTATAAACCGTTTTAACCAACTTCATCCAATATTTCGATACTCATCAAAACATTATTAACTTTCAGGATCAATTATGCGTAGTAAAATGCCCATGCCGGCAGGCACAGTGGCCAAGTTAACACCAGTGTGGTCGAATATGCAACTTTCAGGGACCAGTGCCGAGTTTTAAATTAATAATAGACAGAGAGAGAGAGAGACGTTTAAAATTGATAACCCAAGGATGATAATTTTTATAAAATCAGTTTTATCCCAGGTAGGTGCAAATAATTTATTTTAAACAAGGAATCGGTAAATTATTGATAAACCTGAACTTTTATTAGATAAATATCTTCTGAACAATTGATGAGCGAACTCATAAAGATGAATTGAATCACTCACGTCACGAATGATACAATTGTTGCGTCGTATTTTTTTCGAGTCCTTACTTTGTTCGAGGGCAAAAAAACACTTCTGCTATAATTTATGCAAGTTCAAGAGTTATATATAACGACTCGAGGTTAATGTTCTTCCGTTGACGCTAATAGTCCGTCACTTGGAAACCGGGAAAACATCCGTGTCCGTCATATCCCATGACTTGAGCAAATATCTATGGCTTGGGAAGTCACCAGCCTTCCTAAATAATTGGAAATGAAATTTTTCTACCAAGAATTCGAAAGAACGAACTAAACGTATCGCGAGTAGATATCTGAAACAAGTCAAAGGTGACTGGTATGAAAAAATTGGGCACACACAGGGATTAAGCAGAGAACTTCGCAGAGTATCTGCACACCGTACTATCTGAAAAGGGTGGAACCGAGTTTAAAAACCAACCCTCAAAAATGACATATACCAGTATTTATTGAAAAGCAGAGATCATACCGCATAGAGCGCAAAGAGCCTTAAACACCCCCACACCCTCTCAAGTCTAAGACAACCTATTATTGTGTTCACCAACATTCAGTAAATGAAATTAGAGTCAAATCATATCAAATCATACCATACGATGGAGTGGGGAGCAATATTTTTCTGGAGTAAATACAACTGAAGTCGTTAATTAAAATTGGCAATTTTCCACAAAATAAAATTTTAATCCGACCGGTTTCGATGTAACTACATCATCTTCATGGATATTCCACCATATCACGCCTGAAACGTCTCTTTTTTTTAACTGCAATCGTGTTGAATATTTATAAACTCTAAATAAGCCCTTATAATTACACCCACGTTAATTTTAACGGGTAACATTAATTCAACAATTTAAAGCATTTAAAGGCAGAAATTACATCAATAACTCACTCGAATTTGACATTTGAAAATTTAAAAACTTGGCTTTTCCACTTAATTTTTTTTATTCTCACGACCTAGGTTTCGTTATGGTATAAGATCATCAGGTCCATAACCATATCTGGTTCAATATGCCATAACAAAACCTAGGTCGTGAGAATTAAAAAAAATTAATTGGAAAAGCCAAGTTGTTTAATTTTCAAATGTCAACATGAAGATTTTCCACCATGTTACGCCAGAAACTGTTTTATTCACTCGAATTTGTCTCAGAGCGCCTCTGCACAATTTAATATTTACTTAAGAATACGCATGCGCAAAATATATGCATTAAGAATATTTTACGCATGAAACAACGTGCGCAACAAGTTAAGAAAGCTTCGCTAGTGAACTCCGATTGTTAACAGCGCAGGACAAAGCGCGCGGCGCGATGTGTTATCGCAGGCTTGGTAGCAACCGGGCTTGAGAGTCGCATGTAAGCGATCACTAGCGTCAGGGGATCCGATCTGTTCAATTTCTGACGCTGGTACCTCAAAAGCTTCCGGGACACTTGTTATTATCTCATACTTTTCCCGCCTTTTGTTATGCCTCCGCCTCGGTCAAGGGAACTTTATTTCGGGAGATGTTCGGAAAAAAATAGTCTGATGAACAAGCAATCTTGATTCCTTTGCTTCTTCCCAAGATCGAAGGTTTTGGAAAATCGGATTATTCGTCAATCTCCGATTCGCAGAGGAACAATGGCCTTTGAAATTTCCTAACAGCCTTGGTTGGGTCCGTTTTAAAACGAACGAAAGGCTTCTTTGGAACCTAAGTTTCAATCATTGATTATCTCTATTTTGGGTTCCTATATACACTGTGTTTGTTGGACTATATTGCTTTGGAATTATAAAGTTTTCGGCTCCTCTTATCAAAGACAATAAACATTGCTAACTTCCGGGTTTCTTTGGACACCGTATTATGTCTTCATGTGTGTAGGCAAGAGTGGATAGCGTATCTAATTGGCTAATTTGGAAGGCCAAGACTTAATCTCTCATTCTTCACTCCTATTTTATTTTAAGAGTTGCGCTTGGCTTGATAAGGCGCGCGAATTCTTTTAGCAGGAGCCCACCGCATCGATAAACATTTTTAGCGTCAATGTGACATTACTCCTAGGTCTACGTTGGAATGAGAAAGTGCCATTAATGAATCAGAATAGCGTTTTATAAGTTTTTCCATCAATTCGATCAAATAGCAGCCCTTTCTTGGGGAAAAAATCATGCAGACGCCTATTATGGCCTATTATATGCAGACGCATTTGCCCATACTGATAAAATTCTACGCGGGTTTTCTAGCTGATATTTAGTTCAATATTTTCACTTTAAATGTTGTTCAGAGCTCATAATTGCTCAAAATTTAGGCATTTTCAGTTACTAGGGATTGTTTTAAGCAGATCGTCATAAAAATAGCATAGTCTTACAAAAGTAAAACCCATGGCGTCATCATTCAATAACCTAAAACAATTGTGGTAGTATCATGGTATCAGGCACCTTGAAATCTGCCTGCTGGTAGTTTTAAGAACACTTACAATCAATTTTAGTTAACTTTATTTTTACGATTCTTTATATACAAAGGCAAGAGTAACAATCCTGTTTTTATCACCAGAAATATACCACTGTTTGAAATACTCCCCATTTCCGTTGAAACATTATAGTGGTATGAATATTCATATTTCCATATCCAAATGGACTGTTGAGATCATAACGTAATTTATTTACTTAATTTACCGAACCAGTCCCCAAAGCGATGACTATGGCAACAAAAGAATACACATCACATCTTCAAAATTCGCGAGGTAGGTAAGTCCTCACTGAAGTATCAACTCGCGAATACACGTTCTAAATTAAATAAAACAGTTTCTGGCGTAACTTGGTGGAAAATCTTCATACTGACGTTTTTATAAATCAAACCACTTTGCTTTTCCATACAAACTTTTTATTTTTACGACCCAGGTTTCGTTATAGCATAACATCATCAGGTGATAGCACAACATCATCACCTGATGATGTTATGCCATAACGAAAACTGGGTCGTAAAAATAAAAATTTTATGTGGAAAAGCAAAGTGGTTTGATTTATAAAAACATTCTACATTGATTAAGATTTCCCACTACATAGTCAGAATTTTCAACAGCTGGCGAACGAATGCACTTGGTGTTTCCACGTTAAAATCTGTACTCACGAGTTAGGTTTCAGCATACGACTCCATAATCTATTGCCAATAACGCCACCCCCAAATGTAAAAATGTCGTAAGTTCATAAATTTCTGTAGTCATTACACCTGGTGATTATGGGGATCGAGATAGTGCTGTGGCTAATGCATTTACTTCCCACTAGGTGGGCCCAGGTCCGAATCCCGATGGTGGCCGGAATTTTCGTCGGATTCCCGATCACTACTTGAAGTGCCCTGTTGAGAGCACTTTAATTGAGTACGCCGTCCGTCGGATGGGACGCTAAGCTGTTAACCCCTAGGCGCTTCTTGCTAAGAGTAGGCTTACGCTAACTCTGGGTTTCTGTCCACGCTTCCTCCATTCCTTGAAGCACCCTACACCTACCGAATCACCCATTCATCCACAATTGCATAAATGATCTCTGCTATCGATCGGCTCCCTTAATTACTGCTAATACTACAGCCGATGACGCCTAAGTACGTATAAACTAAGGTCATGAATAAGGACTTCTATGAGAAATACAAATTAATTAAAGTATATGTGAACCACGATGTGAAACGTATCACTCCGTACTTTACACTGCTTTATTACTCTTAGTATACTAGAAATATAAACGTATCGGCTAATAATATACACAAAATATCATTAGAAAAAGGCGTAAACAAAATGGCGTAAGCAACTATTTGAAACAACTAATTTATTGAAATCTAGTAAATACAAGATTTTAAAAATGTATCGCTCGTATTCTTGGATACTAGTGATGTTAACGTTGCCTGGCAATTTTTTTATATAGATGGCAGAATTCACGAAATCATCAAATTACAGAGTGGCCACGACACATTTCAAAAAGTACGTATTTCATCAAACTTCTAAAATACTGTCAAGCCTACGTTCCCAAATAGCTGACAGTTTTTGGTTTAGAAAACCATCACGTGTGCCGTAAATCTCTCGAGTCCTCTCCACACAGTGCTCTCCCTAATTCATCATACTTCGTTTTTATCCTAGTTTATCTTTCTGGCTGTCTAAATTTCAGTCCTGCATAGAGAGTTCCTTAGCACTGCTGTTAAAAAGGCCAAACAACACAAGATGTTTTCTGAAAACGATGATCGGTGGACATTTTCTTTTTGGGATGAGACCGTATCAAAAACTCTGAGCATACATGCGTTGATTAATAAACTGATAACTTCAACAGGCTTGATTTGACAAAGTGAATTTCATTCTTTTGGTTCAGCGAAATACGAGGATAATTAGTCAAGTCCTCGGAATAGAAGAGAAATAAGCGGCTTACCTCGGTGAAACTTTTTTTATTTTTCAAACTGTACACTAATGCACTTGTTCCATCTATGTTCTAATGTATCGATACAATCTACTAAATTATAGTCCTTTAAGCCTGCAAAATGCCCGTCTACTTCGACCGTTAGTCGAAGGAAAATTTAGAGCCTGTGGAAGAGATGGAAATCTGATCGAGCCAAACCAGGCGAATAAGGCGGGTGCGGCAACAATTCGTATCGTAGTGCACGTATTTTTGCATCGGCACGACACTTGTGTGTGGGCGTTCATTGCCTTGATGAAAGACAATTTCTTTCTGGCCAAACCTGGCCTTTTTCGTGTATCTTTTGCTGTCATTGTTTCAGGAGGTTAGCGTAGTTTATCTAGTAATTGTTTGACTGGTGGGAAGATAATCTATCAACAGAAACCCTTTCGCATCCCAGGAAACTGCAGCTATCACCTTTCCGGACGACCGTTTTGCCTTTGCTCTCTTTGGTGGAGGTGAATCAATATGTTATCGCTGCTTTGACTGCTGTTTTATCTCTGGGGTATAGTAGTGGACCCAAGTTCCATCTGTGGTTACTGACCAGAGCAGAAAATCTTGTTGGTTGCTCTTAAAATGGGTCAAACATTGTTCGATAGTTTCCATTGTGATGCGTTTATGATCCCGCGTCAAGAGTCGCGGCACCCATATTGCAGATAATTTTGCTACTACATCCAGTTCCAATAACAAATTTGATATGCCCGTCCAGATGACATTTCTACCGCTTCAGCAATTAATGGCACTTTCAGTCGGTTATCCTCCGCGACCATTTTATGCACTTCTGCAATAATATCTGGAGTAGTGACACATTTTGGCCGACAACTACACGGATCACCATCTAACCTGTTCCGACCAAACTTTAACTCGTTCATCCACTTGGTAACAGTTGAATATGGAGGAGCAGAGTCCCCCCAGTGTTCTCAAAGTCGGTATGAATTTTCTTTGCTTTCAAACCACCCTTCACGAAGTATTTAATCACTGTTCGAATCTCAATGTTTTCCATTTTCACCAGTCATTACAACAAAGAGGCGTCCGCACCGCATATCTCTTCCCTGAGCACTGACGCGTTTCGTGTTTACTCATAAAGGA
This sequence comes from Hetaerina titia, assembly GCA_037158775.1. Taxonomy (NCBI): domain Eukaryota; kingdom Metazoa; phylum Arthropoda; class Insecta; order Odonata; family Calopterygidae; genus Hetaerina; species Hetaerina titia. The sequence goes on along the minus strand of CM073776.1, from coordinate 71,032,466 downwards.
TTAAGTATTCCTAAGCGGGAATCTCTTTGCGCTAGCACTGACATCTGACGGTGATTCCGAGAACTTTTTCAACTATTATCGTTTCGCCCATTGGAAGAATTAATGAAGTAACTCAGGACATGTCTCGCTTGGTCTCAAAGGGAATCTTGTGATTTTTCGGGTACCAGATCTTCCTGGGAAACCTGGGAAAGGGAAAGGAACTGCCCCCCTACCCGGATGTGTGAATTTCACACGCCACCGGGCTTAGTACTGGGTGAACTCTACCACCTACCAAACCGACCTTCGGGTTGATTAGTATGTTTATGGTTATATATATATATATATATATATATATATATATATATATATATATATATATATTACCTGAAGAAGACCTGAGTCTGACCTGAAAAAGGCCTCGGAGTAGGCCGAAAGCTCAAATAATCTACAATGCGAGTGTTCTTTTACGTGTTATCTGTTTTATTCTGTGTTCTATTGTGCCGTCCAAAAGTTATATTGCTCTCGTGAGTACTTCCGCATCATCGATATATATATATATATATATATATATATATATATATATATATATATATATATATATATATATACACACATATACATATATACATACATATATAATAACCATATAAATTTACATATTTTTATCACATAAAAAGTATTTAGCTCATCTAGTATTAAGCCTGACAGCGGAGAAATTCACACACCAGGATAGGGGGGCCAGTTCCTTTCCCTGCATCGTCTGTGGTTTTCCAAGAAGACCAGGCACCCGAACAATCACACAGCCTAGGTTTAACAGAGGGTGCCTATAGGGGTGACCTGGAATCGAGTCCCTCCGGGCAGTAGCCGTACGCTCCAACCACACCAGCTCATACATGATGACTTTATAAAAATAAAGAAATGGCACCCAAAAGTAGGTTTGGGATGGTCCCTAATGATCATCACCTTCTGAGTAAAGGGAGAATTACCTCTTTCTTTGCCCTACATTATTTCTTTCCTCATTTCCCGGTTAACTTTACCCCAATTTTATGATGCAGAAAAAGGTCTTTTCTCTTCTTTCCTTTAACACGCTTAACCAATTTTTTCCCCTCTTTATCTTTCCGCTACCTTTCAATGTTCCTCCATCAACTTTCTTTAACTTCTCTTTTAACTTTTCCGAATTTCCCCAATACACTTACACCCTATTTAGAACCTTAATGTTTGTGTTATTTGACCAACTTCCTCTCTCCGCCATTTCCGCATCTCAAAAGCCTCTAATCCCATTCACCCTATTGCCCAGTCTCACATCCATAAACCGCTCCGCTCCATTTAAAATTCTTAACTAATCTTTTCTTTGCATATTTACGTCGTCGTCAATTCACTTCTTCTTGCAAATACTTATTTCTCTTAAATCTTCTTAGGAAAAGGTAGCCCAATTCTTCGTCTAATGTACCCACAACTATTCCCCTTTCCCTACAAAATACTGCCCAAATACATTATCTGTTCTAGATTGACGTTTTTATAAATCAAACCACTTTGCTTTTCCACATAAACTATATAATAATGGAAAAGCTAAGTGGTTTGATTTATAAAAAAGTCAATATGAAGATTTTCCACCAAGTTACGCCAGAAACTGTTTTACTGTTCTAGATTATTCCCTCCTGCTTTAATGTTTGGCTTGGTTTTCCCACATGTCGAGAATTTCATTAATTCTGTTTTGTTGCCGCTAATCCTTCCACATATCTTTCACATTGTTTCTGTAAAGTATTCAATAATAACTGCAAACCCTCTGCTGTCTGAATCACTCGATCATGTTGACAGTCTCAGGCTTAACTTTTTGGAATTCCTTCATGATGAGGGTAAAAAAATATGAGAAACTTTCACACACTTTTAATGTTCTACGGCCATGGTTTAGATGCTCTTGGTTCACCTGATGATGATGAGCAGCATCGAAACCATGGTCGTAGAACATTAAAAGTGTGTGGAAGTGTAAAGTTTCTTTTATTTTTTACCCTCACCGAGGGTGAATTTACGGTAATTTCTTATCCCTCTGCCGCTATTCGCTTTTGGAACTTTTCCGAAAAGTTCTAGTTGCCAAAAAATAGCGACGCTTGGATTTTTTATGGGAATTTCCTAAGACATCTCCTGGTATGTGAACCCGGCACCCTCCGTTCAGCAAGTCACCATTTTAGTAGATAAATATACCAAAACATTAGGGAGCGACGACGACCCTTTGTATGTTTAGAGCATATTCTTACTGAAATGAAAATACATTTTAAAAAGCAATAATCGATGAGACAGCGCCAACGAAACCCAAGTTCCCTCTGCCTTCAGAAGTTTTTCCGAACAGGCAACCCACCGTTCGCTCGCTATATTTATACTACCTTGATCAAAAAGTTCCCGGAATTTATTCAGAAAATTAAAAATACAAGTTTATTCATCTAAATCTATATTGTCCCCTTCAAAGTAATCCCCATCGACTGCAACACACTTATGCCAGCGCTTCATCCAATCCTCGAAACATTTTTTATATTCGGTTTTCGGTATGTCCATCAGTGCTTCCTGCGATTTTTCCATTACTTCCTCTCGGCTGCTAAAACGCGTTCCCCGTAATGGTCTTTTAACTCGATTGAACAGAAAGAAGTCACAGGGAGCCAAATCAGGTGAATTCGGTGGCTGTTGGATGGTATTTGTTGCATTTTTCGTCAAAAAATTACGAATAATGATAGCACTGTGCGACGGTCTCGAAGCACTGTGCGACGATTTCTGGTCTCTTTCAGCGAATTGCTTCACGCAAACGTCTCATAACGCCCAAATAATACTCTTTGTTTACTGTCTGGCCTTCTGGCAAAAATTCATGATGCACTACACCGTTGTAATCTATGAAAACCGTCAGCATTGCCTTCTTTTTTGACTGAAAACGTGGTTTTTTTGGTCTCGGCTCATTTGGTGAACGCCATTCACTTGCCTGATGTCTGGATTGCGTGTCGTACTCATAAACCCACGTCTCGTCTCCAGTAATGATCCTTTTGATGAATGTGGGATCGGATTCAGCCTCGCAAATCATGTCTTTTGCGACGTCAACACGGTCTCTTTTTTGCATGAAATTGAGGTCTTTTGGCACCAACTTTGCTGCTACACGACGGAAACCCAAATCATTAACCACAATGTCTTGGGCGGATCCATAGGCAATGTTCAAGTCCTCCGCTATTTCTCTGATGGTTAATTTGCGGTTATTGACCAACATTTCTTTTACTTTATCAATTTTTTCACCGACTTTCGATGTCGATGGTCTGCCACTGCGTTCATCATCTTCGATTGACTCACGACCACTTCTGAACCGCTCGTGCCACTGGTAAACGACCGTTTTTTTTAGAGAATCGTTGCCGAAACACTTTTCCAACATTTCCAACGTCCGTGCGCCACTAAATCCGTTTTTTACGCAAAATTTAATACAAGTTCGTTGTTGCAAATTTAAATCCATTTCTGCAATTGTAAAAAATCGCCAACACACACAGAGATACATGTACTCTTGGCTACGTAACTTTTGCAAATGTCAAGTTATGACACTAAGATTTAAAAGGAATATCAACAACAGATGTACCAATTTAACAAAAAAAACAGAACTCAAATCGGAACGACGGGAGCGCCACACGGTGGTTATTCCGGGAACTTTTTGATCAAGGTAGTATTTCAAATGTAATCGCTACTGGATTTTTTCTCTTAAGTTCATAAGAAGAATGATAAACGTTTAGGTAACAAACCACAAGCAATATTTAAAATATACAAAAAATGTCAACACATTACTAACACACACATTACCGCTAGAGTCGCCAAAGAATTTCTCTTCGAAATGTAAAAAAAATTGCTTTCATTCATCGGTATAAAGTTGAGAAAATGAAACATTGCATATTTGAGTATTCAAATCCGGTATGTATGTAACAATGTGAATTCAGACGATCCCGATGGTTTAGATTCTCTTGGTTCACCTGATGATGATGAGCAGTATCGAAACCATGGTCGTAGAACATTAAAAGTGTGTGGAAGTGTAAAATTCCTCTTATTTTTTTACCCTCATCACTCGATCGTCTTTAAACCTAACGTATTCATCTCGCCTTTCACATTTATTTCCCACTGAACCCCTTCTCATGGTACCTTTAACATTTAAAGAGATGTAAAGAGTAAATTTTATAACTTCAAAGAGCCAATGAAATGTAAATTAATACATTATTATCTGTTATTAGTTGAGGCACGAGTGATAAGGATCCATGCTATAATTTTTAGTCGTATACATTTTTTGGCTGCCGAAGAAAAATATATTTTCTGCTTTTTATCGAGTTTCGAAAATAAAAATAATATTTCCTATTTTTATTTTATGTCTTTTCTTCGCGAGATTCGAATTTTTCCCCTTAACTTCCACCCCCTGAACAACCAGACTGCTGAGACTTTCTATGTGAAAATTCGAAGGGAAGGGGAATTCAACTGGAAATTGAACTCCACTCACGAAGATCTTTCCATAAATCATCATGACAACACGAAAATTCAGTGACTGATCAACTTAAAGTTGATATAACATTGTACCCATTGTTATTATCAGTACTCGGGTAAATTATTCAAAGTTTCAAGTTGACTGAGCACCAATTTAAACAACGACCACTAGATTTGAATCAGGCTAAGTAAAAAGCAAGTAAAAAATATATGCGATTAAAACTTAAACAATGAAACAACGGTTGAAGTTTAACCATACTTACTTTCTTACTTGCGACGCCACGTTAACATTAAGATATTGAGGTTGAGAGAAATAATGAAATTTACTTTTCAAACTGGAACTAACCAGATTAGCTGTACGTGAGTCATTTATTCAGACATTACGCATGAGGAACGAAATCGACCCCCTGCGAACTCGTGGCTACACTGGTACTTAGACACACACACAGCCTGACACGTAAAGGCGAAATAGATCACGAGATTTTTTCCCGGGATGTGCAGGTTTTCAATCTTAGAGAGGATGAAGCAATGGACATTGACTTTCATTCAGCAATTAAAAACATGAAATATACAGGGTGTGGCAACATAACTTCCTTTTTTATAAAACAAAACCCCTTTAAAAAAGGAATTTATGTTGCTGCACCCTGTATTAGTAAATCCGTAGTGAGCGAATCATTTACTTTAAAAAACATTACATCTCATAAAAATAATTAATTCAAAAACAAAGTTTACGATCGCAGTTGTTGGCATAACGTTAAACAACTCCAAACCAGGCCCTGGCTATCTGTAACATTTCCATCGGAGCTTTTACTTCCACCTTAATTTGATTCAAAAGCAACAGAATCACAGATGCAACAAAAACTTATATTTTTGTCTTTTCTGTCCTATTTTCACAGATCACATATTTAAGAGGGGCTTGTTTGAGAATAAGACATTCATTAAACGTAACGATTCTTAACTTTTCGTCTTTGACAGGTTTTTTTTACGCAGTTTCCGGCTTTGGCAGGTCTCATTGCGCATTGTTATCGGGAACAGTTTGTCACACAATAGTTGTGGAATGAATTCATCAGTGGCGATGAGTAAACTTATAAAGTACAGGCATCCCCATTCTCACTCGCCGGGTCCCGTCCCACGGGCGCAGCGCAAAACCTCGACCGGCCCCTTCCGCAGCCAGTTCGTGGGAGCCGAGACTTTAATTTGCGACGGAAATCACCGGAACGGCCAAGACTGGCGAAAATATTTTCGTCATAAAACTCCCCAAAACTCCCCACTGGGAAAACGCTTCGGCTCAGAAAAACGGAACTGTTTTCATGGCATTCTTCCCTGTGAGGGGGGAAGAAAAAGTCGCACTGGGACATGTTCACCCCCGGCCTAGTCAGTCTGAAGAGACGCACTCAACACGGCGAAAACGCCCACTCATCTATCACCCAGCGTAGTTTATCAGTCCACATCGCTGCGAATCGTATACTTGTATTTATCGCTTCTAGAAACTTAGGAAAAACCTTTTCTAACACTCCCTATAGTTTTCAATGAGCTCTAGTGAAAGGTGGTGCATGAATTCAGCCCCTCAAATGGAAACGTATTATTTCCTTTTTATCTAAGAAATTTTCACGATGAGACCCACGCATGTTTTTAGCTTGATCAATTTGAAGGCCTTTCGATATTGTTTTAGGTAATTAACAAATTATATAGCTTGAAATTAATACCTGAAATAATTTCCGCCTCTTTTTGGTAGCTCCTGAGTTCCTACTTGTTAATACGCGGAAAAAGTTAGGAGAATATCAATTGCTTCAATTGAGTATGTGCTAGTGAATTAAGTTCAGGATTTCTATGGAGGAATCGGTCAATATTTTAAATAAGATATTAAACATTCACATGGTTTTACAAATCTTCAGTCATACAACGTCACTGCTTGCCTCTGATAACTTGCTGTACTGGCATTGCCTCAATCGCTACATAGGAGAACTGATGTGGGAAGAAGTCAAACCGTATTAAAATATTATTATTATTAGGTAATCTACCGGTTAAGGTAGGTTTTTGGATGGACACAACCATTAAACAAATATTCTGCAACCCCAAACAAAACCCAATCCAGCAACCTAAACTACATCAGGTCCCTCTTCATCTCTGTGTACTTCTTTCCTCCCTTCATCCCATCCAACATCCCTATCCTGTTCCTACCCTTTCCTCGCTTGCCCAACATTCCCCCTCTATTACCCTCTTCAACATCCCACTGCTTATCAATACACCCTTCATCCAATTTTCCTGCCTCCATAGGATTTCTCTCAACAAACCCCTCTCCTCACCCACCATCTTCAGTACTTCCTCATTTGTTTTCCTTTCGGTCCATTTCACCTTCTCCATTCTTCTCCACACCCACATTTCAAAAGCCTCCAATCTACGTCAATCCTCCTGCTTCAGTGACCACGTTTCCGCACCATACATAGCTACGCTGTATTAAAATATCCCTATTGAAATTAACAATCAGGGGCAAATCTTCACAGTAACTTTTCCGAACCAAAGTAATACTAGCGATACATTAAGGTTCCGTTAGATGGATGAAGATATTCGATTTCATTGTCGTAGCATACTGTAATACGTATATGGTAGAGTACGAAAAACATATCCCCATACAAAAGGTTAATTGGTATATCTTCTTCTGAGAAAATGCTGAGAAACTCAACTTAAAATCTAAAATGTTTCTGGCGTTACTTCAGACAATATTCCATTTATTTAGTTTCTTTATTAATCAGAGTACTTGAAACTATAATTGACACATTAAAAAAAGCAATTGTTTCTCTAACAGAAAAAATTAGTCTAAAAAAGAATCACAAAAAGTCGTTTCCATCAAATACTAACTGTGCCACTTCATCTTTTAATATCATGTTAATATTCGTCGAGCAGAAATATCTATATATTTTCTTCTCGGAGTAAAAAATACTAGCCGATTCTCTATAATATTAAATTAAATTTTATTTAAACATCTTATGAATGTCTTCCGAGTTTTCAAATTTAATATTTAATAAAAAATCTGCCACCCTATTACGAAAGTTTGGTTTGATTACATGCAACCAAAACAATAACTATTTTAAATGCTGAAAATTTAAATAAAACAGTTTCTGGCGTAACTTGGTGGAAAATCTTCATATTGACGTTTTTTTAAAAATAAAACCACTTTGCTTTTCCACATAAACGTTTTTATTCTCACGTCCCAGGTTTCGTTATAGCATAACATCAACCTGATGATGTTATGCTATAAGGAAACCTGGGTCGTGAGAATAAAAAAGTTTATGTGGAAAAGCAAAGTGGTTTTATTTTTAAAAAACATCAGCTGGAAATTTAATTCATCATCAATCATATTTACTTGATTTTGAAAATTAATCGATATATTATGATGATTTTACGATAATCTTTAAAGCCTTATATGCTTCCCCATCTCAAAGAAGGAAAATGCACAATTCAAAACCAATTTTTTCTTTTCTTTTTGCCTTCCGGTGTCTCAAACTCTCCCTTGTCATGTTCCTAGGCTAAGAATTAGCGAAATCATTCAGATATCCCACGATAGCCGCAAAAAAAATAAATGAAAGGCAATTTTCGATTTCGCATCTGTTAACGGGTCAATTCTGGTCGTTGATGTGACCAAACACGGCGATTCTGTTATCTCTGGTGCACTCGAAGGAAAAAAATCGCCCTTGAAATCGAACCCGGGCCACCTTCCTGGGAACGTGTTTTTCCCGTTGGTTGCACACCTGACTTCAATGCTCCAGGTGGATCGGATGTGAAGAAACCATTATATGGGAGAACGACCCAGCTAACGAGTCATTCACAGGGAGAATCACAATCGGCTTCTTTGATAATAATTGTTTTATCCCTAAACTCGGACAATTACGCTAAGAAACTTGAAAAACACGTCTCTTTACGTCGGAAAAAAAAACTTACCTTCACGTACCATCAAGAAATGCGGTATCTCACATTGTTGAGGCATTGCCTCGATTTTGCAAGGACATTCTAATTCTGCTGGATCTAGGAATCGGATTTGCATAAATATGACGAAACAATGAACCCCGTGTATTTTAGGCCCACGCGATCTGAAGTTTTGGCCCCGTATTCCACTTGAGGCATCACTCAAAGAAACCATACCAGAATTTTCATAAAAAGATGAATTATTGATGACCGTACTTGACCTTAATAGGATTTTTTTCAGTTTTTTACTTCATTTCACATGACTATGACTAATAGTGCAGCTATAAATTTCCGATAAATTGTACTCACAATTACATCAATCGAAACTTAGAAATGTGAAATGTATGAAGGCTAAATATACTACCTTGATCAAAAAGTTCCCAAAAGTTAGTAATAAGCGCCAATTTCTCCACGCACCAAGTTATGCAAAAATAATATAGGCTCTAGAATTTTCATAAAACAATTTCCATACTTTGACTCAAGCTACCTATTCTTAAGCGATGTTTAAAAACACTGCAAATATACTATTAAAAGTAATTCTGACGTACTCTACGCCACTTACATCACGTAACTATTTTCCGAAATTATAACTACTTGTTATCAGATAAATTTTCTCCTTTACTAATTAAAAACGATTCTTATCATAAGCTAATAACGCTGTCCACAACTACCACCACAAATTGCAGCACACTTGCGGACTACTTGTCGTTAAGGGTCTCCTCCACCCTTGTTTGCCTATATTTGCTGATTGATTTTCTGATTTTTCTTCAATTCGCGGAATGTCCTGAGGAAATAATGACTGACCACATCTCCAAGTCAATTCAATTCACTCTCTTCTCATCTTCAGTCGAACACAATCAGTTAATTATTCATAATCTGTGTTCAAATTGAAAAATCCGACCCTATATTTTTCGACAGTGAGTTCCTAATAATTCCACATTGCCACAATTGAAATTCACAAGGGTTACACAGGATTTCCTTCATATTTTCATCTGTGTCCATGGGTAACATCCTCGGAATCATATAACAGCAAAAGTATAGAAACCCCATGATTTTTACCTTTATGCATGCCTGGGCCCGATCAAGGACAGGGGCCAATTACCATGAAATCCATGGAAAATGGACTATTTCCCAAAACGCGCAGATTAAGCTACTATCCTGCTTGTGTTCAAAACAAGCAGAAATGATGGCCATTCAAATATGCAAAAATGTTCACCGAATAATTTAAATTGAATTCAAGAATATTTCGATCACAATAAATTTGAAAATTGTAATACGTGACGATAAAATTATATGTAATGGTCTCTTAATCTCCGAATGAGAATTTACGACCGTGCACTAAGCCACGCCAACCGTCAGTTCCTGATGCACTACAGTGTGTAATTATTACGGTCGTACCGTAATACCCATCGTAATAACCGAAGGCAGATTGATTCGACGCCTTTCGTGGCCTGCAGATTGTGAAGGTTTGCATGCTCCCGGGTTTCATCAGTGGACATGTTCTGCGGTGACTTCACCAGAAGACGCCTGTAAAGCTATTATGGACGATCTCTTTAATACAAAATTGAAACTAGGGAGCATGCAGCATTCACTAACGAAAACAAGTATTTTCAATTTCGGAGGTGCGTTAAGTACGGCGCGAAATTCTTTTGACAATACAATAGTTACAAGATGATAATAAGCGTTTTTTTATTTTAACATTAAATGAAGGATACTTGTAAAATAATAAATCCTGTCAAAAATTCAAAAAGAAATCCAGAGCAGGTCAATAAGATCTGAATATATCCAACCCTTTACATGTTTCCTCAGTATAGGTTTCAAGGGCCTGAGAAGCGTTTTAAGCTCCATAAATTACGTTTGGGACAATGTCACTACCATATACTATTAAAAGCAGCAGTTTTAAAAAAAATGTGTAGAAGTTCCAGGGGCAGAAATATCTACTGCGTAGTTTTAGTCTAGATAATAAGGGTGTCAATGCATGTAATTAGTTTTTAAATTCTAAAAAAATTCATAAAAACTATATATTTGTAGAGATCAAAAATGGCATTGGCTGTAAGATATGGAAATATTTATACGATCCTCCACTTCATTCATTTTCCACACCAAAACGGGTCCTATACACCATAATAGAAAGCATTTTTTAACCAAAAGCCAGTACCATTTTCATAAGTAATGAAATTTGATTGAACTCATTTCTGTGAGGATTTTCATGGGAAAAATGAGCATTGAAATCCTTTTATTCTGGATAATTTCGTAATTAAAAAAATCATTTCTCGGTAATTTCATGATTTTTTACGATCCAAGATTATTGCAAATCTGTCCAAGAAATGCATTTATTCTATTTCCCCATTTTCTTTTTTTTTTAGATTGCAAGGTTTGATGGTGAAATAATAAAGAGGTTGGGAAAAAAACTTCAATCAAAATGGTTCCACGAACCAGAAACAAGTACTCTTAAATTCAGGGACCACTAGCCACTACCAAAGAATGTTGAAGATTCGCAACGATGAAAGCATTATTTGGTCGGATTCTACCAGCTTAACTAGCGTCTTTTAAGACCTCCGTAAACAAAGCAAAGATGCTCCCACTCTATAATATAAATAATGGATATGTTACGAAAAACTGTCCCTGGGAGACCCTGTATGACAAATTTTCAGGAGTTTCATGACATTTCACCGTCTCCCACACCATGGGCACGGCGAATAAAGAATATGTACCGAACTGGCCAGCCTTTGATAGATACGGGTTAAAATTCATACCAACTCATACGATTCTTTTCAAGGCAAGCCATCTAAAACTCAGGTATTAACCACAATGGTGGGTTTAATCACGTACAACATTCTGCAATTGTCTTCCCCACAGTATTAAGGACATAACATAGTAGTTACACTTGACCAAAGCAACGACATGTAATGGCTGTAACGACATGTTCTGACTATGTGTTGGGCACTTACAAAAAATAAAATGTTTCGAGATAATTGTTGTGAAAGAACAGGACAGTATTTCAAGTAAGCCAATGACATTGTGGAATATCTGCAAATGAATTATTTCAATGAATACAACAAATCCTATTCTCACACATTCAGATTTCGATACTACTTGTAAGAAGTTGAGTTATTGTTGCGCAGTCGAATGACTCGTTTCAATGACTGCGACTGCTGTAATTATCTTCGGCCATAGTCATCCACCCGAAGGTTACCTTTGTAAATATGCTTAGAGAGCCTCACCTCGTGCTTGGAGAGAGGGGACCTTATCGGTGAGGTTGCCTAGCATATTCGCCTCCCACACCTTCGATCAATGTGCAAATAAATTGCACTCCACGCTCAACATTCACTACGACGAAGTTCAAACTAAAGGATTCCACTTGACGATTATTGGCATCTTTTACCCTTAGACTCATAATACCAAAATGTTTCGTAGACACTGGATTAATCATATTCCAAGGGAGTAAAGTAGAGGAGCATACATCTGATCGTGTTCCAACTCTAAGGTTCTCGAGGCGCACCACAAGGAACCGAACGCCGTTTGACAGTCTAGGATAGTTAACAACATTTAGGTAAATGTGGATGTAACCTATGCGTTCAGGCAACGCGAGGGAGGGTTGGCGTCATTGCCCATTAGACCAATTTTTAAAGGAAATTCAACGGTGGTAATATCCAAGTGCATTTTCCCGCTCGCGTGATCAGTATGTTACTTATAGTGAACACACAACACGTTAATTGATCACAAAAGACACGAAATCGTGACGCGAGTGAACTATTAATAATATTCAGCTTTAACCGTGCACGTTTGCGCTGCGTTTCTGGACACATGACCCTGTTTTGGGTGCGGCAGTGAGCATACAGACTCCTCTGGAAGGAATCGATATTATGCCCCAGACGAACATTCCTCCACTACGGCGGTTGAACACACCATCTTTCACTAAACACAATCATCGATTGAACACACCCATTGGAGACATTTTTAATGTCGTATCAAAGCCAAATCATCACGAAATATCACCGCGGCGGAGGAAATTGCAGTCTCAGAGACCCCCAACGGTACAGAATTAACAGTAACCATCTACTTAGTTATACATTTTCCATCATTTAGGGGTACTACGCGGGTCATTTAATAAGTCCTTAGGAAAAAATTGAAAAGAAATTGTTTCGGGTGTATTTTTTATTAATTTTCAACAATCTCCTTTTAGCTCAACTTTTCTCAGCGTTTCTCCAACTTTTTTAAGGCGTCCAGAAAGTAATATTTCGGATAAGTGGCATCTGTAGCGATGACGTCGTTCGACCTTTTCCGTTGAGCCATTTTTTCAAGTTTGGAAAAAGAAAAACATGTCACCGAGGGCTAAGCTGGTGAATACGGAGGATGCTTTAATACTTCGAACTTTTAATTCCTTAATATTCGCCGTCTAAACTGCGTAGGCGTGAATCCGTGAATTATCTTGATGAAACTAAATGTTTATCCTTGCCAATATAAAGACGTATTTCTCGATTTATTTACTCAACCGGTGCAAAAACAACGCATAATACTCTCCATATATCGCGTGTGCTTTTTGCAAGTAATCCATGTAGCTGATTCCGTGTGCATCTCAAAATGCCATGGCCATCACCTTATCGGTCGATTTGACCGTCTTGGCCTTCTCCGGAGGAAGATCGCCTTTAGAAAACCACTGTTTCGATTGTTCCTTTGTCATCAGGGTAAAAAAAAAACTTTTCACTTCCACAAAGATTTAATACTTCACACGACCATGGTTTCGATGTTGCGCATCATCATCAGGTGACATTCATGAAAAATTTTCCAACTTATATAGCCTGGCTCAAAGAGGGGAGGAAGGTAGGGGGAGGACGGTAGGGGGAGTAAGGGAGAGGGGGTTAGTTGAGTTCTGGTGCAGCAACCTATTAGTGGGCTAGGGAAGGGGGAGGGTATGTACGAGGTTTTGTATTACTCGTATTCAATGGTTTATTGCTCAAATTTGTGGAAATTTATGTTCATTAAATCAAGAAAACAATGTATCCAATTATTTGCTTTAAACCATCTCCTACAAAAAAAAAGCTTATCTCGGTTCCGATATACAGGTATTGATGATATCTTCTGTTTGGACTGGATCCACAAGAAAATTTGACAATTTTTTGACTTTATTAAATTCTTTAGATCCATGAATACAATTCACAAGTGAGTTGGAATCAGATGCTGCCTTGAATATCCTGGACTTGACTGAGAAAATAATTAATCAAAGTGTCGATCTTTCCATATCCAGAAAAAAGTGTTACTCTGACCAAATTATCCACTCCACATCCAAGCATCACCATTCACAAAAACGTGCAGCCTTTCATGCCTCGTTACACAGGGTATGCAATATTTCAATGCCACCACACAACAAACAAGGGGAACTCCGTACTATAAAACAAACTGCGGTCAACAATGGTTACAGGGAAATAATGATTGACAATATGCACAGCAGAAAACAAACACAGAGAGCCCATAAAGCTATATACCACACATCTAAACTTGACGAGCATCAATGGCGAAGAATTCCATTTCTTGGCCACATTTCACTCAGGATACAACAAATACTCTCCAAAAACAAAATCAAGACAGCGTTTTACAACACATACTTTAAAAAATATAATGGGTTCACCCAAAGACAAAATAGACATAATGCAACAAAGTGGCGTTTATAAACTCATGTGCACAGACTGCAATGCCATCTACATTGGACAAACAGGGAGGACATTTGAAAAAAGGATTAAAGAACACTGACCAAGCTTCACAAAGAAAGACAACAACCAATTCACCAAACACCTCGTGGATAAGACTCATACGAGTAACTTTACAACAGACATTCTCCACACAGAAATGAAAGGACGCAGGTTCAATGCTTTGGCGGAATTGGAAATTTGGCAATCCCTTCAGTCTGACAGATCTGAGGTGGTCAACGAAACAATATACCTCTTCCATTCCCCCCTCCTAAAATTCCTAAAAGACTAATATATATCCAAACCAACCCCAACCACACCAAGGCAGTGATGACCATCGACCATCCCTTAATGAAAGTCAAACCATTGTAGAAAAACACCTCCCTAATTAAATGATAAACACAATGTGTTTTTTTCTGCTGTTCTTTCCAAGAATGGTGGATGGATACATTGTGTTCGCAAATGTACATTGACTGCCCAAACGGGCAAGTATATACTGTCCCGGTGAGTGAAGTCTCACTTTTACCAATCTTTTTCATTTAATGAAAATAGATTCCACAAATTTGAGCCAGAAACCATCAAATACATACCCTCCCCCTCCCCTAGCCCACTAATAGGTTGCTGCACCAGTACCCAACTTACCCTCTCTCCCTTACTCCCCCTACCTTCCTCCCCTCTTGGAGCCAGGCTATATAAGCTGGAAAATTTTTCATGTATGTCAACTGATGATGATGCGCAACATCGAAACCATGGTCGTGTGAAGTATTAAATCTTTATGTGGAAGTGAAAAGTTTTTTTTTTACCCTGATGACAAAGGAACAATCGAAACAGTGGTTTTCTAAAGGCGATCTTACTCCGAAGAAGGTCAAGACTGTAAAATTGGCCGACAAGTTGATGGCCATGGTCTTTTGGGATGCACACTGAATCAGCTACATGGATTACTTGCAAAAAGCAATTAAATCTTTATGTGGAAATGCAAAGTTTCTTTTTTTACCCTCATCATGAAGGAATTCCACAAAGTTAAGCCTAAAACTGTTGTTTCTTTGTCTCTGGAGTGTAAATAGTAGTGTGTCCATGCTTTTCCCCCAGTTATGTATCAATGCAGATAGAAACTCATCAGAATCACAGCAGAAAAGCACCAAACCAGCCTCCGAATCAACCACACTGTTGTGTTTATTCTCCAAAGAGAGCACCCATCTTGCCAAGATTTTTTCCACACCCAATTTTTCGAGCAAAAATTGAAAACACAATATCTTGTGACCTCAACTATTTCACGAACTGTGATTCGTCCATCACTCAAAACAATGTCATGGACTTTTGTCAAGCATTAGCAGCAAATATTACAACAATTTGGGAGTAAATGACTAAACTCTAATGGTGACTACGAAATATGACTGAAAAAATATAGTGAAACCTCAAATTACTTCATTTTTAACGGTCCAAATAGGTGTCCATGTAAACTAATAAAATTAAACAGTGATGCAGTCCAAATTTCAAATTTATTTTGAATGCCACGACTCCTCTAATGTGATAGGGCATGGTTCATGGCTCCATGGTTTCACTTAGAACTTTTGAGATTCTTATGCTTAAATTATGTACCCATAGTTCAGAATTTTAAGTCGATATTACTAACTTTTACTGACACTGACAGCCAAACTTGAAAGGTACTCTGTCAATGAAAAACATAAAATCACATATATCATTACAAGTGTGTAACAGTGGGAATGAAAATGAAAAATGAATACATTCTTTATTTCATTGGGGATCATAATTATATGAAAATTAGTATTACAAAGAGTTCATTGCTGATGAGGAAGACACTGACTGATGAACTCAAAGTGTATGATCATTTATGATAATTTGATGTAGGTCTCTGGTCTCTATATGAGGAGTTGTCAAACAATTTTTTTATTGTGAGGACACCTTAAAGTTGTCTATTTTGTGTGCTTCAAAATACTTTTCTCCTAAATTTAAATTTTATAAAAGCCACCAAATTTTTCCACTGGCCTCGCAAAATCATAATTTTGAGGTTTCACCATACTATACTACCTTGATCAAAAAGTTCCCGAAATTTATTCAGAAAATTAAAAATACAAGTTTATTCATCTAAATCTATATTGTCCCCTTCAAAGTAATCCCCATCGACTGCAACACACTTATGCCAGCGCTTCATCCAATCCTCGAAACATTTTTTATATTCGGTTTTCGGTATGTCCATCAGTGCTTCCTGCGATTTTTCCATTACTTCCTCTCGGCTGCTAAAACGCGTTCCCCGTAATGGTTTTTTAACTCGATTGAACAGAAAGAAGTCACAGGGAGCCAAATCAGGTGAATTCGGTGGCTGTTGGATGGTATTTGTTGCATTTTTCGTCAAAAAATTACGAATAATGATAGCACTGTGCGACGGTCTCGAAGCACTGTGCGACGATTTCTGGTCTCTTTCAGCGAATTGCTTCACGCAAACGTCTCATAACGCCCAAATAATACTCTTTGTTTACTGTCTGGCCTTCTGGCAAAAATTCATGATGCACTACACCGTTGTAATCCATGAAAACCGTCAGCATTGCCTTCTTTTTTGACTGAAAATGATTTTTGGTCTCGGCTCATTTGGTGAATGCCATTCACTTGCCTGATGTCTGGATTGCGTGTCGTACTCATAAACCCACGTCTCGTCTCCAGTAATGATCCTTTTGATGAATGTGGGATCGGATTCAGCCTCGCAAATCATGTCTTTTGCGACGTCAACACGGTCTCTTTTTTGCATGAAATTGAGGTCTTCGTGTAGCACCAACTTTGCTGCTACACGACGGAAACCCAAACCATTAACCACAATGTCTTGGGCGGATCCATAGGCAATGTTCAAGTCCTCCGCTATTTCTCTGATGGTTAATTTGCGGTTATTGACCAGCATTTCTTTTACTTTATCAATTTTTTCACCGACTTTCGATGTCGATGGTCTGCCACTGCGTTCATCATCTTCGATTGACTCACGACCACTTCTGAACCGCTCGTGCCACTGGTAAACGACCGTTTTTTTTAGAGAATCGTTGCCGAAACACTTTTCCAACATTTCCAACGTCCGTGCGCCACAAAATCCGTTTTTTACGCAAAATTTAATACAAGTTCATTGTTGCAAATTTAAATCCATTTCTGCAATTGTAAAAAATCGCCAACACACACAGAGATAGATGTACTCTTGGCTACGTAACTTTTGCAAATGTCAAGTTATGACACTAAGATTTAAAGGGAATATCAACAACAGATGTACCAATTTAACAAAAAAAACAGAACTCAAATCGGAACGATGGGAGCGCCACACGGTGGTTATTCCGGGAACTTTTTGTTCAAGGTAGTATGTCTATGCAGGTCTGGATAAATTTCTAGTCCTCCATAAAGAAATGAAATTTTGAAATAAATTTGATCCCTAATTGAATCCATAATCAATTTTTACAGAGTTTAGTCAATTGTCTCGTGTATCAACAATAGTTCCCATCAGATCACAGAAATGAAGCAACATAGAACATGGAAGGAGGGTGGAATGGTGACCTCCATACCTTATCTGGTCTTGTCCACTGTCTTCTTGAAGCAGGCAGATTAACAATGGCTCAAGCCTTAATGCCCGTGACTCCTGTCCAAGGCTCTCACCCCTCCTCCGGCAGTTTGATTATATACTTGGCAGACTTTAATTCTTGAATGGAATAGTCCAGACACCATCTGAAAATGAACTCAATTATTTTAATGTAATCAACCTAATAATCTTGTCTGCATTTTCAGAAAAATTCAATCTTTGAGACAATAATCTTACTAACACAACTTTGTGAAAGTGATGAATATTTAAAGAAGTGACAGATAGATATTTTCACACAGTTTTTATTTAACCAATTGCAACCAGTTTCAACATAATACAGCTTCTTCCACCATAAGATACCTTACAGTTCTAAAACTGGGTCACATTTTTCCAAATAGAAAATTGTTGAAATATATCTTGTCTGTAGCTTCTTTGAATTTACTGAGAAAATAATGCAGTTTCCTTATCAAACATAATTTATGCCTGCAGTAATTTGTGGCAGAGTTTAGAACCAATAGTCCAGACCACTTAAGAATCCACCACTTATGTACACAGTGTGTGGCAACAAAACTTCCCTTTTTATAGAGCAAAACCCATTTAAAAAGGAAGTTATGCTGCCGCACCCCTTATATACATGTAAAGTATTTATTAAACAACAAGAAGAAGATTAAAAGACATCAATTTTACCAATTGATTGTACCACTTCAAGTCCTTTCAAAAAACAGGATTGATACATCCCCTAACAATAATGCAGCTTAAGATAAAAATAATGACTCTTAAATGTAAAACCATATGTATTTTCAAAACTAAGTAATTCTTAATAAACACTTTTTTTTCCATCAGGCCAATGCCACTTGCTCATCCAAAAGGAAGAGAAATATTTTATATTTTGCCACCCTCGCTTTGTATCAAAATCACTTATGTGCTTGTCTGAAAATATTTAGCCAAGGAAAATATTATAATGGCATAACTTGAGTCCATCTGATGGATCTACCTGTATTTGCATTTAAGTGCGAAGTTAGCAAGGAGTTTAAGAGACCACACATTCTTCTCACAACATTAAAGCTTTTAGGAAATGTATTTACTTCCCAAATGGTAATTCGGTCAGCCCATTTTTCGGTTAAAGCCTGTGCTATCACATTTTAGTCCTTTTAATGCTAGTTTTAGCATTTTAGTATTTTTATTGCTAAAAATTTGGATTCCAGAGATCACTATTGTTTTCTTTTTCCTCATAAAACAGGTACAAACTCCATGGTCTCATGCTGTTATGCCTTTTGCCAAGCTGCTTTCTCAAAAGTGATGCTTCGATCTTGGCAGAGTCTGAAGATGATGAATGTGCCATTTTTTTATTAAGAAAGTAAGTAAATATTCTCGTGATACTGGCTCTGCCCTATACTATGAATGGATTTGGATATTTTGTCAGTTAAAGGAACAATTAGATGGTCCAGGACCCATGTTCATTTTTGGTGGATCCTGTCAATGGGTCACTATTACCTATTTTATTACATAGTAGTCTTAGGCTTTGGATTGACCTTGAAAACTATTACAAATCATCTTGGTATCCTGAAAAAACTTTTAATATTCATCAATACCCACTCAGTATACCAAGTTAAATTCGGTGCATACATTAATCCTCATATTTTGATTTTATTGAAGTGAAATAAAAATACATGCACATTTAAACAAATGTAAACTCAGAAAGCCCTTAATTTTCAAGCCTATTACGAACAACAGTAAACAGTAAAAGAAGCAAGTAAGTCATGTAGTACGTAGCTTTCTACCAATACCATATTTTAATACATGCTTAGTATTTGGATATTTTCCAAAACCCACACCTAATATATGAAAGATCTCACACATTTCAACATGCTCTAATTCTTTCTACAGTGTTGACAAAGGTGCTGAAGGAAGAGAAGATGATGGGGACTATGGAGAACATCCATTAAACCACAAACCTCACAATGGTGGGCACGATAGAGATGCACAGGTAGATTTTGATGATGCTGTCACGCTGTGCATACCATATACAGCAGTGGACGACGCCTTCGACAAAGCAAGGAGGGTCACGAACCTTCGTTCACCCTACTCCCCCCATCGACCCATTGACAACGGTCAAATTGCTTTGCTAGGGGAAACACTTCTGGAAACATCTAGGATATTATCTAGAGAGTGAGTATACCATTCTACTGTACTATATTAATATGAAAAACAAAGTTTTAATTTCCACAAGTGCTCAATAACATAACTTGTTTTGGGATTTTAAGTATCAGTGTGAAAAAACATAGTTCTAGCCATGAGTTGACAGAAAAATCATTAGCAAAAGCCAACTATCAAGAAAAAATTACTGGAATTAAAATTGCATGGCATATAAATAACAAATAGGCTTAATATTTAGCACATCACTCATCATAGTCTTTCATTGAAGATTATGACAACAGTAGCAGTAGAATGAATGACATATTTTGATGGGATATTGAAATATTAATGAACTATTAAATATATAGTGTGATGTTGAGCAATGGACCTTTGATAATTATAGACTAAATTAATTTTTTCTTACTGTTGGATACCAAAAAACTGCTACAGCAAGATATAAGTTATATTATAATAATTTTGTTGACTAAATAGTTAGCAGGCACAGAGAAGATCACATTCAAAGAACTGCAAGAGATGCTGCAACAGTAGTTTAACAGAGTCATCAGCTAATCTGCACCAAAATGTATGAATTTCAGTGTACAGATCATTCACCTTGACTGAGAGTTGAACCCAGATTCATCAATTTACTGCAATTTAGTGGAGGACTCTGAAAAAGTAAATCCCATGGTATGTCCTGTAGTTCTTTGAATTTGCCTGCGGTTACTCATGACATTGAATGTGCAGTAATTTGTGTTAACATCTTGATCATCTAAACCCCCAAGAAATACCTCTTCAAAGACTCAATACTTATTCATTATTCAAGCTAACTGTTTCATTTACAAGAATTAACCTTTAAGGGTTAATCATTATATTGAATATCAATGCAACAATTTCAGAGTGTAAAAATCTTTCACCTTGTCTGGGATTCCAACCCGGATCCCTCGATATCTGGCCGAGTTCTTTAGCCAGTTAAGCTATCAAGGAGTCCTCTTAAACTCAGAAATTTTAGTGGCTTTAAGACGTTATGACGCTGAAGTTACTGTTGCGGCATCTCCCGTAATTTCTTGGTATTTGTCAAGGGTAAAAACAGCCTAAGTGTTTAAAGTTGGCTTTAACCTCGTGGAATGTGGCACATTGCACACGACTACAAATGCCTGTGGCATTGTATGTACAGTATTTCATCACAACATCTTGTTCCTTTAAAGCCCCCGAAATTTCAAAATTTATGAGGACACTTTGACAGCTTAACTGAATAAAGCACTCAGCCGGACATCAAGGGACCTAGGTTCAAATCCCAGTCAAGGCAAATAATTTTTACACTCTGAAATTGTTGCATTGTAATGCATATAAGTGGATGACTCCATCAAAAGTTACTACTGTAGCATCTCCTGCAGTTTCTTGGAATATGCAAATGGCCTTCATTTATTGGAAAAATATTACTTTTCAGATACGAATTGACGAAGGAAGAAATGTGGGAGGTCCTTCCAAGGATTAACACACTAAAAACCAAAATTGCTGCTTTTTGTCCTCGATTTCTACAAACAAGGGCAGGTACGAAGTGATAATTGTAAAATACACATAACCAGAGGGTATACAAGTATATAATATAGCTACTGACAGGAGAGTCCTAGGTTGGATTCCTAGGTTTACATGAGGATATCCAAATTCTTTGGAGTAGCCGATCTAACACCCCAGCAATGCGATTTCCTGGGCACCAGAACTTCATTGGGATATGCCAGGTGCCAAAGGGAAGAGAATCGCCCAAAATGCATTGGTAACTTGGACAAGAGAGTTTCATATGTCATTGGGCTTAGTTTGGGCCATTCTCACCATTTGAATCAATCTTTGGATTGTTTGCTAAGATTTTTGCATTTAAGCAAGCACACAAAATGATACTACAGGCTTGTTAATCAAAGAATAAAAATATGAAGTGAATTTATAACTGGTTAAACCTAACTAATTACCTAACTGATTTTCGTAGGGGAAAAAGGTTTCTTGAAAGCTGATAATTTGCTAACATCTATAGACATTAATATTTACTCTTTGCTGAGTTCACTCTTTAGTTAATGAGTAACATCAGTAAGCTGACCTACCTTCGATACTTCCCAATTGTAATGATTTCTCATCATTGGTGCAAATATTTAATTTTCCATTTAACATGGGTCCACATCAAAAAAGTAGAATACAAAACTATACGCTAAAATTAGTCCAAAAAACACAAATTTAATTACCTGACACATCCACATGGATGGTATTGACTTTAACCTTCTATTGCAGCTGGAAGAACATGCGACAATCCAGGGCCTTTTGGAGGTCGTTTCAGAATGCATGATGGCTCATGCAATAATCTGGCCCATCCCACATGGGGCTCAGCACGCGTGGCATTTAGGCGGTTCTTACCTCCTGATTATGCTGATGGTGAGATGATTTTAATCATTGATACCTACAATCAAAATGGAGAATTTGTATGTAGGAAGTATAAACAACAGGACTTTAAGTTCAGAACACTTAAAAGGCATTATATTATGAACTGGTGAATTTGATATGCTGCCCCTTGTGTCATGAAAGCAACAAAACTTAAATTAACTTAAATTTTACCCTCAATCATTTCCAGGGCACAATAAACTTGAAAATAAATGGCACACACAAACCATAATTCAGTCTTTATAGTCACTATTCTTTAACAAATTTATTTTGTGGAAACAGCTTAATTTTTAAGATTAGAAATTTCAATTATCATTTGAAATGACATTGAAATTCATATCAAAGAAAGTATTTGCAATACCTTAACAAATTACCAATATTAACAGATCAATTTTACTTACTATTTAATTACCAAAAATCAATATAGCTGCTACATTATTTTCCACATGCTCATAAACAGAAACCTATTAAAATTGTTACACATTTTTAATCAATACCATTGCTATATCTACAACTAATTATTATTCACCTAAAATAGACCTTATGTATCCCTTTTGAGTTCCTTCCAAGAAATCTATTGATAGTTGATAGCCAACAGTTTATAAAACTTATGATATATTCAATTATTTTCACTCTTTCAAAATATGATAACCTCCACAACTATTATTGACAAATTAAGACTGAAAACAACAAATAAATTAGGTATTCATTCCAAATAGTTGTTCACTCATTTACTACATTTTATTAACCTGTAATAGTGGTATATATGTCAATCTAGAATTAAAAATTAAATTAAAACAGAAAGTTAAAAATGCTTTTAGATTCGGGTTCAACAAAGATTTAGAGCTAACATTATTTCCTCGACTCCCCCTCTATAGTGGAGGTCAAAAATAGTTTTTAAATTGATGTACTTATTTTACCTACCCTCCATTTATTTAAAGGCCCTGAGAACAAAATAGCTTAAACACTAATCAGATATATTGTAAAAAGTAATTTTTAATCCTTTTTAAGTGAAATTGTTCATTGTTCTTCTCATGTATGACCCATATTATTTTTTCAGGCCCTAAAAAGGTTAAACTTATAAAATATAAGCTTATAAAATAAGTAATACTAAAAATTTGCAACCATTTTGAAAATATATTCTGCCAGAAATAATTCCAAGATTATGATCCAGATTACATTTTTCAATCATGGCATTATCATTTAAGTTCATTAACAAATTAAAGGAAAACTCCAATAGCTGTAATAAGTTAGCACCACTTGTCCCACAAAGAAAAATATTTGTTGTGATGGTTCCTGAGAAAAGAAATTTCACGACAGTGACCAAACAAATTGTTATTTTATTTGGCTATAGAACTCAAGTTTCCCAGATATTTAAGTTCACAACCATAAAACTTAATAATACCCAATTAAATCAACATGATTTGATAACAGGCCTGAACATTCCAAGAGCTGGTCATGATGGGAAGCCTCTACCTAACCCACGCCTTGTCTCTGAGAAGGTACATCGAAATGAAGGCTATCATGACAACACAATGAACCTTATGTTTGTAGCATGGGGACAAATGATTGACCACGACCTTACTCTAACAGCTGAAACCAAAGGTGAGAGAATAAAACCTCATCAGATTTAAGTGTAAAAAGTGACATTATATTTTTCAATATTTTAATTTTGATGATAAATGTGAATGGTTCAAATAAAAAAATCAAATAATGCTACAGAAGACATAAATCTATAGCCATCATTCTTTTATCTATCATGGAGAAAATATCCATTAATTCGAGGTGTGTGGACTGAGAGATAAATTCCCAATAAAAACATGATTGGAAGGATTGAATTGATAGTGGTTTGTGTACAAGTTCGTGACATGCTAATAGTTTTCCCATTCCAGAATTTCAAAAATGCACATAAAAGTGATATTAGTGACTAAACTTCAAAAAAAAATTAATTTTTAACCTGTTTTTGCATCTTCTTAACAATTATTTTCATAATAATGGTTATACAAGGTCTGTCCAATAAATATGTGAACTGAAGCCATAAAAACTTTATTTTGCAAAATTTAGTCTACATCGATTTTGTCCCCTTCAAAGTACTCTCCATTTGTTGCTATGCACTTATTCCAAATTCTTTTCCACTGCTTATAAAGCATCCTTGGAAGTCCTCCGCAGTTAGGTTTTATAGTTTTCTCATCGTTTCTTGCTTTATTGTGTCCACATCTTCCCAGTGATGTCCCCTCATCACATTTTTAGATTTTGGGAATAGGCATAAGTTGCAGGGGGCAAGATCAGGCGAATAAGGAGGATGATCAAGGATGGTGATTGAATTTTTTGCCAGAAACTGACGAACAATCAATGCTTAATGTGCAGGTGCATTGTCCATGGTAAAGGATCCATCCATCATGTTCAGTTAAAATACTGTGCACTGTTGATTTTCCTAAATTCAGTTCATCAGCTATCATTCAGACAGTTTTACGACGATCGGTAACAGGACAACGGACCGCACACGATCAATGTTGTCATTAACACAGGCTAATGAAGGTCGTCCCGGCCTTGCATCATCCATGGCGTCGTTTCGGCCATCTTTAAAACGCTTAATCAACTTGAAAACGGATATTTCCTTCAGAGCATTATCACCATAAACAGCTATTAACATTTCAGTAATTTCTTGATAACTTTTGCCGTACTTCACCAAAAATTTATGTTGATTTGCTGCTGGGTGATTTCGTCAATTTTCATTTTCAAATAGCAGTTAAACAAGGACCAAAGAAATAAACATAACTGGCACCATATGAACAGCTTGACAACCCGCCAAGCACAGACAGTGCAATGGGTCTAAAACAACTAGTGCTGCAACTGGGCGGGGCTATAGTCCGCGTCATGGCCACCAGATTGCACCAGTTCGCACATTTATTGGCCAGACCTAGTATAAAGTAAATTGAGAGATTATTAGAAGTGTTTTCAGCTGACTGGAAGGAAATAGCAGGAATAGATTTCTCCATTATTAAATGAATTTTGATTTGACTGACTAAAAATAAGAATTATTCTGAGATAGTAATATATTTGCTCAGAACTTTTGGTGTCGGGTATCAAAACATAAACTGTGAAATTTGGTGTAGAGATATGTGAATGCATTATGAGGGTCTGAATCACATTTATACATTTCAAAAAGTGGGAAAAAAATAAAATGAAATATACATTTGGCTAATCAACTGTTGATTCAGAAACTACAAAATTCTCAATTATGTATCAAACTATTCTGTAACTATTCTATGAAATATGTACATCAACTTATAACTAGATTTTCTTTTTTTTTTCTATACTCCCTTTAAAGATCAAAGAACACTAGAGGAGCCAGACTGCTGTCTCACCCCAAGGCCTCATCCCAACTGTATGCCCATTATACTACCAAATTCAGACCCTTTCTATGGGAATTTACGCCAAAAGTGCATGCACTTTTCACGCTCCTTTGCAGGAGTAAGAGAAGACTGCAGGCTAGGTAAGAACAGTGCCATGGTACATTTGTTAAAAAAAAAACATCTTTCTCAAATAACCTATTTCCTTAATGACAAATGATTAAATATGAGAAAAGAAAACAAAACCAAAAAATATTTTCCTCTTTCAATGGTCATGGTCTACTTAAATTAATTCAAGTCATGGACTTTAAAAGAGTTATACAGTGCTGAATCATAAAAAATCATAAAACTAAATTATTATTATAATAATGTATGGAAATTTAGTTATTAAATATAATTGAAAATGACCAGAATTTAAATTTGGACCACCAACTTGACAATCAGTAGAGTTGACAACATCAGTATTTTAACTTACACCAGAAAATCTGACCACATACATACAGTGTTATAAAGAGGATATTCCATGGGACTATTGTTTCAAAAAAACATTACGAATTCTTATTACAAATCTTTGAAAAACAACGGTTCAACCTGAAGTTCATTTTTGAACATTTAACATACTTAATTCAAGAAGTTCCTACTCCAAGGTTAAGATAATCTAATGGGTTTATTCTCTGGTCTTATTCTCTCGAACTTCATTTAATTTTTAAAGAGATGATAATTATTTTGAGAATTCCATATTACCTGTAAAAATATATATTACATCACTTCATTCGTTGGATGACACATATTATTATTTTATTTTTAACTCAAAGTAATATAAAAATTTAATCATTATCACTAAAAGTTTTAAGAAGTTCACGGAGTAATTAAAGCAAAAATATTTTTACGTTTAAAACACCAGTACAATATCTCATTCTTTGTCTCTAGGTCCTCGAGTTCAATTCAACTTGTTAACATCATATATAGATGGAAACTTCATATATGGATCATCTGTACGAGTTTCTGATTCACTGAGAACACTACAAGGGGGTCTCCTGGCAACCCTCCCAATTTTCCGAAGACTTGGTCTACGGGATCTTTTGCCTCTTAAGCTTAACTTTCCAGATGATGGATGCATCCGACCAAACAAGGATATCTTCTGCTTTTTAGCAGGTAAAGTTCATGTCAGTAGCACTTGAAAGTGTTGAGCCGAACCAGTCAAGAGAATAGGGGGCATATATTATTAGATATTATCTACTATTAATCCATCAATAATCTAATAATCTTCATAATAATTCTAATAATCTATCATAGTTTATATTTATCATGGTACAAGAAATATAATTTCTGCTAGAGAATGTTTCTATTTGGTAGCTAATCATATAAAAATATGAACTTAAGGTAACTGGTTGAAAACGCTAAAGCCATTTTCATTAGGATAACACTAATGTTCTCAATTTGTATAATACAAAAATTTTAAAAGTTTAAATTACCGTATATTACCCTCAATATTTTACGCTTGTATATCAATTTCCAGCTAAATTTGAACACTACAATTTGGTGTATATACAAATAATCAATTAAAAAGAAGATAATAAAATGCAGTTAGAAAGCCTCCCAGTACAAGTACTCTAAAACTTTTGGTGGATATTCAATTAAATATATGGCAATTTTAACACCCTAATTTCTAATTGATGGAACATAAATTTTCCAGAAAAAAGTAAGCAAGAGAAAAGTTCACCTCAATCATAGACAGAAAAATTGAAGAAATAAATTAAACTCAAATAGAAGGACAATAGAATAACTAAAGAATTAATACTGAAGCAGCAGAATAGCACTATTTAGTAAGGTAGCAAAATCTAAGCAGCCATGGATAACAGCACATTTAAGAAAACTTACAAGAGGCAAGAAGAAAATAAAAGAATTCCAGAAATGAAACTGAAGAAACTTTTCATAAAAAAGCACAGGATCAAGTCAAATGAGAGCTCCAAAAAGGCCAAGAAAGAGATGATAGAAACTGCTGCAAGGAAAACAATAACAATATAAAGAAGGGAAGTAGCAAAACTTCTAATAAACGGGTAAAAAAGCAATGCAGAGAAGGAAAAATGAAGTCCCACAACATCCAAGTGGCTAATGGAAAGACACCAAAACAAAACAAAGACATTGAGAAGAGATGAAAGGAATATATTGAATTGCTCTACCAAGGGCCCATACCACTTGAAGGTGACCTAATTATAGAATAAATATTGACAAAAAAGAAATATGGCCATTGAAAATACTGAGAAGTGGATAAAACAGAGCCATGGAAGATCTGAAGTAAAATGAGGCACCAGGAGCTGAATTAAGAAATGGAGAAATAATCAAGGCACTTGGGATCAAAGCAAAGAATACCTCTTTGGAATAATCAAAGAAAGCTATAACAGTGGAAAATTAACAGAGTACTTTGAGAAGAGAGAGATAATTGTAATAGTAAATAAACCAAGAATGGACAAATGTGAAGAACAGATAACATTAAGCCTGATACCTCATGCATCAAAAATACTTTCTCTGATAATTATTTGAAGAATAGAAGGAAATATAGAAGAAAGCCTCACAGAAAACCAATTTGGATTCAGGAAAAGGTCAGGAGTAAGAGAATCAATACTTAGAATGATTCTCTTACTCCTGACCTTTTCCTGAATCCAAATTGGTTTTCCGTGAGGCTTTCTTCTTTCACATTATAATGTGACTGAGACAAGATGCTCAAGATACTAGGAGCTTGGAATACACTACAACAATAGAAGAATAATTCATCACCCATCCAAGAATCAGTTAACAATGATGCAAATGAAAAATTACAGGAAAATTAAGCCAAAATAAATAAATGGAATTAGACAAGGATGCAATCTCTCACCAGCACTATTCAACTTACATCTAGAAGGGGCGATGAAAGAAGAACAAGAATTGGGCATCAAAGGAGTCAAGGTGAATGGTGAAGAAATTAGCAAGCTGTATAATAAAATAATTTCAGAGGGTAAAAATCATTCACCTTGACCAGGATTCAAACCCAGATCCCTCAATGTCCAATTTCATTGTAATGCACATTTAGCGGATGACTCCTTTAAAAGTTACTGTCACGGCATCTCCCACAGTTTCTTGGAATTAGCAAGCCGTAGTTCGCAGATGACTCACGAAAAGCGAGAGCACCTTCAAGCAACTTTGAATGCTATGGACTGAGTACTTCGGGAATATAATTTGAGCATCAACAAGAAGAAAACTATCATCCTTATGCATGGAAGACAGAAGTTGAAGGCAGGTATCACAATTCGAGGAGTGAAACCAGACCTAGTGGAATTTTTCTTCTGTCAGTGCAACATTATAACTTGGGATGGAATAAATTTCACCAGCATCACGCATAGAATAGCTAAAGCTAAGAATGCACTCAAGGAGAAAAAGCAGCCAATATGTTTCAAGAATGCAAAGCTATAAAAGACAACAATTTATTAATATGTACATATGTATTCAGCATTCTACTCTATGGATCAAGGACATGAACTTTGGAAAAGTTGACCAGAGAAACTAGAAAGCCTTTGAAACATGGTGAAGATTTCTACATCTGCTACAGTACACACACAAAGCTTTTAGATGCCTTTTACAAAACAATAGAGCCACTCTTGGCAGAGGTGAGTGAGACATCTCATCCTTAGAATTTGACATCCCTTCCTGAAAGTGATCATGAAATATGTGTCATACAGTTAAATACAAAATGATAGAAGAGAGTCAACCACAATCAATCTGTTGATGGGTCATCCACATCCCACCCCAAAACTCTCCATGTACTGACACAAGTCTACCCAATGGAAGTTGTAGTAATTTAAAAATTAAGTAGCATTCCATTTTGTCAACTGCATTACAAATGCCTTGTTTGAAGAATGGAGTTCATCACAAGCATATGTAAAAGAGTAGCCGGTCATGAAATCAGCTTCACAAGTGTAATTTCTATTTTTCTCCTTTTCATGGATTCATTTACAAGGTGATGACAGAGTGAATGAGCAGCTGGTTTTGGCAGTCTTGCACACCATGTTTGTGAGAGAGCATAATAGAATGGCCACAGAACTTTCAAAAATTAACCCACACTGGGATGATGAGAGGCTATATCAGGTATGTGCACAATTCTTTGAAAATCTTCATCCAAAGACTGTTAAAGTTAGAATTTTTAGTTAGTTCTGACAAAGTTAGAATGACTAGTTAAACTACTGGATTCAAAATGCCAGAAATGTGAATTGAACATGTGTTATTTCAGTCAGCTTTGTAATAAATTGAAGTATTACATAGATTCTGAAAGCTTCATATAAAATATTTGCCAGCATATTGAATGCACTTTTTGCCCCTTAAAATGTGCCTAAAATATGGGTTGCATCTTATTCTCTGGTAATCAAAATTATGAGTAGAAATTTAAGTTTAAAACTTCTAGTTTAAACACACATTAATATGCATTTTTAAGTTTTCTATTAAATATTGTCTTTTTTGTGAAAGAATGTTTTCAAAAATCTCCATAATTTTTTCCTGTGCCATAAAATCAATAAGTTGCATTATTGAAAGAGGGAACATCCAATTTAAATGATTTCAGATTGACTGACATTTAGAGTTATGATTTCTCCAATGTCCACATGGATGTGATAATTGATTAGGCAAAAGCTGATGAAATCATGTAGTCCATTCCATGAATTGATGTGAATATTGCAAACTCTCAACTTTAAGCACAGCTCCCTCGGGGAGGGTACACCGGCAGTAAATCCACATTCTCTGTTACTGTGTGAGTTGTAGTAAAGCACTATCAGCCATGCTCCGACTCTTACAGGCAAAGTTTATCATTCAAAATTTGGGGGGTGAAAAAGCAGCCAGAACGACCATTGCTGGATGACCATAAACTTATGCACAAGCCCAATCATGGATAATTGCAATAAATGATTTTACGCATCAATGAAATTATATAAACAGCAGGTTATTGTAACTTGGTTTCCCATTATTGGAATGCATTTTCAAATAAAACATGATTTTACAAATCATCAAAGTTATTTATGTTAAGATTTCTTGGCAGAGCATGGCAAAAAAATAATACACATTCTGCTAAGATACTGCATTCGAGCTATGAACAATTATGGATGCAAAAGAACATGGAAATGGCAGCAGAGAGAAATTTTGGATGGCTGCAACTGTAAAGATGATCAAAACTTGGCAGGGACAGGAAGAAAAATATCTCTTTCGACTTCACTGATATTAGTTTTTTAAGATTTTGAATGTCTATTACATATACAAGGCGTGTTCATAAAGTAAGACCCGTTTGGTCACAGGAAAAAATATACTCATATGAAACACATTTTATTGGCACTTTTAGTTAGCTAC
Source organism: Hetaerina titia (assembly GCA_037158775.1). Taxonomy (NCBI): domain Eukaryota; kingdom Metazoa; phylum Arthropoda; class Insecta; order Odonata; family Calopterygidae; genus Hetaerina; species Hetaerina titia. The sequence goes on along the minus strand of CM073776.1, from coordinate 71,001,504 downwards.
AAACCTACTTCACTTATCTACATAATCGCCGTTCACTTCTAAGCATTTTTCGTACCGCTGCACCAGCTTCTTTAACCCCTCTGCATAGAAACTTGCCGCCTGAAGGTTGAACCAATCAACAATGCCATTCTTGAGTTCCTCTTCGGTTTCGAAACGTTGTCCACCGAACCACTGTTTCAAGTGCAAGAAGAGGAAGTAGTCCCTGGGTGTAAGGTCAGGACTGTACGGTGGGTGGTTTAAAGAGTTCCCAATGACCCAAAAACTCTCATCCACTGGACATTCTTTGCTCTTTGTGGTGGTCGGTGAGCATTTTCAGTACCCACCTTGCACGCAATGTGTGGTATCCAAGGTTTTCCGTAACAATATTGTAGACAGTAGTGCGTCCAAGTTGAGGAAATTGTTCAGCCAGGCCATAAATTGTCAATCAACGATCACATCACAGTTTTTGTTCCACTTGCGAAACAATTGCATCGGTCAGAATACTGGGCCTACCACTTCGCTCTTCGTCATGGACATTTGTTCGTCCATTTTTAAAATCACAGCACCATCGTCTAACCTTTCCTTCACTCGTAACTGTAGGTTTATAAACTGGGCATAATTCCCGATGAATTTCAGCAGCCGACAATCCTTTTGCATACAAGAATCGTATGACAGAATGCACTTCACAGCTGGCGGGATCAACGATTGTCGCGGACATTGTTGTTTGCATGCACGGACAAGCAAACGCTTCTGAAACAAAACAAATGCTGCTATAGCTTCTCAATGAATCAGTAGATGGCTCTGCAGGAGCAAAACTGTGTTCTGAAGCGCCAATATTTCAATATAAGCAAACGGTACTTACTTTAAGAATACGCCTCATATTTAAAGATACTGAAGGACTTTTCAGTACTTGCTGTTACTGAAACAGTAACTTTTAATGAAGTCATCCACTAGGGTACATTACCATGCAACAATTTCAAAATTTCAAAGAGTAAAATCCATTCACCTTGACCAGGATTTTGGTCAAAGCAAATGATTTTTGCAATTTGAAATTGTCTTTCATACATATATTTTATGTCATAAATTAGAAACATCCATCTGCTCCCAAATCTAAGTCTAATAATTTTAAAAGTGCCTCACTTAGAGTTCCTTGTGAGAATGTATATTTGGAGCATAAGCTTAGTCAAAGTTGTGAACCATTTTAAAATATCCCATGACCATATATTGTACATACCTGCCTCAAACTAATGAGGTCAGGCTCAAGTGAAGCAATAAAATGAAAAAAAGCATACATAATAGACAGCACCTCTAAATAATGTTTATTATGTCGCATGCTATTATATACCAACAACATTTTTTTATTCTGCTATCTATGTTTTACTGTCTTTAACAGGAAACTCGTCACATAATGGCAGCAATTGTCCAACACATCACGTACAAAGAATTCCTTCCATTGCTCTTAGGAAAAGATACTGTAAAAGCATTTGGTCTGAATCTTTTGGATGAGGTAAGTGCCCACTTCAATAACCATATTGCAAAAGGAGAAAACGTAAGATTACTTTGCCATTTTCCCCAACTCAAAAAGTCCATTTGCTATATGAAAACCCATTAAAGAAGATCCTTTTTCAACCGGGATTCAGTGGTAATAATAAAGCTTCATTTAAAAAGTTTTATAATTTTACACCCAAAATTGTCTAAATGTTCAATTCTTTCATCATTGCTTTAATAGGGGCATTCCGATGCTTATGATGAGACTGTGGATGCAACAGTCACTGCTTCCTTCATAACAGCTGCATTCCGATTTGGGCACTCTCTACTTCCTAGCACTGTTGAACGATGGAGTGCAGCCTCAAACAGCTACATTGGTGAGTACCAACTCATTTATCAAATCCATGTGTTCTTGCACAGCACAAAAATTTGATGTAGATCACTATCATACCATATAATCATATAACTACCATTTACAAAAATCCTATTAAACAAATAGAAGTTCCACATGATGCCTGATACCCATCCACAGTAACTGTATTAACTTTCAAGATCTTGGGCTCCTACCACCTCCATTCATATACGTTCATATACGTTCTATTCACAGTAGCATATATGAAACAACTTTTGTCACACTTCCTCACAAATTCTCACCACCGTAGCTACCATACCAGAACCCACCCAGTGTAACCTTATCATTTCCATCAAACCAAAGTTGCAAGCCTAGAACCATAGTCAATGGGACTAAACCTATATAAATTACCACAGAAATACAAAGACAAAACTTAGTTTAAAAGACAAATAAAAACATTCTTAACTGAGAAAAATCATCACAGCATGTCTGAATTTATTAATGATAAAATATGACATGTATGCGTAAAATGTTACCTATGCACATGGCACAGGTACATATTAAAAAAATATTTTTTTTTATGAACATATATGAATACTTCTCTGAATTGCTATTTTTTTATGATGTGTCCTATGTTGCTATTATGTACCAATCCTAGGGCAAATAAAATTATTATTTTTACAACTAACCTTGTACATTAGATTTCAAATTTTAAAATGATGAATTAAAAACCAGTTACCAACCAAAAGATTCACTTGATAGGTTAGAGAAAGATGTCACCTAATATCAAGCCTTATGGGTGGCAGACTTTACATTTAAGGTAGAGGACCTAGTTTCTTTCTCTTTGCCGCCTGTGGTTTCCCAGCAATATCTTGGCTTACATAAGAATCACATAGATTGGAAGAAGCTAGGTGTTCACAGGCATCACCCAGAATTGAACCAAGGCCCTCAAGTCAGTGGTCCAGTGCTCTACTCACTAGACTACCACACACCTAAAAATTACTATTGTATTCAAAAAGTATATTTACTTTGCCTAGAGTGGCCTATGGAGCTTTTTGGGTTCGTCTGGCATATAACACTGGCACTTGCTTGCTCAAATGGATTCCACCATAGGTTTTGCAAGCTCTAGCAGTCCAACCTCAGGGAACTCTGTGACAGGCTAAGGCTTTTCAGGATAGCAGGAACCACCAATACCATCTGCAAAACAAAAATATTTGCCAATTTCATTTTTTTTGGATAAGAAAGTAAAAGGAAATATTTTTCTCCATTTGTAAGCAACCATTTCAGAGAGTAAAAATCATTCGCCTTGACCGGGATTTGAACCCGGATCCCTCGATATCCGGCCGAGTGCTTTAACCAATTAAGCTACCGAGACGTCCTCTTACACTCTGAAATTTTGAAAGTTTTGAAATTTGAAGTTTTGAAAGTTTCTTGACATTTGTAAGCATTAAATTTTGTTTTCATTCACCAACCATTGGAATCGTAGTGTGCCACAACTTCAGTTAAGAATTAATTTCAAATGTGTGAAGTATGTCCTTTTTTAGAAAGAGTTTTAGAAAGTATTATTCCCAAGAGTTGAGGAATGACAACATTGATTTGATTATTTTCCATACAATTATATTCAATACAAGAACCTATGTTTCATTGTTTAGTAGTATCTACAAGTGATTAATGAGTAGCCAAACATTATATATGTAAAGGATAATATGAAACAACAAATCACCAAGGCTCAAGTACATGGGCATAATACTCAACAGAATGTTGATGTACATTTGTTCAGCTACTCTTCTGTTATGTATAATAAGAGTCCCTTTCATGTGGCCATTAAAATTTTCATCTATCTACCACCAGGCATCAATTCGGCTCCTTCTAGGGGTAAATTTAAGAAATATCTCAAGCATTTTCTGACAAATAAATGCTATTATAGTATGAAAGATTTTCTGGAGCCTTCGGAACACTGAAATAGCTGATTGTTTGTGCTCCAACTTGTGCTACATTTTATTTTGTAAAGCCCTGGGACCAATAAATGATATTAAAGGCTTTGGAGAAGGGAGGTGGGAGGTAGGTACTGGTGGAAAGGGAGACAAAAGAAATCCAGCACAGAAATAATTGGATCAGCTATTCTATGGCTAAAGTGCCTTGCAATACTGAGGTGGTGAGGAGTATTAGGTATCATTAATAAAAAAATAATCTCAATAATCTCTCGGGTAAGCTTTTGAAAATTTCAAATAGCTCCCAAAATTACTTGATAATGTTATTATTACCATTAACCAATCAAACAATATCATTCAATCATGCAACAGCTCAAGAAAGTTGTTGGACACCATCATCATATTACAATGTTTAATTGCAACCGACTTGTTTTTAGATCCTTTCCCTATGAAGATAAAAAGAGCTTTTAATTGAAATTCTTCCATTCTGATACACAGTTATCAATTTAATGAAAATAGAATCACGTACTGTGTAAAATAAAAAATTGGCTGGAAATTTTGAAGAACATTTTCATAAAAAATCTTGTCCTGCCAACATGTGTTGACAAACTAAATACCTCCCATAGGCATATGCATAGTAAATAGTATATACGTAGGGCATTTCTTATCGAGTAACATCCAGCACTACATTATTATTGTCTGTGCCTTCCCGCACTCACTTTGATTCACCCCCATATATTTTTATCAATAATTTACCATTAATAAATAAATATATAGGCAGAATGGACTTAGAATAATCAATTCATTCCAATTTCTCCATAATCAGCACCATAACATGTCTTTTGCAGGATCACAGAGACTAAGTGAGATGCTGAGACAACCATTTGACCTGTACAAGCCAGGACGCTATGATGAATACATTGTGGGTCTCTCCAACCAGGTTGCACAAGCTATGGATGATGCAGTCACACAGGAGGTACCTATCCATAATTTAAAACCATACTTCTTAAATACTATGTACTCTCAAGAAATTAAAAAGGAAAAAATTTATAAATGTACCGCAACACTCATTTATGTATCTTTTTAGGTGACAAATCATCTGTTTGAAAAGCCAAACCGACAATTTGGAATGGATTTGGCATCTGTTAATGTTCAACGAGCAAGAGAGCATGGGGTGCCATCATTTTCTTCATTTCGCACTCACTTCTGTGGTTTGGATGCTATGCCGACAAGTTGGCAGAGTATGATGGCATCAGGGATGATGCCCAACCGAACAGCACAGCGTTACAATGGAGTATTTAGGTACATAAAGCACACACATTCATACTAGCAATTTGATTATTAAGTAATCTACCAGTTAAAGTAGGTTTTGGATGGGCACAACTCCCAAATAAATATTTTGCGACTCCTAACAAAATACAATACAGCAACCTACTCTACATCAAGTCCTTCTTCATCTCTCCCTACTTTCTTCCTCCCATCCAACATCCTTATCCTGTCCCAGCCCTTTCCTCATTTGCCAAACATTCTCCCCTCTACTACAGTCTTCAACATCCCACGGCCGATCAATATGCCCTTTATCCATTTTTCCTGCCTCCTTAGAATTTCTCCCAACAAACCCCTTTCCTCACCCACTATACCTAGTACTTCCCCATTTGTTTTCTTTTCGGTCCATTTCACCTTCTCCATTCTTCTCCACACCCACATTTCAAAAGCCTCCAATCTACGTCTATCCTCCTGCTTCAGTGACCAGATTTATGCACCATACATAAAGGGTTAAGGAGGGGGAGGATAAGAGTTGTTATATTCCCAAAAAATTTGGTATCCCAAGTGAAAATCTATGAATTGAAAGTAGTTCTATCCTATATAAATGCAATTGTGTGGAAAACTACCAGTTATCCCTCTTGCTTTCAATATTATTTTTCCATGCAGTTAAGCCATCATGTCAAGGTTCAATTGCAAGTTATAATTAATATTATTGAGAAATTATTTTCTTTTGGGAAAATTATAATAAAGATTTAATATGCTACATTAGTATAGTATTTTAGAGGAAACTAATCAACGCAGTGGAATTATTAGGAGAATAATTGCATTAATGCAACTAAGCATTTAAATGCATTGCATTAAAATTAAGCATTTTCAAGAAAAACGGAGGTACACTTGAGTAAAGACTCAAGACTATTTTCTTAATGTAATTTTAACGATTTAACTAAATCCTAAAATCCCATCTCCGACGGATACCTACTGGGAAATGGTTTCCCTTCCTCAGGCGACAAGAAGGGTGAGAGCCATTTAAAGTAAAGTAAAGACTCAAGTGTACCTATTTTGTTTAGAGGCTTTTTGAGATGGAGTGTGGCTAAGAATATTAAAAATAAGTTGGAATCTGTAAATAAAATAAGTCTGTAATCTGTAAATAAAATAAGTCTGTAATAAAAATAAGTCTGTAATCTGGTAGATTACAGATAATAGCAGGTATCATAAATGTTTGTAGAGTTGAGTCAGTCTTATCTTGCGATTTTGCATAAACTAAACAGGAGTTTTAGTATTTACTGGTGCATACTATCTCCCAAAATTTCCCATTTCAGCTGTCACTCACAGAGTACTCTGCACCATTGTATTCCATAGCTTTATTGTCTTCTTTATTTTCTCACTTGACATTTATTCTGTCATGTTTGTTCTAACACTTTCCTCATTTTAAAATTCCGTGCTGTCCTTGTATTAGAATTTCACTCTCATAATCTTCAATGGTACTGCCCTTAACCCATCATTAATTGAAATACCTAATGAGTCCATCGGAGCTTGTAAGCTGTCAACTTATACTTGGACAAAGTTAAGTTGTACTTGCAGACAAAGTTCTTATTTCAATCATTTCTGTGTGGTTCCGATGATTCAGTTCTCTAACTAATATTGTCTAGAATTCTAGTTTTCCTTCAGTTTCTCCCATCGATATACCCGTCACCGGTTAATAACGCTATTTACTTGAAGTTGGTACTCCATCGCTAGAATATGTTCAACATGGCCCATGGTTAGATTTTGCAGTCAATTTGAAATCTTCTAATTCCCCAAATATCTTTCACAAGGCACACCATCAGCAATTCTGAATATTCATTTATAATCTCAATCATGAGAATTATTGCCCATCACAATATGGGAAAACTATTATGATGTATGTAATGAAATGAAGTTGCTGACATTATCATTAGAGTAATTAGTTATCAAGAGTTAAGAGTACTATCGTTATCATTAGAGAGAACTCAATGAAGGATGATGTGATTCATGGCCAGGCCTTCTTTATGTAGTGCTTTCATTCCAATTGTTTTTTTGTCCCATTGCCCTGGAAATGTCCTTTAAGAAGAAAATTGCCCATCACTTATATCACCATTAACTTTGATTTGAAAATAAAAATTATAAAACTATGCATCTTACAATACTACACCGTTCTTTGATTCAAATATGTATTTCAGCTTACACGCTTTCTATTTGTAGCCTTCAATAAAAACAATTTACTATTAAAATTAGTATGTTTTAGATGACACAAACTGCACACTCTTACGTTTCTCAGCCTTGCTCAACAAGAGAAACCTGACATCCCACAGTGCAATAAACTTTTCTTCATTCCACATACATTCCATCTACTTTCATACCACTCAACATCCCTATCCTTTTTCAACCCATATCTCACTAATCTAACGTCCTCCCCTCTATCAGTCTTCAGAATTCTATTGCCAATCAAAATGCGCTCTAACTTTCCTGCCTCCTTTGGATTTCTCCAAACAGTCCCCTCTCCTCCCCCACCATGCCTAACATTTCCTTGTTTGTTTTCCTTTCAATCCATCTGCCCTTTTCCATCCTTCTTCACACCCACATTTCAAAATCCTATGGCTCTCTTCACCTATCACCTTGATTCAAGAACCATATTTCCTTGCCATACAAAAACAGAGGCCACATCAAAGTTTTAACGAGCCTTATCTTAAATTCCTTACTCAAAGTCCCTGTCATTAATTCCATTCTCAATTTGAAAGCCTCTTTGCCTAATACAATCCTCCTCCTTATGTCTGTACTACTTTGACCATCTTGGTCCAAGACAAACTGTTCCACCTACTCTCAATAGTTCTCACCTTCATATTTGCATTATCATTAGATCAGGGGATAAATAATTGAGGCTTTCTGTTGCCTTCTTGAATTATGCTTTTAATAAGACACCATCATGATAGAAAACCACAGTAATCAACCTAAAGGTTGGTTTGATACGTGAGGTTAGAGCTCACATAGTACTAAACCCAATGGCATGTGAAATTCACTGACCTCGGTATGGACACCAGTCCCTTTCCCTGTGCCACCTTCAGTTTCCCAGGAAGATCTAGTACCGAAAAAATCACACAGCTTGTGTAAAGTTGAGGGACCCCGAAGTGTTTCCAGAAAAAAAATTAACTGCTCAACCAAGATCATTATTATAGGAGCTCATCCAGCTTTGAAAATTAACGATGAATGTCAATCCAAAAGCAAGAAAAACTGAGCATACTGCTGCAATGTTTCATCACAAAACCATAACAGTACAAAGAATTATTTTGTTAGTTGAGATGCTTCATTCACATTGAGATTTTCACTGTAGTAGTCTATATTCATTATAAAAATGACACCACCTTACCAGTCTGGTTTAGCCCTCCACCCAGCAGATAAAGTATAATATTTGTTTTCATACAACAGAAGTCGAGGATTGGAAGTGTGGGCCTACTGTATCTTCCCCCATTAGGAGTTGATGATCTTTATTTTACTCTTGACAAATATTTTAGTTTGAGCTTCACAAATCTATGAATGGTACAGCTTGATATGAAATGCTGGAAAATGTGCGGGAGTTTTAAGTAGTCAAAAGTTAAAAAAAATACCAGAGAGAAAGAAAATTTAAACCCTTACAAAAGCTACTATCATGGGAATTCATCGCACTTTCAGCCAGCTGCTCAATTTCATTTAGGAACTAAGTCTGTAGTACCTAATCACCAATCCATAGCCAACTAATTTATTATTTTTATTTTCAGTAATCCAGAAGATGTGGACTTGTGGTCAGCAGGAATATCAGAGAGAAGATATTCAGGGAGTTTAGTAGGACCTACTTTTAGCTGCATCATTGCCCACACCTTCAGAAGGCTAAAAGTTGGAGATCGTTTCTGGTACGAGAATGGTGGACAGCCAGGTTCCTTTACCCCAGGTAAATTTACTATCAGTTAGGCATTAAAGCTTTGCTCAGAGTCCATTGAAAACCAATCTTAATACATTCCAAGGATATGCACATGTTCCTTAGGAGAAGAAAGGGGACCAAAAATTATACTTTCTTAAATTTTTTTGACAAAGGCTTTCAAATGTACAGCCCAACCTGAGTGATATTCATAATACATATATAAACTCCAAGAGCAATTAAAACATGAAAGATATACTAACCTACTTTCATTCCATAAACAGTTCACTGAACAAATTGAGTAGCTTCAGGTGTGATGTGGTGGAAGTCAAACATAATAACTGACCTGCTACAATCAGTTATATATCAGTTCACTGAAGTTTTAGGGTAATTTAATCTAATAATAATGAGCAAACAGTACTTAAAAATGAAGCACTATCATTTTGTTTTGTTTTTTTATTCATATTTCATACCATCTTAATTAAAACGTTTGATGCATTGAAATTTTACTGGATCTTCTCTTAATTTGCGCACACTAATTAACCTATGGGATTAAGTGCCTGGAAAGCCTGCTCTATTTTCTGGCTACTAATTTTCTAAGTCCTGGAGGTTTTTCATCGGAAATGTATTGAGGAGAATTTCATAATCTGATAATGGGTTGTTACTGATGTGCAAAAGTTCATATAAATTATTTGACTAATTTTTAGTATTTAATGGACAATTAAATCGATTAATGCATCACAATGCCTCATACATTCTTTCTTAACTTAACATCTTAATAGGGCATCCTCTACCTAGGAATGTATTAAGCCTTAAATAATGACTATTAATTTGTTTTAAGTCATAGGAACATTGAAAGTAGATATATTTAGTTACCTTACAGTAATTGTCGCAGGAAACAACATGATAGGAATGAATTTTTCTTAAGTCTTATCAAAATTTGATTTTGCACCTGGACCACGGAAATTGCTTAGAAAGATATCAGATTTTTAGTTTGGACACAGTAGAATGGAATTGAATGAATCTTTCCCTTTACACAGGTCAACTACAGGAAATAAGGAAAATAAAACTTTCCCGGCTGCTCTGTGACTCTGGAGATTACATACGGTCCATGCAAGTATATGCATTACTGCTACCAGACTATGAAAAGTGAGTAATATAAAAGTAAACACTTTCATTCACCACTTTTTAATAAGATTGTAATATTTTTAAAAGTCCTTAAAATAAACTAGGAGGTAACAGCAATAATTATAATAAAGTAAACAACATAGCTGTAAGAATAAGTGAATATCAAGGGAATGTTCTAAAATGCCCCATGCCAGGGAATATATAATTAAATTTTCATTTTTAAGTGCATAAAATTGTGTACTTAGTGTAAACACAATAAAGAGCTTAACTCTTACTACTTGTTGGGTAAAAATTTAATCAATTGGAGTGAAGCCTTGAACTTGCAAACCCCAGATTTAGATAATCCTTGAATTTACTCAAATTTTGTAAAGATTAGATTCTCTCCATATTAATCAATATAGCAAAAAACATAGAATTTACATTCCTGCAACCTGGATTTTACCCTAGTTGTGGAAACCTAGAATCAGAAGGGAGCAGATTTTCATTGTATTTTTTCGCAGGTTACATGCATAACTTTTAAGTTTTTCTTTGCATCGTGTAAATAAGTTCATTAAAATTTATTTTACCCATAAAACTGTTGTTAAGATGAATTTTAGTCAACATTTAAAATAATCAAGGACTAGCTAGTTACCTGAATGGTAATATGATCAACACGAAACAAAATACTTTTGCAATTTTGATTAGTATTACCTTAAAAAGATTACGGGAATATCAAAAAATGAAAGTCTAATATACATGTACTCTGAAAATTCTACAACAAGCACACACAATCATAGGAAGCCTTACTATATGAGAAGTCATACTTCAAAATTTTCACATTTAAGCTTTGATTATTTATATTGACTGCCCCTGATTGTATCAACTGTTGTTAATAATATTTAGTTTAATTTAATGCTACAAGGTATTTCATACAAAAAACGAAAATATGCTTTTATAAAGTTTACTCCAACCTTAGTTTTACATAAACTTATATTCAACATTTTTTCACTGGTGCCTTCAAACAAGTTAATTCAAGGTTTCACTCCACTTACATAATTTCTAGCGTGGGATTGTAGCATTATTTAGGCGACCCTTGTATTGTGCCACATTCATTCCTGATAAATAGGATACTAATTTTAAATAGCACAAAGTCATTAGTAATTATCCAGTAGTACACATTTGATTGTCCCACTGGTGGCTCTGTCAATAAATACTTCATAGCTTTTATCTGTGTACATCCTGGAAGAAGTCATCCATGTGGTGTTAAAAGAGTAATTAATTTCTTCATCGTATACCTTTCATTGCGTGAAGTATGCCAAATGTTGGAGTCACAGTTACTGTTAATATAAAATGACTTAACTCAAAGTCAGCCTTATTCAGACTTACCAATACATTTGTTTCTACGTTTTCACAAAACTTCACCAAATCACTTTCATTTTCAAGAAAAGAGACTAAAAAGCAGCATACGCTGAAAAGAGATTAAAATTCTTCCTCTTTTGCCACATCCCTAACACATCAGAACATAAAATCTACTGAAAGACTTCCAACTTAATAAATCCATACTCAGATGGAATCTCTTATCAACAGATCCTCTCACCTCCACATAAAGGGCAAAGCTATATATTCACAAAACTTAGTTCATGAGAAGTATTAATTATATCTTTCACCAGAAGTACTTTCAAAAGTAAGTTACAAGACGTTAGTTTCAACATTCCAAAATCCACAATACATACTATAAGCAACAACACTAATATGCTGTAGGGTCTAGGGGTTAAAATGTTGAGTACAGACAACAAGGTATTAAAAACAAAGAAGATGAGCCAGAGGGTGGACTTATTTACAAAGGGAATGAATATATTCCCAAATCTTATGAAAATTCCCCAAGTTTATTTTTCACCATAGGTGTTTATACAGAATGATGAGGCCATTAAAAAGACCATAGACACAGTAAACAACCCCAAAGGTCGGTTCAGTATTTGATGGTAGAGTTCACCCAAAACTAAGTCTGACCTCATGGGAAATTCACACATCAGTCTTTCCCTTTAAACGCAATAAGCTTGGGTAGAGCTGAGGGTGCGAGAGAGGCATGCTCAGGAAACGAACCCTGGTCAGTAGTCCAATGCTCTACCCCTGGACTACCAGCATACACATCCTTAAATTGGTGAGGGTGGTAACAGTAATGTTAAACTTATGTGCATTCCCTTGTTTATTTCATAAAACTACCACTTCACCCACTAGTGCGCACTTCCATACAATGGCAAATTCTTCCTTCCCCAGAGGTGATCATTGTGGTGAGGTTCCACTGTACATCCCTTTTATAATTAAAAATTTCCATTCACAGGAACCCAAGAATCAGATGCAATAGTCGCATTCTCCCAAGGATTGACCTGACAAAGTGGAAGGAAAATCGTCCGAGAGATAGAAACGATGAACATTTCAGCAGCAATGAAGCATGAAAAAGGACACCCCCTTGCAAATTTTAAAAATGTTGTCTGCAGAGAATTAACAGGATGACTAGCAGAAAAGAAATTAAGATTGCAATGTGATTCTATCGCAGAATATTTTTCTGAAATGATTTGAAAATCTACTCGTGGATAGGTGTAAAAACAACAGCACAGATGTAAGGGAAATTATAGTTCCTTTGAAAACTAACCTAGTCTCCATTTAAATACACAGAGAACTGTAATACTTCAAGGGTATTTGTCAGACCAAATAAGTTAAATGTGACAGCACTGGACAAAGGGTGTGATTGAAATTATAGGTATGCAGATTATCAAATGGCACCTTAATTTCCTGCAAGAAAGCCTAGTTGGAAAATGCAAATATTATTTATGTAACCTATATGATTGTTGCTTTCGATTCGCAATGTTGTGTCAAAGCAATTACGAACTGAGTGAAATCAATTGATAAGAGAAATTAATAACCAAAAGTACAACATATTTATTTCTTTGTAAATAAAACTAGTTACAACAGAACAGCCCACTGTATAAAGTTATGGGAGATAGCAATTTCTACGAACAAACTCACGCACAATAGAAACCTGTAAAGACAACATCTCCTAACACTCCATAACAGTGGGAAGAATAAAGATTCAATATGTCAATCCATAGTAATGCGAGCCTGTTAAATTGCTACCTTAAAATAAAGCCAATCCGATTATTTTCAATAGGATTTCAATACGTTGTCTACCATACCACATTCAGGTGGAAAAAACAATACTTTAATACATCTTCTTTTTCTAAAACAAATGTAATTGAAAACAAACTTAAGCACATTCATATTTGTAGTTTTCTTTTGCACCATACATTCAGTACTTAGTTCACAAAATATAGCAAAAAATTTAAGGGTAACCATTTTTATAAAACTTTTTTGTTCATACAGGTGACAAATTTTTAGCGAAAATCATGTATTTATCATTTTAAAATCAAAACTTTTTAAGTTGGTTCTTGAACATCAAGAAAGCGGAGAAAGTATGGTTATGATTCATTACCTGATAATGAAATGTAAATTCGATAGGAGCATTTCATTAGTCTAACAGGTGATCAGAAGAGATATGATCACGGTGGTAATATTTTAAAATAATTTGACATGCAAGTAATAGCACTAAATAAAATGTCCACCTTTTCACAATATAAGATCACAACTTTTTCAACAAGACAAACTAAAAAATATAACAAAGTAAGCTGGACTTCTAAAAAATGTATGCCTAGAGCGAAATGCTAGTCAATGGTGAATGCATATTTAACTTGTATCGTACACCATAAAAGGGTAACTTTACTATTTATAATAATTAATCATAGGTAATAAACATTGTGTAGTCACCAAAATTGTAAATCAATAAAGCAAAATTGTAAAAATCAATGTGTTAAAAAATTTGGAAAAAATATTTTTATTGTGAACACTTGAAGTTAGTTTATTTTGCAAGATAAAAATAAATGGAATTAACAAATTTTGGCTCCATTAATTAATTGATTTAAGTAAATTTTAAATAGTCTTTGAAAAATTTGGTGGTCGGCTTTAAATAGCTTTATTTGCTCTTTTCCATGCATGAGAGAAACCATTTAGCAATTCTCTTAATAATAATTCTTCCTTTATGACTTCATATGGCAAATCACCAGCGAGGCCAAGAAAAGTCGTGCTTTACAAAATTAACGAGGATCAAGGAATAAAATAATATGGTCTCAAATTTAAAATGAACAGTAACCCCAAAACAGAAGCAAAAGATTTTTTACTCACTTCCTGAAAAGGCCACCATTTTGACAGTTATATTTCACTAGCTGACAGTGTGTCAATGAGAAATTTCAAAGAAAATCTTGCTCAAATATTACAATTCCCTGAACTCCTTAGTTTCAGGGTTACAATGTGGTAGTCCCATCCAAAGCACGCACAGTATGAGGTGAATTTGGATGCAGATGATAGAGGAGACAAATGGAAGAGGGAATAATTAATACTTAAAGCAAGGGACGTTTGCTTGCAAAAGAAGGCTTGCTATGCATCCTAAGGTGAGAAACAGAATATATAGCCCAAGAGAATTGTGGGCCCTGACAAGATAAAAACCAATTGTGAAATAGATGGGAGGAAATATAAGGAATAAGAGAAGTGTGGTGAACAAGGAGAGGAGGTACTGAGAGAAGACCCTGTAAATTGCCGCAAAGAATTCAAGCTATCCTTTGGGTAGCTCAGGGTGCAAGATTTTCGACCATTTTCAAATTATTGCAAAAATTTACCCAAGGTTTCTAATCTAATCTAATGAGAATCAAATAACATAACTGGAATTCTAAACCTACATACTTTTAATGGAGTAAATGACACGTGGGCATATGCTTATTTAAAGGATATTGACTATTTTCAGTGGATCAACTAAAATATTGTCAACCACTAACCACAATAGATGACTTTGAAGTGACCCAAAGAAATCAGTGGATATCCACAAGATTATTAGAGGACCATGGACATGAGCCATGAGATAGTTATGGAAATTCAAAGGCTATCTGCGTAGTGTAGAGGATTTAAACTATCATTCTCAATCAATATTTAATGCATGAAGGCTATTAATGAATAATATATAATAATATTAATAGTCTATGGGCCATTGATATTCAGCCAATTATCAACTATGAAGAGAAAATGTAGAATTACCTTGAAGCAAAACCCTAGAAACATTGAGTGATGGTAATTGCTTAGGGCACCACATTCTCTTCAACTGAGCAAATATTGGTATGTCCTCATTGAAAATACAATTTTTACAGATGCATTCCCATTTCCTAAAACCAGAGTAAGGCCATTTTCGAAGTAAGATACCAATTCCCTTAAAAAAAAGGATGCAAGAGTAGCTATTGTTTGCAAATTCTTTCCAGAAAAAAAGACAGTCATTTTGAATGTGTCACTAGGTCTCTAGTGGACTAAGCTGTCAGGAGTATATGGCAGAGACAACTTCTAACTGATAAACTTCTAACATGATATATTTCGCTCAGCAAGATACAGGGACTTCTCTGGTTGGAACCTCTGCTGACCACTTGACCCACTATCCTCCTCTTCCTACCCACTTTTCCCTATTTTTCCTCGTACATCTTAGTGCCATAAGAATAAATATTCGTCAACCCTTCAGCCATCTCACCCAAATAAACTCGCCTAATGACAGGTTGGCTTAGCTAGCTACCATTATTACCCACCTCCACAACCTTTCTTGATGCCTTAAATTATGTCGGCAACAAATTGCAAAGTAAGCCTCAGGCATACGAGTGGCAGAGAATATCAAGGTTCTCCATGGTGAACAATTGGGTCAAACCATTACAGAGGAGCAAGAACCCTATCAGGATGGAACTCAAAGATTGTTCCCATTGCTGCGGGGACAGCAAACATTAATTCCCTTGGAGGAAGGACCATGTACACTTACAGTAAAAGGATTTGCATATGATATTAATGTAGTGGGAACAAGAGACGGGGTGAATATATGGAATGAATGCCATCTAATTTTATAAAGCCATCAGGAAAAGGGAAAAAGAAGATGTGAAGTAACATAACTGGATGGGGAAAAGGAATTCTGTTCTAAAGAATGAAGACTATATAATAATCGCATTCACCCACCAAACTACAACCCAAAGTTGGATGGGCCAAGTGCTTACATTTAAAAGGCACACTTATACACATCTCCAGAGGATGATTGTAGTGAATATTTGTCATACTCCACATTAACCACAGCACAACCTGGCCGCGGTCGATTATATATTTCTGCACGACTAGTACATATCTAAATACTCATGTGGCCCACATGGCACTGTCATGAGACTAGTTGTGCAATGCAACACAGGCGAAATCAAACAGCAGATATTTTTTGTCCATTAAGATTTCGACATTTCACTGGCTCTCAATATAAAAATTGACTTAAGAGCTACTTTCGGCAATAGCTACATATCAAATTTTGTCAATTGGCACACCTTACTACTTATTCATTGTAGGAGTTACTTTTGGGAATAAATACATCATTATTATTAGATAATGGGGGTAACCTTAAATAACAGTACGAATTAAGTAAGATATGTACTTATTAACGTATGAATAGACCCAATAATTCAAAACTTTTCTTTCTATCCTTACGTATCTACTTCAACCAGAACTTACCCATTAAAGAAACGTGGATTGTCTCTAATTTATAATGCTTTATTTATTCAATAAAAACGAAGAAATCTGCTATTCTTGCAAAAGTTCACTTTGTCCTTCGTAAAATGACAGAAAGAATCATTTTTAAAGTTTTGATTTTGTCAACTGTAATAACGCTGCAAAAATCCTCTTCCCCCACTACCCTGCAGTTTGTGGTAACTGAAGTTCTGAAAAAGATAAGTAGTTTGTCATTACATAGCACTCCAAGGAATCAAGATGTATCCATGACATCAAAAATAGGAAAATAAAATAAGAATTCAAACTAACTTAAATGAGTTTTAAACATCACTACCTGACTAGACACAGACGATATCGTTCACGTTTAAAACTTTATGCGCAAGACTCGCATTTATATTCAGCTAAAAACTTTCACTGCTCTTTAACATCTTGCTGCAATACTAGCAATTTACTCACGAGTTCATTTCCAAACGATTCCCGAAATTTAGGACTGACGCTGTCCAATAAAGAATACGGAGTTTCAAAGTGAGAAATGCCAATTTCTTGCACCACATCGTGTTCTTTGCTGACAATTTTAAAACCACCACAAGTAAGTTGAATGCAAAATCGTTCTTCTTCGAGAGTAGTTAAATTGAAGTATATTTCTTTATCGCTTCCTCGCAAAACTTCAGATACAGCGATTTCCTTAACGTGATTCCTGACATCTTGAATCACAGCAGCTGCTTCTTTCCTCCATTGCTCTTCATCAAATACAACCTCTTCTTTGACAGCATTCATTCTCTCTGTGAGAATCAATCAGATTCAGGGTTCCATTTGAATACAGTTCACCTAATCATAACTGTTTTACGCACCTATCACGCCAGAAAACTCATTCAAAGTGAACACTTTTCGATTCGCAATCTAAATAAAGAACTAAGAAGCGCATCGTGCATGAAAAGACATATGATAGTTGAAATTCCCAAAACCGCGAAAAAGCTGGTAAACTTTTTGAAGACTTAAAAACCAGAAGATTTTGAATATAATCCATATTCTGAGTAAAAATGGTAGCAATTAATCTACAATCACTTAAATAGACTACAGCACAATTCAATCGAAGTACATATTTTGAGTTTCAACCGCTACACCAGGTCAAACTTAACCAACGTGGTTGTTGTATTCATAATTTAATCCTCTGGTAACAGAGGTTATTTAATGAGCTTCACATAATTCCAGTACGTACACGATATTTCCATTATTTAACTCCTTTTTTACTTTGGAGCGGAATAGGGATCACTCGTGCTTATAAGTTTTATCTCTAAATTCTCTAATTCTGTCCACATTATTGATAGTCAATGTCAACATTGCTGAATGATTGCGGTGTGGGCAAGTAAGCGAAAGAATGACACGCATAGTAGCCAATACCCTAAACAAACTGTGCATAAGCTAGTGTCAGTCACCACGCCTTGCTTACAAACTCTTGCTACAAAAGAAAAACCTGTATTGTCTTTACATCTAGGAGCATACTGACTTGAGCAATGATTTCCCAGTGCGCAATAGTCTGATAGCCCGAAAGATGGCTATCAGACTAGTCTGCATATCTAGTATGTAGTACACTACATACCTGTCAAGCTATGTAGTCGATTCAGCATTTGTAAAAGAAGAAATAGCAAATTAATTAGCCCATGACATAGACATTTAAATGAATTTTGAAATTACAATCAGTGTGTATCAAAGAGAAGCCAACTAAATCATTTTCCAGGGTAGAACAAAATGGATGGAGACATTAAAACCAGGGAAATTCCTATTCACAAGCAGCCCTGTCAACTGGAATGGGTGGCACGAAGAGCAGATTAATGACATGAAATTCCTTGTCCTAGTCAATTGAATTATGAGCTCAAGAAAGTTACTTAGAATTAAGAGGTGAAGAAAATAATCAGAAACATAGACCTCTACAGTAAGATAAGATGACAAAAATGTAGGTACAATCGATAGAAAATAAATTTAATTGGCACATGGACTTATAGAACTATCAGAAGTTTGGGAGAGGCTAAGTAAATTGTGCAAAAATGAAAGTGTAATTCAAGCAAAAGTAAATGGGATATAATAAGGTTACCATATCCAAACACAAATAGTGTAAATGAGACACTAAAGAAATGTATCATCCAAGGACTGAAATAGAAGATACACCCAAATTCGGCAATTATTACTCTATCAATCCTGAGTCACAGCAACAAGGAAGGGATTTCCGCAATCAATGCCTTGAATTTCTAACTAGTGCCTTTACAATTTTATCAGAATTTACAGGTGCTTACATATTTC
Source organism: Hetaerina titia (assembly GCA_037158775.1). Lineage (NCBI taxonomy): Eukaryota > Metazoa > Arthropoda > Insecta > Odonata > Calopterygidae > Hetaerina > Hetaerina titia. Next base: position 70,982,558 of record CM073776.1, on the reverse strand, counting down.
TTTGAAATGTAAACAATCTCCTGTTGTTAACTTTTTATAAACTGCTAGATGACCAAGTTGTAGCAGATCTGCAAACAAAATGGCCATGAAAGACATTCCTGTGCTTGTGAAGTTAACAATAAAAAGAAATGTTATTTAGACCACAACTCCTGTTATGTCTAGTTGATGGCTAACTTCCAAATGTCTACATATTGCATAAGGTGTAAAATCAATTATTTCCAAGTGTCAAAATTCAATCCAGAATGGGCGACTCCAGTAGATGCGAAAAACAAATCGAAAGGGGTAGAGTTAAGCACCTACCTTGTACCCTCCGTATCCATACATTGAAGGCCCTTAAGCTTTTCTGAAAAAATTACTTATTAATACAAAACTAATTGAATTGTCAACATTTAGTCACAATTAAATAAACAAGTATAGTTTGAAAGGTTCTCAGAATCATCCCCAAACGTCAGTGATAGAACAAATGCATCTGCCAAGAGATGTGGTGCAAAAACCTGTTGTTGTTCCTATGCAGTGATTTTTGAAGAGTAAGTGATTAAATACCTCACAAGAACGGTATGGAAGCAAATGAAATTCATCCAACTTTGAGAACACACTCTGGGACTCGGCTCCTTCGCATTCAACCGTTGCCAAGTGGACAACCTAGTTTCAGTTTGGCCAGGACAGCTTGGATAATGACCAGCATAGTGATTGGCCAAATACGCCACCATCCATGACAAAAATTGCAAAAGTTCATTAAAATGGTCATAAAAGACAGCAGACTGAAAGTGCAAGAAATTGCTGAACCTGTAGGGAAATCATCTGGACAGGCATGTTACATTTTAACAGCGGAATTGAATGAGAATATCTCCTAGTTCGGTGTCGCGACTCTTGACGCAGAATCACAAATGCATCAGAATGGAAATTTCCTGACAATGTTGAACCCATTTTAAGGGCAACTGACTAGATTTCCCGACCTCAGATGAAACTTAGGTCGAGTACTACACCCCAGAGACAAAATAGCAGCAAAGCAGTGTAAACATTTAGACTCGCCACCAACAAAGAAAGCTAAGGTAACACTGCCTTCCAGAAAGGTAAGAGCTTGTTTTCTGGCATACAAAAGGATTCTGCTGATCGGTTATCTTCCCACTGGTCAAAATAATTACTGGACCATACTACACCAACCAAAATGCATGAAAAAAGCCCAGGTTTGTTAGGGATGAAAGTCATCCTTCATCAAGACAATGCATGCCAACAGTGTTGTCACCATGGCAAAAATGTTCTCAAATGTCGTTTGTGCTCATTGTTGCCCCACCTACCTTGTATGGCTCCGTCAGATTTCCATTTCTTCTGAAAGCTCAAAATTACCCTTGGTGGAGAGAGAATATTTTTAAACAAAGAATAGTTGAAGGGTATTTTGCAAACCTGAAGGAATCTAATTTTCGAAATGGGATAATACATTGGAACATCCCTGTACAAAGTGCATTAGTGTACAGGGAGGCATTGAAAAACAGAAGTTTCATTCAGTTGTCATTTATTTCCATTCCATATTACCCACTTACTTAAAAAGCTCCTAATTGGTCTACAAAGCATAAAAGGGAGAAAACAATGATTCATTCACCATTAACCTGGCCTGAATAAAAGTGAATCAACGGCCTCACCTCTAGCATAACATGATACTACCCAACCTACCTTCCAGTTGTAATAACATAAAAATATTCACTTTCAAAGTCTCCTCTCCTTCCCCTGACCCCTCAACTCAGCTTATGGGCCCATATATAGTACATCACTATACAGGTTTCCATGTACATGGAAGTTGATGTAGAAACATTGTATATTCCTTCCATCTAGTAACTTTATAATGCAACAACAGATGCCCTTCCCTTGGTCCATTCTGTTCAGTACTAGAAAACTACACTTCTCACCTGCTAAATATTACTAGAGCTCAACTTATTTCTTAATGCTTTGAGGTAAACATTGTGAGCAAAAATTGTGTAAATACGAAACGTGGACATTTATAGACTCATCCCAACAAAGTTTGCTGTGCCCACTCATGTGAAAGGATTTCATGTGATAAAAAACATGCCTTCCTACAGAGCTGCTAAAATTTAAGTCGTGCGAAGTGTCCAGGAATAAACATGGTCCACCTTCTGATTACTTTGACCAATATTTTCTTGATTTTCCAGATAAGCACTGGTGATGTGAATTTATCAATAATAAATGTGATAAATGCAACTAACTACAATGTTTGGTTGTGGTGTATTTATTAAATAATACTCATAACAAATTTTCCAGCAAAATATTTAATGACATAATCCTACAAAATTTACTTCTTTCCAGGAAGGATAATACCATCATACTGAAAAGAAAGAGAAGATCAAATTAGAAAATATTATAATTAAAAAATATCAGTTTGATACAATTACCAAAAATGTTGTAGAATTCGTCTATGAAGACAAGGAAAAAATCCTAAAGGAATACCTTCCACATGACAAAGGCATTTTAAAATTAAATATATTCCAACAAATTGAGAAATTATAAAAATTAAATTGAACCACAAAAATATCCGGTAATAATAAGCAGCCACTGACAGTTTATGGCATATTGTTCCCATAAATGATTTTTACCATGTGTTCATGCATACATGAGAAGCATGGCTGACACCTGCACACAGGGTTTTGGATTTATTTAGCACTCGTTGATTAAAGGGGTTTTCAGAATGAAAGAAAACCTCTGGTACAATGTGCAAGTATTATATATAGAAAAATAATGTACCCAAAATGTATAATAGAAATTTGGGAACAAGTTAGCACAAGCATTGAAAAATAGGCACCTAGCAATACTGTGTGATAACCACTTCAACACCAGTAAGATAGATATAAAAAATTTTCAATGACAATGTAATTTTTCACAATTAGTTCAGTCTTTCCTACAGAAATTTAGGACTCCATGACTAAATAAAAAATTCTTTTAACCTGGCAAAATCCAGGATTTTCAAAAAACTGAATAATTAATTATACATCGAGTCATTATTAATCAATAAGAAATTAATGAAAACATCCTCAGACACATCTTATTTTAATCAAAATTGGCCAAGTATCAGCACACAAAATTACAGAAAATAATCTTTGGTATCAAATTTGTGGTTTGCAATATGAAATTATTAAACTATTATTATCTCAATAATATAACACATGATACATACCTAATGGTCAATAAACTAATTCTTCAATTACAAAATAAGATTCAAAACTATTTCACAAGAAGTCATTTTGAGATTCAAGCATGCCTACTGCAACAACTTAGTGAGTATGACTGAGATATCACATTTTAATAGCATTTTTCATGTCATTTAATAAGCTAGGGATCTTGTACATTGTTTTAACCCTACTTAAATCTCAATATAATCTTACAAAAAGAACTGGTCCCTTAGTTTGAATAAATTAAAAGTTTTATTCTATGCTGCAACACAAAATGGGAAAGTATTTTATGCGGTAATTTTGTACGGCATTATAACCTTCAAAACATCAAATTGTTTGGTACTTGATTCACTTTTCGTCAACCAAGTGCTCATTTACATTTAATTTATCCAAGTCAGCTTCTGATGTTCTCATAAAAAAATAAATGTAACAATCATTCTTTCTAGAAGTGACTTCAAACTTTAATGGGGAAAATGAGTATTTTTGCCATGAAGTTTATTTATCCATTTACATAATTAAATTTCCAGTTGACATGCTTTTAATGATATTCTAGCACTTCCAAAGCAACACTCATTTCATCTTCAATCACATATTCCCCAATTAAATAAGCAAAACTAACCTTTTGCTGGAACCATTTCATTGCATCTTCCTTGGTCAGCCGGTGTGGGAAACCAACTTTCCCCTGCTTCCTTCTCCTGTGTGCCACATTGAAACCTAAAAAGAGATTCAGAATATTAAGGACACACAAATTAAACAAGAACATCAAAGTTACCTATGCAGGTGCTTTCACGTTATGGCATATCCCTTTCAGCAAAGAAGCATTAGGATTAAAATGCTGAATGGTTATCTCTTGCTACTTTCTCCAGCAGGTCAAATTTCATAAATGAACACTTCTTAAAGTATTATTATTAATTCAGATGAATTGCCTGACATGATATAGCAAACCTGGAGAGTTCTCCACATTGATCTTTAGGCAGCAAAACCAACATGGAAAAATTTACTCCAAATAAGGAAATCGTTGAATGTAACATCCAGTTAGTATCATACCCCGTATCATATCGGGGGTATGGGTTGCAATACAGATGTATTAATATTGCACAGGTTCACGACTCCTGCCCAAATTACAAGACAGTAGCTTCGTTCTGTGCAAATCCAATCATAATAATTTCTCATGGTAGGATACATCATGCAATTACAAATGAACTGCAATTATGCCAACAATCAAAACAAATCACTAGGTAAAAATTAAATTTACTTAATGCAAAAATAATGCACAGGATACTTACCAGGCCGTCCAAGGACAACATAGAAGTCTAGACCATAGATGCCTATACTAGGGTCATACTTGATCCCCAAGTCAATGTGTTCTTGGATACCAAATCCAAAATTACCAGATTCAGAAAAGTTGTCCCTCCTCAACTCATATTCACGGACCTGTTAAAAGAATGAAACTTCAGCTTAAGCCATTACTAGTGGCATTTGAGAGCGAAAAATATTCTTAATGCACATGCCAAAAAGTGCAGAATTCCAGTCAATATCCATTAAATTCAGTGTTAATTTGAAATACATTGAGGACTCCAAAAGTATATTTCATCCCATTACATAACCCAGAACATAACACTAATTTCTCAAAGATATTATTTTGTCACGGGCAAAACATTTAAATTGTAGGCATGATATTTTACAGTATTCACTAATAAAGCAGTTGTTGAAAAGGATCAATTTAATAAAGTTACCTGAAAAATGGAGTAACAGTAATTGGAATAACAGTATTGAAGTAATGTTAAGCATAATACAGAAAGAGTTGTTTTAACTATTCCCAGTAACTTCATAAAATTCCTGGAAAGTGTGGACATACCAAAAAATATAAAATCCTTTTGTGTATAGATATAGGTTTTTAAAGATTTTTGCTCGATTATCCACATAATAGAAAACATAACCTTTCACATCAAATGGGCAAGGTGAATTTAATCAACATAGAGCAGGGCTTAATTTAATTATATGAACCAGTTGAGAGAATTAGGCAATATATGAATACAAACCAGGAACTAAATATTTCACTAGATAAAGAGTTCAATTAGAAATCATTGGAAGCAAGATGTGTGTAGCAAATAAAGTCAAAGAATTGTACCAATGTTTTAAAAAATTCAATCAAGTTTTAAAACTCTGCTTGTTGAATATTGGCACAATTTTACCCAAAGGAGGAAACAGAATGGAGAAAGAGGAATTTTGTACTTTTCAATGGTATCAGGCTCAACCTTGTAAACATCTTACCATCCATCATAGGCGACACCTTAGAATATGTAAAGATGTCACCTATGCATTGAAACCGGTAGTGCAGTGTTAATAATTTTTTGGTGAATGTTATAAAGTTTATCTTGTTACCAAATTATGTACTTTTGTTACTTGACAAATCGAACTTTGTTGACATTTCAAAATGGTGTTCCTCAAATTTTCTATGGAAATACAGGAAGCATCTCCTAGGAAAAATTTGAGATATACTTTTGCACAGTCCACTTAAGCAACACTACATATTGTAAGTAGGCCACCTGGTATTCTGTGCCCTCATATTAAAAAAGTGAAATTGTTTAACTTATGACAAGGTCAAATTTCTGCTCCCTTAACATGTAATCATGAATAGTAAATCCAATTTTTTAACTCAAATATGCTAAATGTTACAATAAATGATACCAGACCTTTGTATTCATGAAAAAGGGCTGTAATTTGGTATTAAAAAGCATCGAAAATTATGTGAAGCTGCTAAAATGGTTCTTATCCCCAAAGTGTGAGATTATTAACATCCGCCCTGGTAAATGACAGACAACCATGGTAAAAGTTCTTTCATAAATAAAACACTTGACCCATACTGTGAAATTATTATTAATCTAGCCATCATTACCGCTTTGAAAGGCATTACTTTTACCTGCTCCAAAAAAAAACTTGTGACAAATTATCTCCTCAAAATCTATTCTACAATCAACAGAAATTAACTATAAAATGGTAACTTTAAACTTTACATTCACTTTAAAAATTAATAAAAATATTCAATTAACTCTAGTTAAAAATAGTGTAGCACTCGTGCATTTATAAAACAGAAAAAATCAAGTGACTTCGGTATCACTTGAAATATACTACCTTAAGACCCCTTTCCAGTATTTCCTCAGCTTTGGCACCTCGAACTGTACAATGAACAGCAATTTTTTCATTTCTTCTTATGCCAAATGAACGAACGGTGTACCTTGCTTTTGAAAACACAGGCTGCTGTCCTGTCAATTGTTCAAGCACCTGAAAATTCAATAGATGTGTAATGTCGATGTTAAGAATGAAAACAATTGAAGCAGGTTACTAGGTAAATACAATTCTAAGTGTTTACTGATATCACAAAATGAATACCATTACATCCAAAACATATCTCTTTGTTTGTAACATCCTTTTAGTAACACAACCCGGAAGAATGAGGGGATGTGTGTTGCAATAAAGATGTGTTTAATATAGCACAGGTTCACGACTGCTGCCCGAAATACATGGCAACAGCTTCGTATTGTGCATTCTATCATTAGTTGTATTCTACAAGTTACCCTAGGTTTTGAATGGGCACAACCAACACAATGGTACACACACATTCACTTGCCTCTACCAACGAAATAAGACGCGCCATCCAAACTTCAATTCCGCATTTACCTTCCTCTCTTCACTATGTCCAAAATACTAATTCTCTACCAAGCCCACTTGCTTACTTTGGCTAGGCAAGCGAAACTTCGTCACTCAACATAACTAATTTAACAATACATTTGTTATTTCCTAATTAAATTTCATAGAAATTACACCCAAAATGCATATTTCGAGGAATGAGGTTGAAACTAAACGTTTAAAAAATTGCGAATGCCGCGGGAAACGATCTTAAGATTCAGACGAGTTTTGACATGTTCCTGCCTCAACGACGTGAGCACACTGGCAGTTCAGAAAGAAGTTTCACTCCATAAAACTGGGTATACGAAAACAAAGAATCTCCTGTACAATTAACATTGCATAGTACACTTGCGGTAACATTTATCAATATTTCTTAAACACGGCATCAAAGACATATGCCGAGACTTAAGACAGAAGGCCCACTGCAGAAAGACTTTGTCACATCACTGAATTCGTTCCAACAGCCACCACGGAAAGATGAAACTTACCGAAAATCCCCAAAAATTAATTTAATTTAAAAGACATCTTACCTTTGCTGCTCTCGTTAATCTATCGCCGGACTCGCCAACGCAAATATTCAGGCATAACTTCCTAATTCGAACTTCTCGCATAGGATTCTTGGTGTTATCCTTTGCCTCCTTTCTCACCTTTTTTGTAACATCTTGCGGCTTTTTACTTTTGGGCTAGAGTACATAAGAAAACATGTTATTCACAACGAGCATTGAAGACACGTTACGTGGCTACAGAGATATAATTAATATTTGCCGAATAACAATTATTAAAATGCGGAATTCAGGACAATAGTTAATTCAGAATAGCAAACAACTAAAAACAATAAACTTTAACGGTGAATTATTTTAAGATGAATTCAGATTTGAAACCTAAGAGTAACCACATGTACACACCACCATTTCGGCTGACCTGCGAAGAGGAACATAGAGGAAGTCAAGGGAACTATGGGTAATACGGTGCGTAAAATGCATTTCCGGTAGAGGTTTTAAATGGTGCGGGAATATCCAGGAACGTATTCGAGAAGTGCTTTTTTGCACTCTATCAGGCTACAATCACAAAAATGTTTATGCCAGAGAAAATAATTTAGGGAATAAAACCAGCAAATTTTTGCCGCAATATTTATCCCAAGCAGTATCGTATAATTATATTTTCGAGACATTTCCACTTAAAATTAAGAGATTGAGGGGGGGTGGGTTAAATTTAAATAGAAATTACCATAAGTCAGATGCCCAATCCCTAAGTCCTCCAAAACAATCACATATGTATTCCCTTCAGTCCCTGTTTAAAAGCTTACGTTTTTCATAGAATGTCGTTCCATGAGCTCCTATCGCGGTGTTCAATTTAGAATGAAACAAGGTTAAGAAAATTACCTGGAACACCTATTATCGAAATGATATATTATTAGGTAAATTCATCACAACGACAACAAATTGATGCAATATTTCGAAAATTACATCGCCAACGAAAATTATGTAATAATTAACCATATCTATGTATACACTACTAACGTTGCATCTCCAAAACCCAAAATTAGACCCGTTTGGAATGCTACCCATGGGAAATCTCGACAGAAGTGTCTTTATTCTACTCACTCCCAGGGATCTGCCGGGGTTGGCTCTGTTTCGGAAACTTCATTCGGTGGTTTATGAACAGCAGACAAAAATATAATTACCATCATCATTAACAAATTGCAGTCTATGTTTACAGCTGATATAAGATAACATTTTATTTACTTGTCTCATCGTAAACAAATTATGGAATTTTATCTCTATTGTGTAGGGGGATACATAAGATTATGCCATGCTTTAGGGCTAGATGAGGTTTAAGACATGTGGCAGTGGTCAGCCTGTGCCTATCTACAATTTAAATAACATCAATAATCGGTACCTGTTCTGTGTTGTGGGAAACTGATAACTACTATTTGCCGGAGTCCAGGGTATACACATATAGGGGATAAGGATGGTGCGGTGGCTACCCACCCCGAAGGCCTGGGTCCAAAAGTTAGCTAGTATTGGCAAGAACTTTTCAATGGTAGTCATACCCCTACTGTGGTGATGTGTGGATAGCTATTCAAGTAGAGTACACCATCTGCCAGATGGAACATTAAATGGTGTGACCTATTGAGCATCTATTGTTGAGTAGGGTAATATCGACTTCAGGATTCTGTACGCCCTTTCCCCATTTCCTGAGCAACCTTCCTCAACCAAATAACTCCCATATCCCCAATGCAACAAATTTCCTTTTGATTCAGTTGCCTCCAACACCAATATCTACTACATATTATGGGCCGGTAATACCGGCAAACCCTAAAAGTTCTGACAACTCAATCGTTAATACCTTTAACTCGGCTTTCTCTGAGAAATACGTTCCAAGAGGACGTTGTTTTACAATGGAACCACGTCGTAGTTACCAGCTTGGTTGATAGATGTCGCATTACTTTTGAGTGGATATTACCTACCAAACACAATTTAATATTAACAAAACAAGCCCTAACATTAGGGAATAACTGAGGTGGTTCCCGAAGTAAATTAAATCATTTGCATTAGCCCTAAAATATTGAGTGAAATAACAAAACAAGTTTCATTGAAAAAACATAGCATAAATTAATAATTTCAGAACAAACCTCACATTCCAATGCATTACTGAGCAATAAATATTTAAACGTACTCAAATATCTCAATGCTCATACCAATTAATCACATTTATCCGAGATGAAGACTTATGTGAAATTGAGTGCAATTGATTATTTAAACAATATTTTAGTTCAGTGCTTATTCCATGAATACATTTCCAGGAAAGAAGTTTTAAAGATTTGTCATTTGAATGAAATGATTTGGTATTTACCCATTTTTATTCATTAGAGTTTTCCCCAGTTTTACAGAAGTAAGGAAAAAAACGTTTTTTCACTGCACAGTTCCATACCTGGAAAGAGGACCAAGTTTGAGATGGGGAAATTTCCTTGTGGGGTAAAGAAACATGAGTTTAAGCTTTAGAGGTTGGTTTAAATGAAGAAAGAAATATCTATAAGATAGGGAAAGAGAAGTTATTAGGTGGGGGACACTGGAAAGGAATCTCTCACAGAGGAAGGAGGTTGAAAAATTCATGTGTATGGTAAATGAAACAGAGGTCCTGGTGTGGGGGTGATGCCATAGTTATGGAAAATATTGAAGGGGCCTCTACGCCATTGTCCCACCAACCTTCTGGGCATCTGCTCATCAAAAACAAAGTCTCATCCTTGTTCCTTTATGCCCTCACCCTTTTCTGGCCCTGACTACTTACCACCCCATCCTCTGCCATATATCTAAAGAATTTTTATAGCCTAAGAGAGGCCTTCAACATATGTACATACATTTTAAAATTGTCTATAAAATAAGAGGCTAAAATTGAATTTCCAATTAAAATTAAACATTTGGCATAACTATTCGATTTTGGAAGAGAAGAATTTAAGAGCACACCATGATTTCTTAGCGTGGGCAAGAGAGTCCTGTGGAGGATTACAGGCTAACCAGGTGAAAGAGAGTAATAAAAGAAGATTGCAAGGCAAGATGGCCCTGCTGCCATATATTCCTGTTTAGACAGAAAGGAAAACCCAGCCTGAAGGTAAGGGGAGGTGTAAACAGCATTCTCAGAAAAATACTTGGAAAAGTTATTATATATTATCATTAATGGACTGAAGATCTCCTATGAGAAGACAGAATATATAGATCTTCAGACACAATAGGGAGAAATACATGAAAACAAAGTATGGAAGAATCAAGAGAGTTGATACATTTAAATATCTAGGAGAATATATTCAACCAAACGGATTGGACAACACAATAAACAAAGAACGAATAAAAAAACTGCATCTGGCTTACAGAATTACACAAAATCATTACAATAAAAGAACAATATCCATCCAAGCCAAAATCAGATATTACAACACAGTCATTAAGCCCAAAGCTACAAATGGATCGGAATGCCTAACGATGAAGAAGACAGGGGACCTGTGAGAAATGGAGAGGAAAGAAAGAAATATTTTGAGGAAAATCCTAGGACCATTGAAAAATACAGAAAATATTTGGATTAAGAGAAAAAATGAGGATCTATATAGGACTACCAAGAAAATCACAGATACGATGAGAAAAAAAAAGATTGAAATTCTATGGACACCTAAAGTGACTGGATGAAAATAGATTAACAGAAAAAATATTCAACTAATTTCAAAAATAAAGCACACAACAGGATGGTTAGAGGAGACCAGGAGGGATGTGAGAAATATTGGAAGAACGGAGGAAGTGGTTCACAGCAGGGAGAGGTGCAGAAAACTAATAGACAATACAAGATTTACTGAAGACCAACCGACACAAAAAACAAAGAGGGTGTGGACTGAAGAACAACGACGAACCGTAGGGGAGAAAATGAAGAAGTCCTGGGAAGAAAGAAAGAAGAAAAACCAGAAGTCTTGAGGTCATTGCGGTCCATAGTTGGCCAAACTTGATAAAAAAAATATCATTAATAGGAACAACCCTTTTTACAAAGAGAAAGACAGAAACATACTCATTCAAAAATCATAAATAAAATTATAGCTATGATAAAAATCACATTGAAAAGTTTGTGCAACAGATATGGAATGAGAATAAATATAAATGGAGGTTATATATTTATCTAGGAGAAGAAAGCTAAGCTACATTCACTCTCATCCGTCATCAGGTTTTCTTCCAGTGGTCTCAGACCTTGGTAGAGTTCTTCAATGTATTGCTTCCATCTATTGCCAATATCTCTACCTTTTATCAGAATAACCATGTTTACATCCTTGATGTTGCTGCTTTTCATTTTCTTTTCTCCTAAATTTTTCTTCATCAGTTTGTATGCTGTATCAGGATTCCCCTTCTTCATATTTTCGTTGATTTCCTCGCAGTAGCCTTCTATCCAATTCTCCCTAGCATTTTTGTATTCTTGGCTAACTTGGTTCTTAAGCTTCTTGTAGAGCCTTTCCTCATCATTTTTCCTGGTGGTCTTGAATTTTTTTCTTTCTTCTATTGGATCCCTTATCTCCTTCATGATCCAGGGTTTCTTTGTGTCGGCTATCTTTTCCACCAGTTGCTCTTCCGTACTTCCGATCCGTTCCGAACTTCTGTGATTGCCCTCTTCAGTTCATCCCATCCCTCTTTGGTGTTCCTTCCTTTCTCCTACATCACCTAGTTTGCTGTCAATGGCCATGGCATATCTTTCTCTGCTGCATTTTTCCACCAGCAAATTTGAGTGGTGGACTCCCACCTTGGCTCTTGTTTGATCTTCTTCATTTCCTTGTAGCGAAGTTGACTCTCCATGATCACTAGGTAGTTATCACTATTTATGTCTGCACCGGTAGCTCTTGCACTGCTTCACCTGGTTCTTGTATCTCCTTCTCACTAATATTTAGTTTATTTGGCATCTTGTGATATCCCCTGGCATCTTCCATGTGTACCTCCTTCATCGATGTTGTTTGAAGAGGGTGTTATCTGATACCATATTCTTCTCATTGCAGTACTCGACTAGTCTTTCTCCTTTAGCGTTTCGTTTTCCCAGCCCAAAATTTCTGACCCTTCATCCTTCTTTTCCTTCTCCTACAACTGCATTCCAGTCTCCCATTATGATGAGATTTTCTTTCCCCTTCACCTGTCCGAGGATTTCTTCCATTTGCCAAATACACTTCTTCTATTTCTTCTTCTGTATGGCTAGGCGTTGGCATGTATACTTGCGTGATCACAGTGTCCGTGGGCTCTCCTTCCAGCTTCACCATCAGAATTCCCTCGTCGTATGGGAATATTGCCTGAACTCTTCTTCCTCATTCTTTCTTCAGCATGATACCAATGCCTGTGGTCTCCCAACTATATAACTCCATATCCATCGCTCCAGTAGCCGTCTGCACCTATCCACATTCCACTAACTCCCAGGATGTCTCTACCCAGCCTCTTCATTCCTATCTTGGTATTCTCCAGCTTTCTGCTCACTCATAAGGATCTTACATTCCATGTCCCTATCCTGCATCAGTCTTTCCTGACTGATATATACCCTTCCCCATAGTCCCCACCTGGAGATCCGATTGGGGGACTATTTTACCTCCGGAATATTTTACTGGGAAGGGTGCCATCATGTCTTAAATAGGTGGAGTGAAGGACTGCATCTCCTCGGGAGACTAATACGGTGGTTTCCTGTTTCCTTCCACATAGATTTGAGTATACCACAAAAAATCGCTTTAGAGGGAGATTTCTTAAACAGTATATATAAAGGATAAGGTAGTGGCTCAGACACATACTTAGAAATGCGGCTGAGAGTTCATTAGGACTACAACCTTTTTGGAGATCAAAATGGCATACTTTGGTTTTCATGTCTTCTACTGGAATTGTTAAAGATGAAATAGAATTAGAGATTTGAGTAGGAAAATTTTGCAAAGGAGTACTATCATATTTTACCCGCATATATAAAAAATACTTTTCAAAAAGGTTTGTCATATCATCATACAAGCAAGCAGAAAGATTATTCAAATGCCTTCCACGAAAGTCGCGGGTTTTTCATAAAACAAATACAACACCAAAATTGCTATTATTTGGTGGCAGCCACCGAAAATTATCTCTCGTACCCACAACAAGCCTTTTTTCCCTATGAACCGCTAACTAAATTTTTGTGTCAATATCATTTCCATTTATCCTCACAGGAATGGGCGGTACTCACTTCAAAGTACTCATTGAAAAACGGACAACACAGGAGAATGAATACAAATACTTACACTTAATTTACGTACTAAAGCACTTACAAGGATTTACAATAACACTAATTAATAAATTTGAATGTCAGCTTTCCCGTTCAAGAAATTGGCAACACTCTGACCGCAATCCACCAGCCTAAACACCCTAATATGTATGATTAAATTTTCGAGAAATGCACATTTTCCTGATATACCAATTAATATCGCTAAATAACTCAACATGTGACACAGGGTACACTACAATAGGCTTGTACAGATATTGCAACAATTTACATACACTGCAAGTAAAACCAGTATTTCACCAATCGAAGCAGATAAAACTAGTTTTTCCTTAATCGAATTACTCATGCGAATAATTTAGTTATTATGTATATGAAATAACTTTTGATGGTTATTAAAGTCAAAAGTGATACCATAATAAATTAACCGGCAACGCTTGACAGTGAGTTTATTAGGTATGAATCTTATAGTGCAACTTGCTTACCTATGATTTTCCTCGGATTTTTTAATTGTTTTCCTCCTCTTAAATAATAACTAAACACGTAACATCTTCTAAATTCCAGAGCTAAATTCGTTAATTTTCAACGGAAAAAGACAATACCTAATTAGACTTCTTCCGGAAATGCTGAGATTCAGCTTAAATCGAAATTGAATCCCTTTCCGCGAAGGGGTTTGTCGGCTTCTCTTAGTTGGGAAACTCCCTCGAAGATGGCCGAGAACAGTCCAACGAGAGCCCAGCAAGTGACAGGAGAGTGGGTATTCCACGTATATAGTATCGCCTGCCGAAACGAAGTTCGCAAACCGCAACCGTGGAGGCAGTTCATATGTGTTGACGTGTTAGTCCTACAATTAAATTGTAGAACTGTTGTGAACTGCATTTGTTGTATCATTTTATATGGAAAATGCTTACAAAATTTGAAACAAAGTCAGCCCGTGTAAAAGGGCTTTCTTTTCATCCAAAGCGGCCCTGGGTGTTAGCTAGGTGAGTGCGGCCTTTTTCGTGATGCAATGTTCCTTTATTTAGTGGTTGTCAAAGTTTATGGTTCTTTTGTTCAATATTTTTTTCAATTAATTTAATTAAAACATTTCTGAAGAATCATGACAAAAAAGTAATCTTTATTTCGTGACTGACATCAAATTAATCAAGACATGATATTGTCCATTCATTGTTCTAATTACTGTGGTAATTAACTTTTGGAGGGTATTTTACCTTTTTCAATAATTCAATCTGAGTTTTTGTATACTGGAATATAAATTTGTAACAAAGTTGTTTTCTGTTTATGTGTTGGCCAGGTCCACTGTAACATTCCGATGTAGGCGTCAGTTAATATATTTTAGCCCATTGTAGTTGATATTTACTAAGGTGATTTTTCATGCACGAAACATAAAACACTTCACATAGAAACAGACTTTTTGGGGAGCAAAGCTATCATATATTTGTAAATGCTCAATCTCAATTTTAATGTAGTAATAGTAATGTTTATTGCGGAAAATGCCCAAATTAGTATAATAATCATGTTTTTTACAAAAGTTATACATAAATACATACCAAATAAATAAAACTTCTGTGGAGAAGAAAGTTGATGTTTTCCACAGAAGGGCGATAGTACAAACTTTTATGGTAATACGTCCAATTATAGTATAAATTTTCATCAAAGTTACATAGTATTATTAATGTTTTGGATAGAATGACACTAATTTACACTATACGATACTGAACAGAAGAGATATACAACATAGTACCCTAGTACATAATGATGGGTAATTCTCAAATTTCATTAGTTCGAATTGTGCAACACTATTAATATGGGCTTTACAAAATTCAGTCCAAATGATCAAATTATTATACCATAAATTGGAAAGAATTAAATATGTATGCAAACTTTTTAACATATAGATCTATTTTAAGTCTTTGGTAAATCCAGTTGTAAAACCTAGCACCCGAAGAGCTTCAGTAACAATAGATGAAATCTGATTACCAAAAGTTAATATTATTGTAAGTATACTCAAGTTTTACATTTTTTAACATAACCTGTGAATGTGTGGAAGTGATAATTGCAAATAGCAAATACTTTTGGTCTTTCTAAAATGCAAAAGTGATAACATGTCGCCAAAAGTAGTATTTTGGGGAAAAACAATGTAAATAAATAGCCGCACTGAGTGATAGGCAAACCGCTGTATGAATAATGGTATCATTGTTAACAAGTTCAGGATTTATACGCTTCGCCCATATTTCAGTAGGTACCTAAAAAAGAGAGATTATACAATAAACATGGTAAATTATAATCAGATCAGATAACATGCATGAAATTTCAGAAAATGTAAACAACACAATGGATATATGATTTTCTGCGGTACATTCCAATACTTATTACACCACCTGTAGAGTTGTAACACTACTCTACACCATTAGCTTCTTGTCTTCAGCTCCTTTGTGTTTTTACCTAAAATAATAGTAGGTCTCTGTACCTGTTAATGGCCTTGAATTTTTTGCCCACTTATTAAAATGAGTGTTGAATGCCTAGTATTTTGAAGTATGTCTCAATATTTATAAAAAGGGAACTTAAAAATGAATTGCAATTGAATGAATAAAAATATTGCAAGAATGTTCATTGCAATGTTGTTCTTTGAGGTAATTCTTGGAAATTGAGCTGTTTTAGTAATGATTGAATTTTTAAACTCTTTTTTTCTAATTTATCATGACTCAGCTTTAAGGTTTTAGATATGTGATATGTATTCCAATACAACCTTGAAAAGGTAATTTTTTTTCTATCCTTTCAGTTTGCACAATGGGGTTATTCAGCTGTGGGATTATAGAATGTGCACACTTCTGGACAAATTTGATGAACATGATGGTCCCGTTCGTGGCATCTGTTTCCACAACCAACAGCCACTCTTTGTATCTGGTGGAGATGACTACAAAATTAAGGTATATTAATGTTGGCCTGGATGCTATTAGTGGTGAAAGTTTTCTAATATTGCCAAGCATCTATTCATTTAGTCGGAAAAGAAATACTTAGTTATTCCTCATGTATTTTATGTGTTTAATAAAATATATGTGGAATAACTAAGTATTTCTTTTCTGAAATGAATCACTTCCACAAAGTGATGCCTGAAACCATTCTATTCATCTATTCATTTAGGTTTGGAACTACAAACAACGGCGTTGTATTTTTACCTTACTGGGCCATCTGGATTACATCCGCACTACAATGTTTCACCATGAGTATCCTTGGATTCTTAGTGCATCAGATGACCAAACCATTCGCATTTGGAATTGGCAAAGCCGTACATGCATATGTGTGTTAACTGGGCACAATCATTATGTCATGTGTGCGCAGTTTCATTTGACTGATGACATAGTTGTTTCCGCTTCACTTGACACAACTGTTCGTGTTTGGGACATTTCAGGTAATTAAAATTCTTGTTCAGTTTTAGCTTGAAAGTGAATGATTGTGGTAACTAGTTCAATTCATGTATGGTAAGGCTAAAGGCCTACTCACACAATAGACAAATGTATAAATTGGTGAAGTATTCAAGGGTGAAATGTCTGGGAAGAAGAGGATTTTGGAAAATTAAAAAATTTTGATTCAATATAGGTGAAGCCATATTGTCCTGGAGAAATAAGAATATTCCTAAAAGATAAAAGAAGTCATTTGATTCGTTCCTCAAAAAATACCTCAATCTAATTCATGTTGTTTACTTTGTCATCATAGATGTTGCTAAATCTGTTTACCATAAACATACCATTGTCAGACATGCCAACTCTCCCGATTTAAGCGGGAGACTCCCGATTTTTCCTTCTTACGTTCTTGATGAACTGTTCAAATTGTGTACTTAGCTTAACATGTTAATAAAGTGTGACATTCATTAAAAATTGGCAAAGTGTCATAAAGGGATTAAGGTGCCATGCAAATATTGTGGTAATTAAAAGTGATTACTTCGTGATACACTTCTAAAAATCTCCCGATTTTTCATTTTTGAAAGTTGGCATGTCTGCATTGTGTTGAGATAACTCAGGATCAGTAATGTTCACACTGTATTGGGCCCTGTTAATATTTATGGTAATTTTATCATAAACTGCCAAATCCTTTGTGGGTTTAAAATTTAAAAAGTCAAAACAAATGATTTTACTTCATAGTTCAATGTGTCATGAGGGGTGTTTACCTCCTTGCTAATGGCTAATGTCAATTTTAAAATGCCCATGGCAATAATCTCACCTTTGAATTGTTGCGAGCTTATCTCCATTAAAAATAGTTATGTTGCCGGTAAATAATTGTAATAAAAAAACCACATTTATCATTCCGAAAGTTGCTTTGAGTTCACCTAGTTATAAGCCCAACAATGTGTGAAGTTCATGCATCAGGACAGGGGCCAGTTCCTTTCCCTGTGCTCTTGTTGTTTCCAAGGAACCTCTGGTATCTGAAAAATTACACAGCTTGGGTGAAGCCGAGGGTGCCCAGAGGCATTCCCAGGAAATTAACGTAGATCCTTTGGTTAGTAGTCCAATACTCTACCCACTGGACTACCATATCCCTGAATAATTGTTATAATGATTCTTAAAATACCTAGGAATCCATTAGTTGAATAGCAACAACTTCATTTTGTAGCTCAATACTGTAGGTACTAACATTAATTACCTTGTATTTTCCATGACATATATTATCTCCTCACCATTTTTTCTTTCCCTACTACATAAAAATGAATGCCAAAACAAAACCATGCATGGCCACAGCATCATTTTCATATACCTTAAGCCAAAGATCACATTTTCGGACAAATGTAGTCCATTTTCATCAAAAACATGTCAAGTTTATTGTGAATACTCTGTATGCTTAAATGAAAAATGTCAATCATATCAAGTCTATCATAGTCGGGAGTTATCAGGAGAGTTGTTGGAGTGAGAAGATCCCCAGAATGAGCATAAGCCATAATAAAATAGTAAATGTATCCACAGTTTCATTGAATGTGCTCTTCATACAGCACCTTTGCAATTCCCAATTAAAACTATACCAACCATATGCCTAAGAAGGTGTTCCTCTTATCTTTCCCTCAGGCAGGGTCAGAGATTTTTTTGATGAAGTCATCATTTTGATAATTTAGTTTTCATCATGTTACATTTTTGGAGTCGAGATTTTTTCATTAGTCTTTTCTGTTCAGTGGGGGTAAAATTTAAAAGTAGTTGGGTGCTTTTGTCAAAGGGAGATTTGAAACTAAAATTAAGTTGGAGCTTGATAGTAAATGGAGAAATGTTTGTATAAATAAAGAAATAAGCTTTAACTTGAAGAATAAAATTAGAGAAACCCCTATGTCATTTACTGCATTGATAGACCGAGTTACCTCAAAAGTGCCTGAATACCCTCGAAAGGTTCACTTGCAAATGTGGTCATTTATAATTGTGATAGGTTATCATACCATCAAATGATTCTGTGAAGGGTATTCCAAGATTTGAATTACTTTTTCATAAAAATTTGATTTCATATAAGTTATTACTTCTCTCGTTTTTTCAAGGTTTGAGGAAGAAGAGTGTGTCACCAGGCCCTGGGGGGTTGGAGGAACACTTAAAGAATCCAGGGGCAACAGACCTTTTTGGGCAGGCAGATGCTATTGTTAAACATGTATTAGAGGGTCATGATCGTGGAGTCAATTGGGCTTATTTTCACCCCACAATGCCCTTGATTGTATCTGGAGCCGATGATCGCCAAATCAAACTATGGAGGATGAATGAAGGAAAGGTAAAGTTGACCTGGGATATTTTAATGAAAATAAAAAGGAGGCATTGGTCCTTCACTTCCTGGAAAACACAAAAAGTATGGGAAAATCAGTGTATAAAATCTGGAAACGACTTAGAAGTATCGGTTTTTTTGTTACAGTGGAAGTCATGAGAGATAATATTGCCACTGCTTTTTGTTTTTACTTTAATTTCTCATAAAGTCCATTCAACCTGCATGTAAAAATGAACTTGCTCCATTATGGTGTATACAAAAATGTGTGCAGAAAAGAATTGCGATGAAGAAATATTTATCAATTCTTTTAAAATATTTAGAAATGTTTCACAAGTGTTTTGGAGGATATTCCTAACCTTTGTGAAAACCTTAATTTTTTATCTTAGAATTTGCTTTTGAGTATTTTGTGTTGGACAGTTTGCTCTTACATGGCAGTAAGTCTCTTCAAGATTGAAGCTTATGAGGATGCTCACTGTCAAGCCCAGTTCGCATGGTGCATTTTTCATTCATGACCACCCAAAGAGATGTCTTGGAGCTACTCACTACTGGCTGTTGAGCATGTTAGACTGATGGCTTTTAATTCACATGGAACTAGGGGGGCTCACAGGTTGAGATACCATATTTCCCAGACCGTAAGATGCAGTTTTTTACTCTAAAATCAGCCCACATCTTATGGGCTGGGGGTACACAGGAATAATTTCAACCTCCTATTATTATGTATTTTTCCCACATCAGGCATAGGAAATGGTTGCAGTTATTACATATTTCAATAATGTCACAGGTTGGAGTCAGTATTAAGCAACAGAGTTTTAATATTTCTTTGGAAGTACATCCAGGAAAATTTCCCAAACAAATCGTAAATTTGTACAATGTAGCTTGTTTAGTTACATCTCACATGTGGTGCTGATGCAAGACTTACGCTTGGGATGTCATCCCTCTGCTAATATATATATATATATATATATATATATATATACACATTATATTTCTCCCGATAAAATGAGTGGAAATTGACTATTTGAACTGAACTTAATGTAATAATTTGGTCATATGGTTAGGTAAATCATTATTAATATTTCAGGCTTGGGAAGTTGACACCTGCCGGGGGCATTACAACAACGTGTCATGTGTATTATTTCATCCACGTCAAGAACTAATTATATCCAATTCAGAAGACAAAAGTATAAGAGTTTGGGATATGACCAAGAGGACCTGTCTTCACACATTTCGGCGTGAGCATGAGAGGTTTTGGATTCTGTCTGCTCATCCTTCTCTCAATCTGTTTGCAGCCGGCCATGACTCAGGAATGATTATTTTCAAGGTGATCTTCTTCTTGATGCTTTGAATTAAAGATGTATTAAATGTATTTTGGTTGCCTAAACTTTGTTTAAAGAATATGGTGATCAGCAACTAGAAAACATCTGGGAATTTCATGAAAGCTAAGGGAATATTAAAAGTGCTATCCAAACTTGATTTTATATGCAGTTGAAGTCATGTTTTGTATTGTAAAAAGTGAAAAATAATAATTTAAAGAGGAAATTTAATTTAAAATGCTAAATTATGACTTCCTTGAAATCAAAATGGTTTTTCAGTGTATTTTATCAAGTTATAATGGGTAAAATTGAACTCAAATGTTTTTTTAACCATCTTAATATGGATAGTTATCATTCTGTTGGATAATTCAAGTCTAGTACTTCAAGTTTTTTTTTAATTCTAGCGAGTCACATGAAAAATGAAACAGAGTAATTACTTCATTAGTATCATTGATTTTCATAAAATTCTGAAATTATTTTCATAGTTTCATATTGTACCATAAATTACCATTATTATTGTTTTTTTAACTAAGCACCCTACTGTTTCAAAGGAGATGTTTAAAACATTATTCTAATTTATTACTTGATGTCCTACAATATACCCTCTGTACCCATGGATTACAATTACATTTACATGTTTTTTTGAAAGAAGTAAAAAGAGAAAAATTCATTATTAAAAATTCTAATTATTTTTGTCATAAACCTCATTATTTCGAAAGCTTTTCATGTCCATTTGCCTTCATGAGTGTTAGAACTGCAGCATTCATGGGTGTTGCAATGCCAACCTCTGTCGTTTGAAATTAATGATTTTTTTCACTGAATCTAGTCCATGAGAAGACGAGAGAATTTCACGATTGGGTTTTTCTGGCTGGATGGAAGAAAATAAAATGTCCTTACTTTTAAGTCGAAATTGGTAGAAATCAATTTTTGGAAATTATATGAAAAGCCTGTAATTTTTTTCATGTAATTTATTTAAGTGTATTTATGCTGACGTTGTTGTTGTGTAAATAATTTTGTCCCTTAATATATATATCACATGAATAAATTTTGAAATTCATAATTATTTCTTTCAGCTTGAAAGAGAGAGGCCTGCATATGCTGTTCATGGAAATTTGCTGTTTTATGTAAAGGACCGATTTTTGAGGAAGCTTGACTTCACTACCTCAAAAGACACAGTTGTAATGCAAATCCGTGGGGGTGGCCGTATTCCTGTGTACAGGTACATATATATTAAGGGTGTTTGGATTCCGTTTTCATCATAATGTATAGTTTGACAAACATAAATTATATTTTAATTCAGAAATAAAGGGATTTGGCAGACACATCTGAATGGTTGTGGACATTATTAAAAGTATTTCAATCCCACAGTGAGTGTCATATGGAGTCATGCCAATGGAAGTAGTCCCTTGGGTTGTGGAGTTTTATGGTGATATTTATTTTTCCTTGCCATCTGTGTTTTCCAAGAAATATTTGATACCTAGGAAATTACCCTTGTTGCATTAAGCTGTTAGTACCTATACTATACAATATTCAAGTAAGAACTCTTCATCTTCCCAGTCAGTTAAACTCACAGCCAAACATTCAAGTCATGGGGTTATCAACCCCCAGTAAAACAGTAATTATTAAAAGATAGAGTAGCTTAAAAACATTACCTGTGGCTCTTAACTGAAAATATATTTTTAGTCAGGAGCTCAGATTTGTAATTTTGGTTAATAATGAAATGATTATTTGTAGAATTGTTTTTAATATTGCAGTTTTATGTATGTGATAACAGTTTTTGTGTTTTCCTATTCATTTTTCTGCAGCATGTCGTATAATCCAGCAGAAAATGCAGTTTTGCTCTGCACAAGAACTTCAAACATTGAGAACAGCTCATATGACCTTTATACCATCCCGAAGGAATCTGAAAACCAAAGTACAGAACCTTCTGATGGAAAACGTTGGCCAGGCGTCACAGCCATTTGGGTTGCCCGAAACAGATTTGCTGTCTTGGATAGGACGCATTCGGTAAATTCTTTTCTTTGACATTAAATTTTTAAAATTTGATTGAAGTTGTAAAGTAAAACCACCATATTACACAGTCACTGATAATGGTGATCATTGTATTAAGTTTGTTGAGAATTGCCATCCATGTGTGATAGAAGCTTGGCCAAGCTTCTATCACACATGGATTGCAATTGCATTACTTGCAGAAATATTTTTTGTTTCAAATTCTTTCCCAAGTTAATTATTATCTGTTTATAGCAGCAATTCATGTTTAACATATAATAGTACCATGCATTTGATCTTCATTTCTCACCAAAGAACAAGTTTCTTAAACAAGAAACATCTTTTTGTTTGGCTAATGGTTTCATTCAAGCATTTTAGTTTTGAATTGATAGAACTATTATGAATATTTTTTTTAATTCTTGTGATGTGTAGGTATGCAATATTGTCATCAATCCTATTGAATTCAGGGTTTATCCATGGATATTGGAATTGGCATGATACTAACAATCTCAGTGTAGACATTTTATTCTAACCTAACTTTTATTGGTTTTCAATCTGCCATGAAGAAATATTAAAATTTTGACCCAAGGAATCAAATTCTCACTGTCAGGATTTATGCACTATGTAAACTTTTTTAAGCAGTGAGAATTATCTATTGGCTGTACAATTTTAATGTTGTTATTTGCTTTACAATTAGGAAAATGGGGTAAGCTCAGGGCCACCCTCTGAGATGTTAACAAATGTTTTTTTTTTTTTTTTCAATTTTAGCTCATGATCAAGAATCTGAAAAATGAAATCACTAAGAAGGTACAAACGCCTAATTATGATGAAATATTTTATGCTGGCACTGGCATGCTGTTGCTCAGGGATGCTGATGGTGTGACCCTATTTGACGTACAGCAAAAAAGGTACATACAGGTTGATTGAAAGAATGTTGAACCCTCAATTATAACCAGTATCATTTTAGATGGGTTCATTGAAAACAAGGGGTAAAAATAAATCTGGTAATAATAGACTTAATTGCATTAAAAGGGTGAAGGTTATTTTTTTGATGATAGAATACTAGAAAAATCCTTATTATTTGATGGGTAAAATGACATCTAGGGAATTGTGATTTTATCTTTCCCAAACAACTATGAAATTTTCTAGTCTAATTGTCACATAACTACCAACATTAGGTGTTTAATTTTATTCATTTAAAGAGTTAATTGTTGTCACTTCAAAATAATCGTTAAAATATCCCCACATAAACATTCCGAGTCCAGGTGGACCAATCACAGTATGTGAAATAATCATAGAGTGAACCGTGTAACAATTTTATGCCTGATAATTCTACTGCACCATATGCTCATAGGTTCCTAGAATTTTTGCTGCACTCTGCTTACAAACTGTGGGTAAAGAACCAATTTGGCTAATTTAATACATTTTAATATATATTTAACAACTTAATGAGTACAGTAATGAACTACACCTTATTTTTACCAATTTTTGTGTAATATATCATACCATCTGATGCATTTTTTGCATGATTTATACTTTTGCCAGCTTTAACCCTTTGCGGTCCAATATTTATTTCGGAATTCCAAAAGTCTGGTCCAAATTATTTTTGGAAAAAAAGAAATAAAACGTCAGATGCTAATGTTGTATATTTTATTGTTCATATTTGCATTTTTTTACTGTGGGTTTCCTCTTTATTATAGTGAAGCACATCGAATGATTTAATTTATTCTTTAAAATCTTTAAGCGTGTGGTATCTTTTGAAGCAATTTCCCACATGTAGTCCATGATTACGGTCACAAGTTTCACATATATAGATTGTCTCCCTTCTTCCACCCGGCACATTTCTATGCATAATGTGCGCAATATTTGGAACGGAATAATAATACATTCTAATAATTAGGTAATTTTACAAAAGAACTAACCTCTAGGTTGCAGAAACCTCCAAAGTTAGTTGAAAAACACTGAAAAATAATGTCAACGAATGCTCAATTGCGTCAGCTACGATCGTAAACTACGCAAAATCGACCATCACGTGTTTCATTGTATTCATATCCTTAAAAGGTATTACATCCAAGAAAGACACGCGGAAAGGTTTAAGTAGGTCTAAGAAGTACAACCAAATGACACCGGATGGTAGAACCATACTGATAAGGCGTATAAATGCCGCACGCAGCTCTGTCGAGCCTGACTCGACGTTGGAGCAGATACTAACGCTGATACTGTTGAGTCCGACTCGACGTTGGACTGCAAAGGGTTAATTATCCACTAAAGTGGTAGGGTAACCAGAGGTTTTGCAAAAGGTTTTCAAAAAAAGAGTTGGCAATGCAGAAGTTTATTACACATGTTAAATTCTAACAAGCAGCTACTACTAATCCCTAATTCAATGCTCTCTAATCCATTCTAGTCTTATTTGGATAAAGTAGTTGGGCAATTCACAGGCATCAGTGCTTTTTTTATAAGTCCCTGCTTTTCAAAGCATGGAAACAACAGCTCTGGATTGTGGAAAAAGGAAGGAGAGTAATTAAATTTTGACTATACCAATATAAAATAAGAAATGCTAACTTTATGCTTGTTTAAAGTTCAATTCTCATTGTAATTAGAATACTTTTTTGAGTTGTAAGTTGGAGAGTATTAGCACTTTCAGGTTAGCAATCATTTATGTTGACTTCTGCGGTCTGTTTTTTAGTAATGATACATTTTGAATTAATAAAAATAATTGTCTACAGCCAGTCTGACACTTCATTCATGATAATGTTGAATGTGAGAAATTAACTGTGAGTTTGTTGCTTGCTGTGCTAGGCAGTCATTTCACTGGCATAGGCTCTAAGGAGAAATATTTATATCTTTACAAGGGGTGTGAAAGCTCACCATCAAATATGTATTTAGGGAAATCTATAATGAACCCAAATAATAAATTGATTGCAATTTGTCACTCAAACATATGGAATGTGTCTTTAATTTTTTCTCCAATAATTCAAGTAATTTTCATAATCATTATTAATTTTAGAAACTACTGCAAAAACATTTTGGAAATATTAAAAATTTGCCAAACCGTTAATCTGAGGTTTTTGATTGGAAGTCATCTTAAGATCTAATTGGGAAATGTTGCAATTTCCTCCTCTCCGTCTTCATTTTATGTTTAAAAAATATGGTGAAACCTAATTAAATATCTTTAATATTTTCAGAACTCTGGCTCAGGTGAAAATTGCCAAGTGTCGCTATGTCATATGGTCATCTGATATGTCCCATGTTGCTCTACTGGCAAAACATGCAGTCAACATATGCAACAGGCAGCTTACCAGTCTTTGTTCCATTCATGAAAACACTAGGGTTAAGTCTGGTGCTTGGGATGAAAGTGGAGTTTTCATATACACTACAAGCAACCACATAAAATATGCCATATCTAACGGGTAAGTTCATTTCTTCAGTGATAAGTTCAACATTCCACTGATATATATACCTCTTAAATGGTGTTCCATGAGGTATTTGAGAGAATTTGTTAATTAAATGAACATTTTTGAATGTCTAGTTTAAGAAGGGTTGCAAAAGTCATATGTTATTCTACCAATGGAGATTAGAGTATATTTGGTGAATTTAATCGGCAACATAAGTTGCAGGGTACTGGTGCATAATAATTATTTTACATTCTATTAATTATTCATGACATGGTTTCCTGATTTTATGGGGAATATTTGAACAGAAACTGCATGTACACATAGCTTTCAAGCTGTTCTCTTTTGGGGTTTATAAAATCAAAATCAAATTTAGTAATTTTTTGGGAACTTATAAATTCTCACTGAAAATGATAGGATAGCTAGACGTACACACAAAGTTTTGCCATCCATTAATGTATGTCATGTTAAATGTTCGCATTATATTAATGTTGCGTGAATAATATTTTGCACTATGAAATGGTTTGCAGTGCTCTAAATGTATCGGAAATAAATTTTAATCCAATGTAGTATGATAGTGATGAGTTAATGCCAGTTCTTCTCAGTACTTTGGAGGAGTATGGTACCTTCCTAAGTATTCATGGTGCTACTCAATATTGCACAATAGCTTAACTCAGCTGCTGTATAAAAATTTGAAGTTTAACTACACTGTGAAACCTCAGCTTTATATTTATGAGGGGACACGGATAAAAATGTAAAACCAAGGTTTATGTAGATTGATTGAGAAGAATTTATATTAACAATGCCTATTCATGTTTTGTAAATTGTCTATTATGGTTATGAAAAAATAAATAAGTCTTATATTTTCCGACCTTCGGGTTGATTACTGTGTTTATGGTTTATGGTTATATTATAGTGCCATAAACACAGTAATCAACCTGAAGGTCGGTTTAGTAGGTGATGGTAGAGCTCACCCGTGTACCAAGCCCGACGGCGTGTGAATATTCACACATCAGAGTAGGGGGGCCAGTTCCTTTCCCTGTGCCGGTTATGGTTTCCCAGGGTCGCAGTGATCTAGTGGGTAGAGCGTTGGACTACTGACCGGAGGGTCCCGGGTTCGATTCCCGGGCAAGGCACTTTGGGCACCTGCAGCTCCACCCAAGCTAGTTGATTTTTCGGGTACCAGGTCTTCCTGGGAAACCATAACCGGCACAGGGAAAGGAACTGGCCCCCCTACCCTGATGTGTGAATATTCACATGCCGTCGGGCTTGGTACATGGGTGAGCTCTACCATCACCTACTAAACCGACCTTCGGGTTGATTACTGTGTTTATGGTTTATATTTTAGTTCAAACAGATGCAAATAATATACCGTCAGTCTTAATTACATGTTAATCATTTCGTGGGGCCAATCATGAAGTGAATCCCAAAACTGTGTTGTGCATGCATTAGACCAATATTTTATGGCAAAACTTATTTTAATATCATTAAACATATTATAACCATAAATATGTAGTTTAATAAAAAATATGGAAAATATTTGTTTAAAATCAGCTAATCACCTCCAAGATGCACACAAATAAGGCTTATTTTGCTTTGTTTTGCAGAGAGACATACCTAGACCATAAAGAAATTATGTAAATTCAAGGGTTTACTTTATTTTCTTCATGGGAATAGAAACTGTCTCCAGAATTTGCAGGAGTCTCGGTGTAAATAGTTTGTTTTGTGCTAACATTTATGTCACTAAATAAAGTTAATGCTAAGCCATTTTTACTGTAGGCTTAACACTTAGTATAGAAAGTATAGAAATTTTGGGAAATTAGTACTGAAACATTATAATTTATGCATAACAGCTGCTATTGAGTCAAACGAGGTAGTATTATGAATATTCTGTGGTATCTGTCATACTTGGTATTAACTATCATTAAAAACAGTTGTCGATCTATCACTTCTAACATTTTTTTAATGTTGTTTTCTGATTTTTTATTCCTAATTTTTTGTTGCTTTAATTCTTCGTGTCATTCTTACTTTTCTACATTTCCAGGGACCATGGCATCATTCGTACCCTTGATCTCCCCATCTATCTCACTAAAGTCAAAGGAAATGAAGTATTTTGCATGGACAGGGAATGTAGACCACTCATTTTGATCATTGACCCCACAGAGTTCAAATTTAAATTGGCTTTGATCAACAGGAAATATGAGGAGGTGAGTGTATCTTACATGATTAACAATTGGACAGAAATTATGGGGTAGGGTTGGTGTGCTAACCACTCGGATCTGGGCTTTGGCCTTGTTCCCAAATGATATTTTTTGTGGTGTTCCATTCTCCTCTTAAAGTTTCACATGGAAACTACATACATTGGAGAATCCTACATCACATGTCATGCAACACTTTGCCTTGCTCTGTAACTCTTCAGTCACTCATATGACATCTTAAAACCTTTTCTAAAGCAGTTGTGAACTACCTTGTTTATACTTGCACCATTGATCCAAATAAAGGAGTATTCCTCGATATTATCTCCACAAACCATTCCCAAAGTAATTTAATTTGTCATGTTCACTTGCAGGAGTTTTTCTTTTGAATTCAAATTTGTGACTTTAAGAAATAGATAGTATGTCTATTAAAAGCATTGAAATTTCACTCTTGTAAGCTTCCTTTTTGGTATGGAATATTTGGAAGTTTATAATCTTTATAAGAGTGCAGATGTTAAAATCTTTCTTGATTGCATCATCCTTCTTAATTTCGTTCATATTGTCACATTAAAACCTTTCACATCTGCTTCACTGAGTTTATTTTCATAGCAATTAATTCCTGCATATTCTTCAGTATTAAAATACTGAGTGACCTTGCAACTTGTCACAACTAAACAGATGAGGCTGGTAAGATTGAAGTTTTTAAAACTGATCTTGACAGATTAGCTGCCAGCACAAGGATGAGTTAACTTTTAGTGAGTACCCAGGTGTAATCAGCCACCATTTCATTATCTTTATTTGCCCTTACCCCGACCTATCCTGGTTTATCGGTGTTCATTATCCAGGCCAGTCCATTTGGATTTTGTGAAAGAATCTGATTTTATGCATGTTCGTCCGAGGGAGAAATTTTATTCTCCTGAAATGAGATTTAAGAATGTGTTGGAGAATATCCCATTGTGATATAATATATGATGACAATGATCGGGCTATATTCATTCTATGCAAAATAAAGTTTTCCGTGTTTTTTTTGCTTCTCTTTTTGTAGGTATTGCACATGGTGAGGAATTCACGCCTGGTTGGCCAATCAATCATCGCCTATCTCCAACAAAAAGGCTATCCCGAAGTTGCCTTGCACTTCGTAAAAGATGAGAAAACACGCTTCGGCTTGGCTTTGGAATGTGGAAACATTGAAGTAGCCCTGGAGGCTGCCCGGGCTTTGGATGATAAAGCTTGTTGGGAGCGCTTGGGTCAAGCTGCTCTCATGCAAGGGAATCACCAGGTGAGGAGGCTATGGTGGCTTTGATGAAAGTAGGATTGAGATAGCTGGTTTTAACTTTCCTTTATGGCTGCAAAATCTGAAAAGAGTATTAAAATAGTTTAATAATATCTTATATAAGATGTAACTGGTGGCTCTGAGAAAGTTGTAAACATATTTGATAGACATTACACAAAGAAATTGAATAAGGACCCGTACAGCATCCTTATAATGGTGATTCAGTCTGCTATTTTAATGTTTCTGGTAAAAAAATATTTCCAATCTGCCAGGAGATTTAATTCAAACAAACTTGTCTTTCCCATGACAAAGCTTTGACAGTTTTGGGAATATTACTTCCACTCATTAGCAAGCACTGCAATTAAAGATATGCCTGTATTTCAAGTGGAGAGTGTAAATGCTCACATCATATTTTTATTAAATTTTTGCAACAGCATACAAATGTTTTAAGTTATAATTTCAACCTTAATATGTAGCAAGAGTCTTTAAGTTGCCATTAGGTCTCAGGCTAATGCAATCCTATATTTGTTTCTTGAAATATCATTGAACACCATTATGTAGTCAGCATAGGCTAATGCTAACCACAGAATTGATGTCATTACTTAATAAAAAGGACCAATATACCTTTGTCAAATTCCAAATTTGAATTCAGATATGCTAAGGCTAAACACCACTTAGGTGACTCGTGTTAGTGGTTACCTGAGAATCATCTTACTTAGCATATCCATGATATAGTCTTCAAATACATAGGTTTTCAACTATCATATTGCATGGTGAGATGTATTTGCTGTAGATTTTGTTACCTTTGTCTTTTTGTATTTTTTAAATTACCCCACAAAACGTTGCAATTTTTTAATCTTACAGGTAGTAGAGATGTGCTATCAGAGGACGAAGAATTTTGAAAAATTGTCATTCCTCTATCTCATCACTGGCAATCTGGATAAATTGAGGAAAATGACAAAAATTGCTGAGATTAGGAAAGATTTATCCTCTCACTACCAAGGGGCATTGCTTCTTGGAGATGTTGGTGAGAGAGTAAAGATTTTAAAGGTATGTGTATTCAATAAACTCATTCTTATTATGTGGTTGATTCCTATTTTTTCTTGTGATCACCAAGTAATTTTTGCTAAAAGTTTACTTTAAAAGAATAGTGAAAGTGCAAAAAAAAAAAAATTGAAGATACAACGATTTTTTCTTACGTTGAATTCTCTGCCAGAAACCACCTTATCCTAAGATATTGGGTTTGGCATTTTAAGTGTGAGCTTCTTTGTTCATGTAAAGTCTACATAACTTGGACATAGGGTACACATTTATGTATGATATTTGGGAAACTGATGAAGTCATTTTAAAGTTACCATGTTAGCTACAATTCCCTATTTTGTTGTTGCACTTTCAAAAACACATAAGTGAGTTGTAGAACATTGGATTCGTGTAACCCCTTTCAAGAGTGCAGCTCATTATCTAACCAGTATTAAGGTTGAGTTCTACACAAATCAGCGTATGATTGCAAATATCAAGATATAATGTGGTGATGTGTAATGGTATTTGGCCATTTTCACTCTCTTTATCCAGGATAATCACTCGGTTGAAAAAAGTTGAATTGAAAAATTAGGGAAAATCTGAAATTACTCAGTTTTTCAAGTATTTGTGCAAAATTTGAATACAGAGTTGATTTTTTTGGAGAAATTGAGGAACATAATGTGCAGTTTGGGAATTTCCAATAAGAATGATATAGTTATGACACCAGTTCATGATTTTCATTGGCCATTACATGTTTAAGCTCTAAAAAAAAACAATATCAGTACTGACTGGAGTGTTACCACAGCAATGAGGGATAATTTATCAAATCTATTAACAGACCATTGGGGGAAATCAGAAAAAAGATATCACATTCATCAGGAATAAGCCCGGAATTAAAGTGTAGGAAAAAAGTGGCCGCCATATTAAATATTTTTTAAGAATGTACTCAGAGCTGGTTTTGCTGGAGCTATGACAATATCTATGTTTAATTATAACTGCATATGTTCAACAAAAACATTGCTAGTAACCTTCCATTTACTGAATTAATGAACATATAGAAATTGGATTATTTTATTATTTCCTGCTTTTCATATTATTCTTTTGCATTGAGTTGACCATCTCAGTACATGACAACTTAAATTTTAAGAGTTCTTGCTGAATCTTCCCAAGTCAAATGTTTGTAGTCAGTAGTAGAATATAAATATCAGCAATTAAAATCTGAAGCAGCATTAGAACTGAAGAGATAACTCTCTCATATCTTGATTATGATGAAAGGAATTGAACTTTTTATAGATGATGTTGTTGGAAACTGAATTGGATGGAGCTTATCAACTAGAGTAATATTATTCAATTTTCATGATAAACATGATTCTGATATTTCCATATGTTACTGTGATGAAGCAATAATTTTCTCTTGTGTTGAATCACTCCAATTCTGGGGTACATTCCTGCATTAACAATGATTTATCATGTAACTTTTCATTGCTACAGAACTGTGGCCAGAAAACTCTGGCTTATTTGACTGCTGCAACACATGGACTAAGTCAGGAAGCTGAAGCATTGAAAGCTCATTTCAATATGGATTCAAATAATTTACCTGAAGTTAATAACAATGCAGTGTATTTGAAACCTCCTGTATTTGTAATGCAGGCTGAAGCAAATTGGCCTCTTCTCACCGTTTCAAAGGCAAGTAAAATAGTTATCCCTGAGGTCCAAAATGTCATTAGTATGTGTATATATGTATCAAATTTAGCTGAAGGATAAGCATAAATTTGCAATATTGATGCCATCCATGAATTTCTGGAGGGAGAGGGTGTTTGAGCCCTATATTAAATAAGAGGGGTATAGCTATTCATAAATAACTTGCTCATTTCATTTTAGTGTTTTTAAATGCCTGCAGAAACACTTGAAATGTATTGAATATAGGTTACATGCTACTTTTATTCTTAAGGAGTCCTTTTATTTATTGAGAGTCGCAATTAAAATTGGTAATTTCACTCTTTGTAATACTCAGGGAGTCCTTTTGTCTGAATGATTTACCTCATAATGAACTAATTATTATGAAAACCAACTCATGAAGGACAAATTTTTGCTATAGCAAGCAGTTATCATGGGGAAATATTCTTATGGCTGAAGTTTATGCTCAACTCTCTTGATGGAGGCCTTAGTTTCCAAGGTCCTCAAAATAAAAACTGTGCTGTGCCTTTAAACACTTCTCGTTTTCACATCAGTTTTATTTTTCAGGGATTTTTTGAAGGTGCAATCATGTCTCAGGGCAAAGGCACAATGGATGCATTTTTGGATGTGGAAGATGGAGGAGGTGAGGGATGGGGAGTGGATGCTGAGCTTGGCTTGGATGAAGATGATGCTGAAGGAGAGATGGCAAGCACTAAGGCAGCACCCTCAGCTCAGGGTGAAGAAGGTGAGTTGGGAATACACAGTCATGTAACTCAATGTAATTCTATCATCAAATCCACACATCTCTTTGTAAAAGTTTTGGCATAGGCATTTCAGGGCTTTAGACAAGACTTCTTATGGTCCCATGATACTATTACCAGTTTTTTTCCAATATCTTAGCAATGGAAAACTGAACTCAACTCATATGAAAACAATATTAATGTTAAGAGTAAGCAGTAACAACAAAGATGGGCTTTTTGCTTTTTATTTCCTTGGTTTGATAGATGATGGTAGAGCTCAAAAACTTCTTTACAAATGGGATAATGGTAACCTTGTAAAATTATTGCTACTATTGTGAAAATATGAGTAATTCTTCAGGAGATAAATCTTGGTACTTGATTATAACATTACATGTAGTTTTAAAATAATTTTTCCAAAATGTTCATAGGAGGTGGATGGGATGTTGGAGATGAAGACTTGGAGCTTCCACCTGAGTTGGATGGTACAATAACAGGTTCAGGAGAGGAAGGTTATTTTGTCCCACCAACCAAAGGAACCTCACAAGTCCAAGTTTGGGCAAACAACTCTCAACTGCCTGTAGACCACATACTTGCTGGATCGTATGAGTCTGCATTCAGGCTATTGCACGAACAAGTAAGTGCATTCCAACTTAAATTTATTGAATGAATTATTGAATCAATGCATGATACTAGAAAATGTTTCATCAGCATTATATCTGGAATTCCCATCCAAACAAAGAACCAAAACTTAAAACTGCATAGTTTAGTTTTGCCCCAGTCAGTTATTTTTTTGGAATGGAGCATATTTTTTAATTACGTCCAATTTTTGTCCCATGTTTTGACCACTAGATTGAGGGAAGCTGGGCCATGGTAATAATCATTGGTCTTGGCTTATGATTGGGGACTATTGTATAGGAGGTATATGCACTTAGCCTTGTTGATATTTTACTCCATTATAAGTGAAAGTGGTCATTAAGAGGGGTGTTTGCATGATGGGGATGGCTGAAAAGGGTTTTTCACTGAAATTTGGTTTGAAGAGGTTATAATACTGACCTCGGATAAGTATGTGTATGCTAACTCAAGGTCTGCACCTAATAAATGCAAAATAGTTTATATAATTAGTGCAACGCCATTGGCATATTTTGTTTCTGTAGGAATTGAATGTAAAAATATTATAGGTAAATTTTAAGTTATCTAAAATAATAGAAAGTTGAATAACAGCTAAGTATGATTAAGGCATGTAAAATAAAATTGCATATAAAAGTGAATGGCTCATAAAATGGTAAAATTGTAAAAAAGTTTTTCTTGCTCATTGATGCACTTGACTGGTAATGTTTCTTGGCTGTCTTCACTTACAGCATTTCATGGGTGTGTTTCCCCTACTTCCTGTGCCTATTTTTTGTGCTGAAACTGTGATTTAATGTAAGCATTATTACTGGCAAGATTGAATGGAAGATGGTAACAGAAATATATTTTGTTCATAGTTAAAGGAGGAAAGTGAAATATTTGATTCTGACAGTTATATAATTCATATTATTGAGAAAGCTCCCTCCTCTTCAGTGGCTTTCATTGAACAAAAAAGAGACAGTAGATCTGCTGAGGATCCATGTGTATAATTGGAAGTGAATGTCATCCTAGCTCAAGAAATTAATTGATCCATGTAAATTTTGGTATGAAGGCAAAGAAAGTCCCAAGTAGAAAAACCTGTTTTGGTGTATGATTATTTAGCATTCTTGCACTCTATGCCAAAACAAATAAATATATGCATTAAAAAAATTTAAGAACATTTTTTTAAACTAGGGAATAATGGATGCAGATTTCTCTTCAGATTCAGATCCTTGATTTAAAATTGTGGATCAGTTGTTTTTTTTAATTTGTGATGCATAAAAAGAAACAAATAATTTGTGAACTTTAAAGATTCAATGGAACGTAAAACAATACTTTGAAAAAGCACTGAAATGCAGGCTGCTGTAAGCTATTTTATTTGTTGTCAATCTTATCGTTTTGATTTTTTTGTCATTCTTATCGTTATGCACCAAGGTCTTTTGGGTGTTTCTTCATTTTATATTGTATTTCACCCAACTTCCAAAGAGGCGTTTCTCCAGTATTGACTCAAATTTTGCAACTACAGGAGAATATATTTGTTCCAATGAATTTATTTTTAGTCTCTAGTTATTAAACTTGCTTAATTTCCATCATTCCCTACAATTTAAACTATCTACAATTATGCTTGAAGCTCAAAATGATGATAAACATAAAATACACATTTTAAACCCCTTTTTTGCTTTCATCACAGAGAATATTTTGCATTTTTACAACCCTAATATTTCAATTTTGTCATTGTGTAATAAATTCTTTCATTAACTTTTTCCACTCAGGTTGGTGTGGTGAATTTTGCACCATATCGCTCGGTATTCTCATCCACATATAGTAGAAGTAGGACATCATTTCCAGCATTGCCTTCCCTTCCCACTCTTTATGGGCACCCACACCGGAACTGGAAAGAAGCTGGTCCAAAAGGGGGCATGCCTGCTATTGGCCTTCGTTTGACAGATTTGGTTCAAAGGCTTCAGGTTGGTGGCATATGTTCACTTCTCATTTGGTGATTTCTTAATTAAATTCATGCTATTTGAGTTCAGCAGTTTATTCAGCAAATTTAGCATTTGATAACTTTTGCTGTCTGCCACATTATGCAATCAACTTAAATTTTATAAATACTAATTTGAAATGTAAAATACTTTGCAATTAGTGTAATAAGAAATGTCATTGGATTCTTTTTATGAGTGAGAAAATTATTTTGTATTGTGTTGTAGTTGTGGTGCAGTTGTGTTGTAATTTTCCTGAAAGAGTCCCATAGTCTTATGAATTGTTTTAACCTGTGAGCCTTTGGCATTGTGATTGTGTGGATGTATAGGTTGCTACTGCATGCTGACATAAACTAGTAGGGAGGCAAATAGCTCATTAATTTCCAAACATGTCATCAGTCACAAGTAAATTGAAAGCAACTTGCCGTTAATTGTCAAAGTGATTTTTAGCCCGACTTTTACTCCTGGCTTCCCTCTTATCGGATCATTACCATTTGGAATTAACTAAATCCCTTCTTACTCACTAGTACAACAAACTAACTTAGGTGCTTAATTTTGTTCAGAAAATTTTCAAATTTAATAAAAGCATTCTGCCATATTTTTGGCTCTATTTGTTTGTGTTTTTCATAGCGCACACCTATCCTATCTCCCATCTATCTCAATCCGCTTGCATCAAATTGTAATATTCAGGAAAATCATTTCTTATCAATTTACTTTTAATGTTGTGCTCATTTCCACAATGTCATTGATAATGTTCTGGTTTTCCAATTCACTTGATGCATCTGTAATAATATGGCAAGAGAAATTTATCCAGACTTGTGACAACTTCACTTGATGTGAAGCCCAATGCATATAAATTTTGATTTATTAATGCCACGACCCATTAGTGGTAAATTTAACTGTAGACACGTGTTGACAATTGTTCACACACACACGTCAAGTAGCTCTAACCATAATTGAAACTAGATAAAGCTGTTTTGGTTTAAAAATACAATATAATACATACAAATACATGAAACTCCCAGGTATCATGTGTGAATTATCTAGTTTATTCATACATCACCAGTCAGTTTTATGTATTTGTGCTGATATATTGTATGGCAATGGCATAAGTTGTTTATTCACTCACAAGAGCGGTTGTGCTTCCTATGATGCCTGCACAGAAAGGACGGAAGTTGTTGATGTTGTTTTTGTTCCTTAATAGGTAGGGTATGGATTATAACTCTACCAACTCCTTCAGTTGGCCCCAAAATAAGATGCCCTTCCTCATACATAGTGGCCGCCAGAAAGCAGGGAATTGACTTCTCTTCATCTTTGATGCCTCAGCTTTGTTCATGTTGCTAAATCAAGAAAACCTCACATGTAATTTTCTCTGGTTGGGGAAAACAGATTACATACTTTACTCTCTTAGGCAGATTTAATAATTAGGGTGAAGGATTGTCACACAGAGGTAGTTTAGTTTGTATTTATGAAATGTCGTGATAGTGGAAAATGGCTACAAAAAGAAAATTAAAAGTGAGAGTGAGCCAGGCAGCTGGGAGAGTTACCTAAATGCTCCCAATTGTCTAGGTACTCTGTTGCGCGGTATGATCCAGGATCCCAGTGAAAAGTTTGATTTCCAGGACATAGAAACTTAACAGACACAGAAAAAACTTAATACTTTTACCAAGTGATCACAATTTTTAGGCATGTATATCTGTATTAACTTTAAAATTAAAAGTTAGTTCAATCTAACCAGGCTATGTATCATACTGTTTCCTTTTTACAGCTGACTTCTGTCAATGGTCTTCAACATGGTAAACTTTGGTTGTTTTCTTCTCACTCACCCACTCTTCATGCCATCCTTTGGAGCTTGCATGCTTTTCAATGTGGTCGGGACAACCGTACTGGATTCTTTTCTGTCATAAAATGCTAATGCAGTGAGGAGCTGCTCAGTGATGGCTGGTGGTATTCCCCTCTGGGGATTATTTATTTTGGTGGCACACTGCAGAAATGGGAACCTGGAAAGAGCCTAATCAGCATATTATCCATTTTTTTTCCAAATTATCCATGCATTATTGACCAATAATTAGCATGGAAAGTCTGGAGTTTACTGCTCTTAGAATATTGCATATTAATTACTCTTGTATTTTCTGACACCCTTCTTAAATGGGCATTTGATGCTCTCTCTTGAAGTCGGCTATGCTGTATGGGAAGGTCAAACTAGAGTGTAGCTTATTAATATCATATGGCTGTTGATGCACTGAATGGTTGAGGCCTTAACTTTGTAGAAATCCATGTTTAACTTAAGAAATTAATATTATCTTTGCTTTCTACAGAAATAAAACTTTATTTGTCGACTAGTTTTGTTTACACTAACATCCTCAGGACTAGTGGTACAATGTATGTTTTGTCTGAGTTATATAGTATACTCGGTCGGGTCGGGTAGACCCGAGGATGTTAGTGTAAACAAAACTAGTCGACAAATAAAGTTTTATTTCTGTAGAAAGCAAAGATAATATTAATTTCTTAAGTTAAATATGGTTGTTGATTTGTGTAACTTCTTATCTGTGTGACTCAGATCTGAAGTCAGATCAAGATTGTAGTAGATCTTCGCAGCCTCTGGCTCATTAACTGAGTGTAACATACACACTTTTACATTGCAAACTATGCTACTCTGAACCATTATGCCATTCAACAACTAGCAATAGGCAAATGCAATCCCATGGAATTTTATTTTTTATATTTATGCCTTCTTCATTGCTGCTTTAATCACCTCTAATTATGTACAATTTTCAAGTGTAAATGATGGAAAGGATACTCCCTAAGTGTTAACATAATCTCAAATTTACTGTATACATTATAGGTTTGTTACCAGCTGACAACTAGTGGAATTTTCCATGAAGCTGTGGAGAAATTACGAAGTCTACTTCTCAGTATTCCTCTGCTTGTTGTTGAGCATAGACAAGAGATAACAGAGGCTCAACAACTTCTTCAAATATGCAGAGAATATATTCTAGGTCAGTCCTGCTTCCATATATTTATTTTATATTTTGTACATTTTTAATAAAAGCCTCTGTACAAAAATGCAATCTGCTTTTTGCAGGCTTGAGAATGGAAACGGCCAGAAAAGAACTTCCCAAAAATACTCTTGAAGAGCAGAAGAGGATATGTGAAATGGCTGCCTATTTCACCCATTGCAACTTACAACCTGTCCACCAAATTCTTACACTTAGGACAGCTTTGAATTTATTTTTCAAACTAAAAAACTACAAAACTGCTGCCTCCTTTGCACGGCGTCTTCTGGAACTTGGTCCAAGACTTGAAGTTGCACAACAAGCGAGAAAGATCTTGCAGGTATGGTGTAAAACTTTTATTTAGGGTATTTATAAGCCCAAGGAATGAAAAAGTAAAGTTGCTGCATATTTTCTGTATGCCATGTTTATATCTTGGCCAAATATTTCATTTATTATGGTTTTTGATGTGCTTCATCTTTCATCCATTAGCACAGATAAGTGAGATTTTGCTGTAGTTCCAAAAAGTGAATGTTTGGCTAAGGCAGCAAAAATGGTAGTTAACTAAATTATACTCCTCCCCATATTAGACACTTTGCAATGCATATATAAACATAAATGTTGACTAAATATAATATTTATATGGGGTATTTGGGAGTTTATTTTGGCAAGTATAGGAAAGATATGTGGGGAATGAATGAGTCATGAAGGAATGTTCATTGAATCCACCAGTAATAGATGAAATAAAAGTATTCTAAGCTGGTTTGTTTGTGTTTAGAAATTGGATTAGAAGTAATCACTGAACATATCCATGAGAGATTAATCTTTGGTGAAGTAGTACACTGATAAAGGAATGGGTAAATGTGGTTGAAGAGACTCTCAAGACAAACTATTTGAAGTTTAAGAAGAACATACCTAAGGCACTGTATTAATGTGACTTAATCAAAAGAGGTGTGCATGATGGGGCAGTATGATGGAAATTAGTATAAGAATGAACTTTCCTTTCATAATCTGAAGCTAGACTTTAATTAACAGTGTATACTCTGAAAGGGAACTAAGCAGAAGGTCTGTGGATGTACATGCATAACATTACAACATGATTTGTTTGACAACATAAGTAGTTGACATTGAGCCTTGGAGAGAAAAATTAGAATGTATGGCATGTCCATTTCTCCTGGTCTATAATTTTAAAGTTCTCTCTCTCTGGTCATTGCTACATCTTGTTCATCCTATTAGATTTTCATTATTGTTTATTGCCTCTTTCTCATTACTTCATTCCTCTTTGGTCTGTGTTTCCATTCTTAAGAGGCACTTAAACCTGTAATGAATATCGCTGACATTTGACTGGGTAGCCTTTGTGCTGAATGTAATTTTGCATTTTAGTCATGTAGCTGACATCTTTTTTATTTTCCAGGCATGTGATAAAAATCCAACCGATGAGCATCAACTGCAATACGATGAGCACAACCCATTTTCTCTATGTGGCCAAACATATAAGCCTATATACAGGGGAAAGCCTGAAGAAAAATGCCCACTCTGTGGTGCTAGTTACTTCCCTTCTTATAAAGGCACTATATGTACTGTTTGTACTGTTGCTGAAGTAGGCTTGGACTGCATTGGCTTACGAATTAGTCCAATGCAGTTCAGGTAATAAAAATACAGTGACATAACGTATGGATGCTCATTCCATTGTATTTATATTTGTAATTGTGCTAAATGCATTCAAAGTAATGCTGCTTCAAGTGATAATTGTAAAGTAAATCTACCTTGTCTAAGTTGTAAGTGGCATTTGTTTTCTGTAATATGTTGTTTATGTATTGGGTTCATATGTTATTTTAAATGAGATTGAAATAATAATGTTCATATTTTTCACCATTAAGTGAAAACCAATATCCCATTGTTTATGAAAATTTATTTTTTACCCTTTATCAGTGTTCCTATTAGTGTGAAGGATCAGGTTGCATGATTGAAAATAACCCATATTTCTGTTTCCAATTATCTATTTTGATATCAATGTTGCTGACAGGTAGAAAAATTTGGTGTGGCTGACATGGTAGCATCATATTCAGGAGTACTTGGAAACTCTGAGAGTTGAACTTATGAAAATACAGTGCATTCTTGCTTTATGGTGGGTTCAAAATATGATGTTGTTCATATTGCATTTGGAAATACATTATGATAGCTCACATCCAATTTGTTAACTATTTACTGTCCCCCAATCACAGTTTCTCCTGCCACTATATAAGTAAATATTTGTCTTGTTAACTTTTTAATCCTTGTAATGCATTCATAGCATATTTTTGCCTCAGGTAACTGATGAACTCCACATTTCCATGTATCACATTACCTTATGAGACAATTGCACTCATATAAGATGCATGTTTTTTCACTGTTTAGATAAAGGATAACTAACATATGTTAGAAGGTCAAATTCTAAAATTATATTTTATAAGATAATAGTGTTGTAATAAAAAACATTACTATTTAAATATCACAATGGTGAATCATTTTTTTCAGTTATTAGAGTAACATGCAAAATATATAAAAACAACACAGTAAAATCAGGTACATAGTTGAACTTAAAATGCAGACAGGACAATTTATCAGAGATTACCATGACAAACCAGACTTGTTGGTTAACAAGTCATAATAGGTAAAAAGAGAAGGCCAACAGAGCCACACACTCCAGCCATGTGGTGCAATATTTTAAGTCTTAAATAGACATGCACTTATTCTCAGTGATTTCCATCCATTCCCATTACCCTCACTGTTTGTAGAACCCACTGCCGTAAAGGAGTCCAGGAAAATAAACCAATAGTCAGAATAACTTGGAACTTTGAACTCCTTAACTTGCTTGCCCCTTCTCTTCTACAAAAACACTTAATATCTGCCATAACTATTTATATTATCACAAGGCACAATGAAATGTTAATTTTAATATTGATTTAGGATACAGAATAAGCAACCACAATGTGTGAGAAAATCTTAAAGTAGTGGAAGAAATGGGAATAAGCGATTGAAACATCAAGTTTCTTGCTGTAATGTTTCAAAAAACCAACTGCAGGAACAAACCCAAGTTGGTTTGACAAGTGTTAGTAGGGCTCGCATAATGACATATGAAATTCACTGATCTGGGTAGGGAGCCTGTCCTCAAGCTGTCTGTAGTTTCCCAAGAAAGTAACGCCCAAAATACCATGCAGTTTGGATGAAATTAAATCTGTCCAGGGAAATTTCCCAGAATATTCTCTGGACTGTTATTGAAAGATAATGGTCAATGGAAGGCTATGATGAAAGAGATTCCTTCATTACCAAGGATATTGGTGAAGGAGGTAGATAAGGGAAGAATACAAGAATAGGCTTCTTGTGTAACTCAGAGGCAAATAGAATGCATGAAGGAAATATCAGGTGGAAACAGGAAATTGACCCAATGATGCATAATATACATTGTAGAGCCTATCAAAAATCTACTTTACTTGGAGTACTATCTATCATATTAATTTATAGAGTAACATCACCCCACTGCTTTTGTGACATCTCAGTTTCATTGTAATATCTTTGTCCAAAGAGTAGTTAATAACATTAGATGGAATGATTCCATAAAATGTCAAAATAAAGCCATAAGGAATAAATATAAGTATATGTGATTTTTCGTAATTGATCCAATAAAATCAATATAGTCATTTTTATATTGGGAAACAATTTTGTTAGAAATTAATGAATTAAATAGCATGATGTAAAAAACATTCATACTCAAATAATGTAATTAGTCAAAATGACACCCTATTTTCGGGTTATAGATACTTTAAATCTGAATCAGAATAGTCAATATGTATTAAATGGGGTTAATCAAAAATAAACATATGTATTAAATGGGGTTAATCAAAAATAAACTAGTTGGGGGACAAACTTTTTTTTCTAAATTTGAAATTTTCGAACACTTTTTCAGAAGATTTAGGACATCAACCCACCATTATAATTTTATCAGTCAACCTGCCAGTGCCAAAACGTTGAAATCATAACCAAGTTTT
Organism: Hetaerina titia; assembly: GCA_037158775.1. NCBI lineage: Eukaryota > Metazoa > Arthropoda > Insecta > Odonata > Calopterygidae > Hetaerina > Hetaerina titia. The sequence goes on along the minus strand of CM073776.1, from coordinate 70,940,016 downwards.
TAAGCACTGAGTGAAATTGTGCTTAAAAACATTGACTATTTAAAATAAATTGATTGAGTCGTCACAATCTTACCTTCACATGAAAATGTCGTAACTTTTCTTTACAAATTACTGCATAACAAGATTGATTCCTTAGAACTCCTAAGGGCGATATCTTTCCGAGTACCTTCACATAACACAAGGTATGAAGCACTCTCTGAAATTAGATATCATGCACGGAACTACACTTACTACTCGCCTATCCCGATTATGAGAGATGCCAACAGTTATGATTGACTTACTTTCTATTTCACCCTTAAAAAAATGTTATTAAAAAATCTGAAGAATTTTAGAATGCTAAGTATTGCTATGTGGATATATGTATATTGCAATAATTTGTTCTTAATGCCCATTGGAAAATTTTTGCCATATCACAAGGTCTAGTTAATAACTGCAAACATTTATCATTTTGTACCATCATCTGGCTTGTAATAAATACTATATTTCGAATATTCTGGTTTCCATTTTTTAAGTTGAATATTATTTAATATTGATATTTTGTCCACATTAATTATCCTAACTAAGTATGCTTGCGTTCCTGTATACCATCTGAAAATGTCTTTCATGTATAGCAAATCAAAAATCTTCTTTAATTTTAAATTATATTTTAATTCTCAATAAGGAGTACAGTTACTCATGTAATCTGTACCCGTATGTAAATGATTTTTTTTAATTGTGGAACCAATATATATTTTTGCCTTTCTTTTTGTAAAAGGGTTTTTCCCGTTAAATAAATACATAAAAATATTGTTAAAATTCATAATTTTTTAAACAGTTCTAATTCGAGTCTTGTGGTGCTCGGTAAACCGAATTGTTTTAAACTCATTTCGTGAAATTTTACATCAAGGTAGCCGACGATTATTTGACTGACCTTTTTACTAACTTATTAAACTTTTAATTGTGTTTGATTTTCGTCTCGAGTATGGAATAGGTAGACAGATAAGTATGTATCTCTGACTGAATTTCAAATAATTCCGCTCTCGTCGGAGGGTTTGCTACCATGCCTAAGAAAACAAGTTGTTGACATCCGTAGTTACACGGTCGATTTATAATTTAGTTATTGTACTTTTGTATTTCAATACCCACAATGAGTGAACAAGTGGATTCAGAACTGAATGATAAAGCTTCCACTGTGAAAAATGTGGAAGCAAATTTAAATGCTCCGGATCCAGAGCAAAGAAAATTGGCGCGAAGGTTACGCATTCAGCGTAGAGTTGAGGCCTCGAAAAAGTAAGCTCTTCTTTCCTTTATGGTTGATTTAAGCGTTTGAATTAAAGTGCCATTTTAACTCTTATAATGAAATTGTCAATACCCTTGATTACTTTGAAACATGCTTAATTCCTCTGCATAATTCTTAATTCTGTAGCATCTTTTCTATGATGAGTCAAAGAGCAAAAATATTTTCTCTTGCTCCTTCATTTATTCGAATTCTAAATTGGCCCTCAATTAATAACTCTTCTTCTTTATTCTTCCATAGATTATTATTGCCATGATCCTCTATGCATGGACTATTAGACTAATTATTTTAAGTGTTCACTTTTCCTGCCTTTTTCTTCTTTGGTTTTGGGAAAATTGTATTTTTCTTAAATACCAATTGTATTTCTCTATATAGAATTTGAGGTTGTATATCTCTGTCAATCTTTTTCCTAAGTTTTTTTATTAGTTTTAAGGGTATACATAAACCCCTTGTACCGTGTGTACTCTTAAGCCCTTCACTCATCAATTTCATGCTTTACAATGTAATATTTTTTCTAATAATTGTTGAGAGTAATCTATTTTCAGTATTTTAACATCCGTTTCGTTTTTGTTGTAAAGATTCTTCAAATAAACTTTCAATATCTCAAACTTTATCTTAATCTTCAATGTGAATTTCACCATTGTTGTCCCGAATGGTATTGATATTTGCTCTGTATTAATTAAAATGTTGCCTCAAAACTTTTCTTTGCAGTTTTAACTGTTCATCCATTTTATCCGTGTCTCACTGTTCAGCTGATTTCATTTCTCAACTTCTTTTGACGTATGTGCCCAAGTCTTTGAGTCATTATACTTTATTTATCTTCTATTAGGTCCATTGCTCAACCTGTTAATTATAGTTTACTCTGTATATTTACTCTGTATATTTTTCATTTTCTTTATAATTTCCATGGTATGCCCATCTTTGGCTTAATTTCCTTTAATGCACCCACCTCTGAGTGTTCATTCACTTCTTAAGCTTTTTGATTTTGAGATGGCACGTAATTAGCGCTAAATTGTGGTCAATGTTGATGTGTAATTCTACAACAGATTGTCTTTCAATTTTCAAGAGTAATTAAATTATCTTCTTCATTTAAATTTTTCAATGGGTACTTTGGGATATTATCTCATACTTCCTCTCCTTCATCATCATCATAGATGCATGTCATCAGGTGTACTTATACTATGATGGTATATTTGTGTTTCATTTCTATACTCCATTATAATTCTTTCATTGTTTTGTGGGGAGCTACTCTCTCTTGTTGTGTATCTTCTGTAGTAGTATGGTCACAACCATATCTCCATTCATTGGGCCTGTGTCAACTGGATCAGTAACTACTTTTCCAAGTCTCCTTCAGGCCATTTAATTTCACTTTCACCAAATGTGTCTAATCCCATTCTCTGCATTTCTACCATTACATTCTCTAACCTCCCACATGTCTTGGGTGTCAAGACATTCCTAACTACAATTTTAAATGGATTGTTCCATTTGACTGGTGTACTGTCTTGAATATTCCCAACTTTAAGATCCGAAAGGGGGGCTTGTTTACCTCTGCCCTGAAGATTGCCTTGAGGAAATCATTCTCAAGAGAGTGACATCACCTCTGTTATTTAAAGGGATAGAATAAAAATATTGGGATTAGTGAGCTGCTGCTCCAATATGGTGGTTTCCTGTTCCATTCCACATCACAGTGAAAGTAATTTTTATAATGTCTTCATTGAGATGAGTGTTGACTTATCTACCACTCTGGTTTCCATCATCATTCTTATCTTGCCCCCTTCTCTGGGTATTTGGTGGTAGTCACTCTCCAAGTCATGGCCTCTTCATGGGATTTCATAGATTTTTTAGGCATCTTAACCAAGGGCAGTCTTCTTTGTCCTCAATGACTGCTTATTCATCAAGTCTACCTGTTTATTTTACAGGTAGCTTTGATGTCTAAAAGACTCGCCATTCACAACCCAGTGAGCACACTCAATGGCTTAAATCTCAGTGAGGGTAATTCATTAAAATGGGTAAATGTGGATAGCTCATAAAAAGGGGATTTAAAGAACAGCAATGGGAAAAATAGGATTAGTTAACATTAAAATAATTAATAAGCTATGGTATCACAGGAGAGGTATTGGTGAAGGTAGGATATGGAAGAATGTGGATATGGAAATGAGAGGTAGTATGCACAGAGCTAAATGTGATAACCTTGGACGAGTTCCACTAGGGCCCTAGAAATGAAGTGGAAAAATCATTGACAAGAAATAAGAAATTTCAGAGAAGGGTAAAGTAAAAGCACTATATAAGAAGGTAGGAGAATTGCCAGAGAAAAACTATATCCCCCATTGGATACAAAACAGGGAAGGTATGAAAAGTGCCAGAAGAGATGCAGGGACAGTGGACAGAATGTGTAGAAGAGGTTTATTGTAAAGACATTAGTCTAGTCATTTTAGAAATAGGAAGGGAGTGTGACCTAAACAAGGTGGCTTTAGTCCAGAAATGCTGATAGAAATGCAAAATAGAAAAGGCGCTAATGAAGATGAAGTCAGGCAATACAGTTGAAATTACTAAAGAATTTTGAAAAAAATTGATGGAAGAGATTCTTTCATTCTGTACAGGGTATGGCAACATAACTTCCTTTTGTCTAAAGAAAAACCCCTTTAAAAACGAAGTTATTTTTCTCTCCACCTCAAAGAAAAGCACAGTGTTAGTATGTGAGAACTGTTGGGTAATAAGTTAAATTTTAAATGCTGCAAAGGTAATGCTGCTGAGAATTATCGATAGAATATTACATAATAGTGCAAACAACCACCTAGATGAAGATCCTCTGGGTTTCATGCAACGTATTCTATCTATTTAAATGTAGGTTTTGAACAGTCCCTTATTTCAGTTTGGATTCAGAAATAGAAAAGGAACTCATGAATCCATTGCAGTATTGAAAGCAATAATAAAAAGAACACTGAATATAATCAGGATTTATGCTTCATGGAATTTGAGAATGCAGTTTATCGAGTAGAGAGGACAATTTTGAGGGAAGTTATGTGAAATATAGGAGTAGAATGGAGAGATAGGTGACTTAATTGAAATTTGTTTTGAATCAGATGTCACAGGCATGGGTATCAGATGGAGAATCAGTACGGTAAGGGGCATGAGAGAATTACTTGTCATTTTTTGTACTTATCATATATGAGGAAATGGGAAGGGATGCTGAGGAAATCTGAAGGGTAGCATAGAAAGGCTTGAATTGGATATAAATATAGGTGGTGAAATGAGTAAGACAGTTACGTTTACATATGATCCAGCAATAGTTGGTCAGGCAGTCAAGGGATTCCAGTTATTATTGAGTATTTTAGAGGAGGAATATGATAGGTGTGGGATGAAGGCCAACCAAATTAGTCAGTTTCCATAGAAATAGAAAGATTAAGTTAAGCATTAAAGAGGGGTGAAATAAACTCACAGAGGTGGAGTGGTTAGTTCAATGTAATCATTACCCACTTAGAGTATTATCGCTAAGAATAGCAACCCCACATTATAATTATAAAAACCATAAACACAGTAATTAACCTGAAGGTCAGTTTAGTAGGTGTCCCTAGATTTCACCTAATACTAAACCCAATGACATACATAATTACTTATCAGGGTATGGGAGCCAATTCCTTTCCCTGTGTCGGTTAAGGTTTCTCAGGAAGTTCTCATGCCTGAAAAATCACACAAAGGTCAGTTAGCACTGAGGGTGCCCAGAGTTCCTCTGCTTTGGAATCAAACCCTGGCCCTCCAGTCTGCAGTCTGATGCTCCATACCCGGATTATCATGTACCACTATTATAAACACAATAGCACTAAATAAAAAGCAACCCTAAATATGAGAAATATTTCATCAGTGCATCAAACTATGCCCCATTAATCATTTTTCACAGAAATAAGAAAATCGCTTTTTTTTTCAATAAATCCCATGTTCAATATTGGCCGAGTTGTCCAAAAAATAATCCTTTTTCTCTTGCAAAGTGTTTCTGTAGTTCTATTTTGAAAAAGGTAGAAAATTTGTTTTTACAGCGAATGTCTTCAAATCTACAATTCATCCATAAAATAATTTTGAAAAAGAAGTCATGTTCATCCCAACCTTTATGCCAATATTTTGTATTTTTTATGAAATTAAGTCCCCCATTATTTCCTCATTTTGTCAACTATTCCTTCTCTGAACTCTCATTTCAGTGCAAAAGTGAGCATCCATGAAGATGTGGGGCATTCCGAAGAAAATGAGGCTCCAGTTGAAACTCAGTTGGAAAAAAGTGAGGAAATTCTTGCCAAGCTCTTGAAGGAAGGACAAGAATTGGTATGGAAATATTTTTGGCTCACCACCTACCATTTTTGACCATCTCTTCTTAATTCTTTCATTTTTGTCAGTGAAGAAACCTATGAATATTAACTTATGAGAGCAGGTACATTTATGATAAAAGGATTATTGACATAAACAAATGTAAAATATTTTAAATCAGTGTTTAATATTAATTTTGTGGAATTTTCTATAAAAATATTACTACAATCCTCAAATATTCTCCTACTGTATCTCATAATTAAAATTATGGAAAAATAAATGACTGGTTGCTATTTTTACAGAATTTAAGTTTGAAGTTATTACAGTTATGAAGCTCAGTCATCAACTCAAACTAGCTATGTTTGTTAGAGCTCACCTTATATAAGCTCTTTGGAGAATAAAATTCATTAATTAGATTAGGTCTGCTCTTTTCTCTGTATTCACACATATTTCTTCATGCATTTTTAATAGCATCAATTAATTCATTCCATTCCTCTGTCAAATATATAGTGCTCCTTGTGAGGGTGATATTACAAGATGAATAATTATTTACTTTGAATTGATTTATCCATTCGGTAACAAAATTAAAAGTGAATTGAAACCTACTACTTTGTAAGCTAGAAATTTTTTATAAAAAAGGAGCAATTTTCAATGTTGAAATAATGGGTATCATTTCAAAGATGTGTGATATGATGTTATCATCAAGTACGTAGTGGATTGTTTTCAATAGATCAATCTCTTCAACACAAATGATATTTCAAATGGTAAACACAGCAGCTGTACAGATTTGGGAAGGGGTCATGTAGCCTTAGTATTTTTTGTACAACTTCCATGTGTACATTTTATGTTTTTCAGGTAACTAATGTTCGTGTGGCTAGTGATACTAGGGAAGTACAGCGGCGGGCTGAGGACTTGGTGGCCAGGGAGAAAAGAAGGAATTGCTTGATTGAGGAAGCAGAAACTAGCATGTTACTGTTTAGTGAAATTGCTGAAGGTTGGGATAAGATAGCGTTGAATAACGATGTTCTAAATCTTCACGAAGATATCCAAAAGCAGAAAGGTGATTTTATAATATTAAGAGTTAGTTAACCTTAAAATGTCAAATATGCAATTCGGACTCTTGGTTTTTGCCTTTTTAAAGTAAATGTAATTAAAAAGTTAAATACTTGGCCATATTAATGAAATCAGAGGAGTTTAGAAGGTTAATTTTAAATTCAAGAAGTGACTTTTTTTAAATTGAAGGATCAACTTATTAGAAAGACAGAAAATTTATGCCTGTCTGAACTACTTATCATTGTTAGTGAAGGGCCCGCATTGCATACAGACATGCATGTATATATGGTAATGACCAGTAATTTATGTCTGAAAAATCATCTATGGCCGCCTCCCACCTTAAAGAAATTATGAAATTACACCCATTTTTCCCAAGAAAATAATCCTTTACCTACCCCTCCTCACTCATTGCTGTAACCCAATTCAAGCTAATTATTTGTTAGTTTATATGTATTAATATTATTACCATTGTTTTTTGCGTGACTTGAATCACATGATATGATTGAAATTCATTCTTTTCTTCAAGTTATTTCTTTGGTCTAGTGAAAATTGACTTCATTGTCGTAATTATCTTCCTTTTGCCACAAAATATTTAACTTAAATTTGATGTTTATTAATATTACAACTTAAACTATCTGGCATATAAATATGTGATATTTTAAATGTTAAATGTCATTTTTTTCTGCATCTCCTTGCAGAAAAGTGTGCAAATTTGGTCAAAGAAAAGAATTCTCTCATTGAAACACTCAGTGCTGAGCTGTCTAATGCTGACCTCTGTTACACTAATGACCTTCGAAAGCAAGCGGAGGATATCTCTCTATGTGCTTCTCGAATTGACACTCAAGTGGAAGCAATGAGAAGGGCCTATAAGGCAGAATTAAGCCTTCTGGAGGTAATTTTGGCAATGATTTTTTCCTTAATAAACTTTGATTATGCATGGAAATTTACAGATATTTTTTGTGTTTAGATTGGATATAAAAACTATTGTAATGCTCCAAGCACAATTCTTCCATTGTTACCAAAAGCCTATTAATATGAGTTGGTAAATAATCAGGATCATTATAAAGCTCCATGAAATCCCACTCCAAAATTTCATTGGAAATAGATAGATAGGTAGTTGTCTTTATTTTTGAGTGAGATTGAGACTATGGAGTCTCTTCTACTGCCTAATACATTTAAAATAGTAAACTAACTGATACTCACAAGTTATTGGAATTGCTGGAAGTAAGGAAGAAGTAAACAACCTGTGGGAGTAATGCAGAAAACTGAGGGGTTTATGCAACCAACTGCTCTGATTCTTAGGCCAGTAGATGGCATTCGAGCTGTTTCACCCAACAAATGAGAAATGGTGAGGAAAAAAGAAGAACTGATAATAGGGAAAGCAATCATATATCATCATTAAGGATAGGAAAGATTAACTGAAACACAAACACTACTCTCTTCGATATTTCACCTTCATCAGGGTAGAGTGAGTCACTATATGAAAATATATATACATATATATACGTACGTATATATACGTACATATATATACATACATGTACATATATATATATATATATATATATTATTAGGTAATCTACCGGTTAAGGTAGGTTTTTGGATGGACACAACTATCAAATAAACATTTTGTGACTTCCCACCTAGCAAATTAATCCATCAGGTCCCTCTTCATCTCTGTGTACTTCTTTCCTCCCTTCATCCCATCCAGCATCCCTATCCTGTTCCTGCCCTTACTTCGCTTGCCCAACATTCTCCCCTCTATTACCTTCTTCAACATTCCACTACCGCTCAATACGCCTTTCATCCATTTCTCCTGCCTCCATCGGATTTCTCTCAACAAACCCCTCTCCTCACCCACCATCTCTAGTACTTCCTCATTTGTTTTCCTTTCGGTCCATTTCACCTTCTCCATTCTTCTCCACACCCACATTTCAAAAGCCTCCAATCTGCATCTATCCTCCTGCTTCAGTGACCACGTTTCCGCGCCATACATAGCTACGCTCCATGTCAGAGTTTTTACGAGTTTTGTCTTAACATCCCTATTCAACGTCCCCGTCATCAACTCCCTCCTCCTTGAGAAAGCCTCCTTGCCAAGTGCAATTCTTCTCCTTACGTCCCTACCACTTTGACCGTATTGGTCCAAAACACTTCCGAGATATGTAAACTGCTCTACCTGCTCTATTTTTTCCCCGCCTATTTTAATATTTAGCTTAGGCTTTTTCTTTCTGGAAAATCGCATAACCTTTGTTTTATTAATATTGATTCTCATCCCATATTTATCGCACTGAACCTCCAATTCACTCAGCAATGCTTGCAACCCCATGGCTGACTGAGCAACTAATGCTTGGTCATCAGCAAACCTAACCGATTTTACGAATTCCCCTCCGACTTTCATTCCTACCTCCAGTTCTTCCCATGCCTCTTTAATCATTTCCTCCACATATAAGTTGAACAGCACTGGTGACAATGGGCAACCCTGCCTTACACCTCTTCCTAACACTGCCCATCCGGACTCCGTTCCCCACTTGCACCTGAGCAGTCTGAGACATGTACAGGTTGCGGATCAGTCTCCTGTCCCTCCAATCCATTCCTATTTTCTGCAATACAAGCATTAATTTTTCCCAATTCACTCTATCAAACGCTTTTTCGAAATATGTATGTATATATATATTTATGTATATATATACACACACACATATAGTTTATGTCATGATCATGATGATCATAGGGTATTTTGATGACATAGGACATGTAGAGTATGTATTTAATTGCCTTTAAAAAATTCGTAGATGGCAATCAACAAAGAGCTTGAAGATCTTACCCAAGGCTGCAACAGACGCTGGATGGAGCTGTATGAGAATCAAAAAGAAACTGCTAATGAGCAGCTGAAGGAGCATTTCAAGCGAGTTTCTCAGCAGCAAAAAGCAGTCTATGATAATCAAGTGGCATTTGCAGAAAAATATCGTCAAGTGAAAATAGCCCTGGAAACTGATATTCAGGTAGTTACATATTTTTCCTTGCCCTGAAGATGCATGAAAACTTCTTTTGCAATTATTTCTCTACTTAATGATATAAAATATAATATTTTTGACTTCCTTAATAAAATTATAATACTTTTGTATGAAGTGTTTTGTTAATGCATGCTATGGTGAATGACTCTCAGATTGTGTTCTCCCTTCATCTAGACTGGACCATACATATTATAAGAGTTGATTATTCAGAATATATATATAATATATATATATTCGGGTCGCGGTGGTCCAGTGGGTAGAGCGTTGGACTACTGACCGGAGGGTCCCGGGTTCGATTCCCAGGCGAGGCACTTTGGGCACCTGCAGCTCCACCCAAGTTAGTTGATTTTTCGGGTACCATATCTTCCTGGGAAACCATAACCGGCACAGGGAAAGGAACTGGCCCCCCTACCCTGATGTGTGAATATTCACACGCCGTCGGGCTTGGTATATGGGTGAGCTCTACCAGCACCTACTAAACCGACCTTCGGGTTGATTACTGTGTTTATATATATATAGGGCCCTGGGTTAGATTCCCAGGCAAGGCACTCTGGGCACCTGCAGCTCCACCCAAGCTACCTGTATGTGATTTTTTGGGTACCAGGTCTTCCTGGGAAACCATAACCGGCACAGGGAAAGGAACGGGCCCCCCTACCCTGATGTGTGAATTTCACACGCCGTCGGGCTTAGTACTGGGTGAACTCTGCCATCACCTACTAAACCGACCTTCGGGTTGATTACTTTGTTTATGGTTATGAAATGTGATGATGATATCTTTTTTTATTGTGTTGTTATCCTATCTTCTATGTTATAGTATCCTATCCTATCTTCTCTCTCATGAGTTAAAAGGCCTTTTAAAGTTGACAGTTTAAAAATGTTTTTGCCTTAATTGTTATTTTTGATAAAATTATGAATGTGGCATGTTTTATTCGTGTATTCTCAAACACTTTTAATTTATTAAAAAATTTCAGGTACTCCAGCAAGAAGTGCAACAAATAAAAGCTGTTTGTTTGTTAAACAGTGAAAAATTGGATTATAATTACCAGGTTCTGAAGAAAAGGGATGAAGAGAGTACTATTTTAAAGTCACAACAGAAGCGTAAAATAACAAAGTAAGCATCATTTTTTTAATATTAGATTTGATTTGGTAAGCATATTGTTCATTAAAATAATTCTTATGACTTACTTCATGTTGACTGAAGTTTTTATCTGAAATACATACACTTTTTTCCATTTAGTATTTCATGTAAAAAGTAATTTGTGTGAGATAGACATAAATCTACAGGATGTGATGACATAACTTCCTTTTTTATGAAGAAAAACCCCTTTAAAAAAGGAAGTTATGTTGCCATCACTGTAATTGGGATATATGTATGTACTATTATGGATATATGTATGTATAATGCATGACAATAAATGCATATCAACCATGAAAATAGTAAAATCACTGTTATGTATGTTGGTTTACCATAGTGCTCAATAATAATGCAAAATCATAAATAATTCCATCTTTTAAACTTAATTTTGTTTCTACTTATGGAAGACACAAAAGTATAACTTAGTTTTAAATCTATTTTTCCAGAGGATTTTTGTGACATCAATTTTTATATGGAAATGAGCATAAAATTGCTGTTTTTTTCCTTCTAAGTAGGCCATATTAACTAAATGCTGGTAAAATGGATTCACTTTTAGAAAGTAAAATTCAATTTTTTGCAATCCAGGCTGCTGGATCAAGTTTCAAAGTTGAAGTTGAAGATTGCTGCGACAGAGCATAAAACAAAAGTTGATACAGCAAAGTTAACCGAAGAAGTGATACGTCTGCACAAGAATATTGTGGACATTGAAGACAAGTCTGAGCTGTTTTCCGAGATTAATGGTAAAAAATTCCAAGACTTATGGAAAATGAACCAGAAAAATATTACGGCACTACTGGAAAAGGTATAAATGGCAAAGGACTGATTAATTTTTTAACTGTGTGTATTATAGTTAAGTCATTGAATGGAAATTGAGTTTTTTCAGCCCAACATTCTACATTAAATCATTGGAATAATTAAAGTTTCATTAACCTTTATGGCACTGTTGCCCTACTCTACTTCCTTTCCAATAATCTTAAAACATCCTATACAGCTCTCCTTCAATAAAAGCCACAGTAATCAACCTTCTAGGCATGACAATTAAAGTGTGTGAAAGTCAATAATTTCACTTCATTTCAATATGTAAATTCCATAAAGTTAAACCAGAGACAACAAATGACCTTATAGTTAGTTCAAGCAAGGAGTGATTTATGTCAATATAATGAAGTATTCATGTGATTACTGGGTAAAACATTGTCAGTATTCATATGAAGTTGCTTATGGGTAGTTGTAAGTTATTTATTTGTATATGAATTTCATATCCTCAAGATAAGTGGGTAAATGAATGCAAATTAATATTAGCATTGACATTTATGGCAACCATTGCTGTGGGTTTTTAATCATTTTGCAAGGTTTTGGATGCAGATCGTGTTATCTGTGAACAGCAATTATGCATAGAATGGAAGCGACCAGAGATATCTTTTTTGGATGAGGTGCCTTTCCCAAAGCCTACTGAACCTAAAAAGGACTCTTCTGCTGATGGTAAGTCCAAATTTGTTAAAAGCAAATCTGAATTTTATTCATGATCTGTGAATATTTTTCCTCATTGCTCTGAATTTACCATTTTGGAAGGTTCACTTAGCCATGGGAGTCTCTTGTACAATTCCATAACTCACTTAAAGAGAGTTCTAGCACAGTTTTCCAGGGTTGAGGACTAAGTAGTATAGATTATTGTTAGGCAATAATAGTTCAAATGTACAAATTAATCATATTGATAAAAATTACTATTATTTTATTTATTGGCTTACATTTTTGGCTAATTTTTTCCCTATATTGTGTGTTATTATTATAATTATTGTGCAGAATAATATTATTGGCTGTGTAGTACCATATTCTAATTGAGAAGTAAATATATTTGTCTGGTATGCTTACAAAAGAACAAAGTAAATATAAACTAATAAACTGCTGTACTTTATAATATGTAAATGTCTTTGTAGAGGTCTGTTCATGGATTGGCATGTATGCAAATCCTTGATATTTCATTGGCAACTTTTAGGGAATAGCTCAAAAACTCTTCTGAAAACAGATACAAAAAGTCATTGGCCACTTTTTCCTTTCAAAAAGTTTCAGATGGTTTTTAGTTTGCAGTCGATTGCTATTTCAGCAATTTTTAAGGTTATGACCTCTCCTGAGGTGTGTGAGAATATTCTACATGTATGGACATAATTTTTATTTCTAGGGAACGTCAATTTAAGTCTATCCTGTTAGCCAAAACAGTTACAATTAAAAATTAAGAGAACAATATTCAATTCTTCCAAATAGCTATGATTATTTTACTGAACACAGTCCTTGCGTAGAAAACTCCTTTTTAAAATCTTATTTGTGATGGTATCTCTATTTTTTAACTGTTTATCAAGTGGACGTTCAAGTTGACAGTGAAAGTAAGAGAAGATTACTCCGGCATGTGCTCCAAAGATTGGCTGACAACACTGGATTTCTTCTTGAAGATCGCCTCTCCAACCTTCTCGCTCCATACACTTCCCAGGAAAAAATGCTTGTCTACGTTGATGGTATATTCCAGGTATAAATATTTCCTCTGTATTTACTATTTTGTTGCACAGCAATACACAGCATATGCTGTGGAAGTGATACTTCTTTCTAAGCCATTTTATTTTATAGCGCCATTGTAGGCCAGGATTTATTTTAAATAATCTTTTGAAATAATTAAATGCATTATAATCATTTAATGTATAATTTAAACTTAATCAACTTTTATAAAGTTTGAAACAAATCATCAATTAAGAATTTAAAAAATAATACACTTCTTGAGTCATCTATCGTTAAAATCCACTTTGTATTTCCTTAAAATAATAACAAATTTTATTTCTGTTTTTTACAACAAGGCATCAAAATAGAAATTGCCTGAATAAATCTAAAAATATACAAAGTTTAAATGCAAATAAAGGATTGCTCTAGGTGTCCACACACAATATATATATATATATATATATATCGACAGAGTATATTGTTTAATTTGGAAATTTTCACTTTGGCAGCACTTAGCATAGCTATTTTATTGAATTTTGCCAAATCTGTAATGCATTTTCATTTACAGGAAATTTGTTTAAGTTTTTCTTCAAAGTTGGGAGTGATGCCATTGATTTGATGTCAGAACAAATATTATCGAATGTCGCTACAGCTATGTGGTGGGGACCTTTCTGAACTAAGGACAGTGGATAATGATCAAATAAATATTTATATTTCACCAAAAAGAAAACAATTCATTTATTTGAAGTTGCATTATGCAATACTTGATTATTGCTGTTTTTAATATTTGGAGTTGAAAATGATTTGGGTTATAGAAAAATATATATATTTTATATAAATAAATAATATATATTTATATTTCGTTTCAATTCTGTGTGGTGGCAAATAAAAAGAAGGTTAACTGTAGATGCCACTGAAATAGCATTCACGAAGGAGTCATGAAAATTCATCATGTGGTCCCACTATATAGGTGTGTTAGTGGGTAGAGTGCTGGACTACTGGCTAAAGGGCCTGGGTTAAATTCTCCATGATTCCTCTGAGCATCCTCAGCCCCTCTCAACCTTTATTTTTCAGGAACCAGATATTCTTGGGAAACCCTTGCCTAGGTATGTGAACTTCACATGCTGCATAAGGCTCAGTATTGAGTGAGCTCTCCCCTCACTTTTTAAAACTAACCCTTTGGGCTAGTTAATGTATTTGGTACTGGTAATACCTAAGAAGCAGTTACATTTGTATTGGCATATATTCAAACTGTCATGGAATTTGACAGTGAACATTTTTTTTTTCTCAGACATTCATCCTAAATGCACTCAATACCTTAATAGTGTAAACATCTCCTAGGAGTACTATTAAAATTGGCATCAGTGCAAACATAAGTATTAGATATTTGCTGAGATCAATAATTTTTCACATGCACAAACGTATACATTTTGTCGAGGTCAAAGCCACCTAGAGGCCAAAGTCATGATAAAGCAATGGATTTATATCCTACATGCTACTGATATTCTTAGAAATTCGGACAAAAATGCCAGAAAGACATTAAAATGTTCTTTTCTATCTATTTTTGCATTTTTTTATTTGCCTTTTTTATTTACAAGTACTCATTGTGGTATTCATATTTCCCAGGCTTCTCAAAATTCAGTCAAATTTTTGTTTCTGAGAGAATTTCGTTTGAAGAAATGTGGAGTGAGTATAAGAAAAATTATCAAGCTTACAAGGAATATGAACTAATGTAATTCTGCTCTATTTTGATATCTCCTCCTAGTGATTAGTTATCCATAGTATTTCCGCCACCAGTTTAACATTTTACGTATACTAATGGTATAATATATCTACTTCATATTGTATATTTTTAATACCATACTCTTCAGGCATTGGAGATAAAGACTTTGACCGACATTGATATTTTGTTGGAGCATTTTCTACCATATCTACAGTGCCCACTGTGTGGTGACATGGATGATACAGTCAAAATTTCAGCAGAATCATCTTGCCTTGAAGTGCCACAGGATACCAAGTGAGTGAAATATCTTGTTGATCTGCAAGGAAGTGTTTGTATGTTTTATCTGGGAATCATCTGCCTCCCCTCTAATATTTTCAATGCATCTCGCCTAATTTTCATAGATGAATCCTCACATTGTTTGCATTGCCTCAATTGTTATTTGCTTCAAGTCACATATTCTAAATTTAAACAGTTCTAGGGAGAGAGAGACATTTTAAAATGGTAGGCCTCTATAAGCAGCATTGCAGCTCCTCGGCCTTGCTCAATAAAATAAATCAAGTTTTTCATTCATGGGGTAAAAGAGCTTTTTATTCCGAAGAACCATGATTACACATTGTAATTTAGAAGGGGCATAATGTTCAGGGATGTTTATGTAGATAGAAAATTTAGTAAAAATAAATAATGTATGAGATTAAGGCTTAAATTTATGGTCTGGAATTTGTCATCGTAAACTAAACATTATTTTTCAACTCCAACAGCTTTCCATGTGAATCAATGCAATCAAAACCTCAGATTTGTATTCCTGCAACCTTGATACCTCTCTTCAAATGCATTAATGACATAATTAACTATGGCCTCTACAGCTATAATCGTAATTTTCCCAGATCAAAAGCATACTGTGATTTGGAAAACATTATTTGACTCAAAAAAATCAGTTATGGTATATGATCTTACATTATAGCTTCAAAATTTTACCAAAAACAAGGGCTATGGAAATGAGCTGGTAGTTAGTTAAATCGTCTTCATCACCTTTTTTTATAGATAGGTACTGTTTTGTTATATTTTACAGCTGTCGGAAAACCTCCTGTCTCAAAACATAGCTAATAGTACCACAATGAACACAATAATGTCCTTTATTAGGGAATTTATACAGGCTATAGATATTCTTAATATTGGATAAGCTGACATATGTACTTCCATATTTTTCTAATGGACTTTAAAAATAATTACAGCATAAGTATCTCCCTGTTAGTGAGCCATTGATCTAGTCAGTGCTTTATCAAAAATGATATCATATAATGATCATTGAAAGACAAGAGTCCAAATGTTGCCTATGTTATTTTAATCGCACTAATTTCTTTTATAAAAAATATTTTTCTTTGGTGGAAAAAACAGAGATGGATTGAAAGAAGAAGAAAAAACTATCAGATTCGAAGATCACATTAGCACTACTTTTGATTCTCTCACTGCTCATGGCAGTGATGCAGAGGTGGAGATTCAAGTGCCATTGAGTCATGATAGATCTTTATCAAAAGCAGAGGAAAAGAAATTACTTGATCCAGTTCACTCTTCATCCTCAAGAGATGTAGATAAGGAAAGTGAGCATGCAGTTTCTGAAACAAGTGAAGGTAAATATCTATGTGACGTCATGGTATCCTGGTGAGTTGGGATTTGTTCAGCTAAGTTTGTGTCAGGATTCATATTGAATCATATTCTGAGATGTAAAAGATAAGCGAACATCAATAAGTTGTGTCATGGAGAATACAGTTTATTCTGCATGCCATGTTCCCTGAGATTTTTAAGCTACTCTAATTCATGGTCTAATAGTCAGTGCTGAAAGTCGTTATTGCCGTCCAAATTTCAGTAGTGTGGTTTGATGAAGGTTGAAGACTCATCATTTTGGGGGAGAGAACATATGTGAGGTATGACAACTGAAATTGTGACTTCAATTTTGGTGGTATTGATACTACATATTGAATTTCTTAACCAATCATGCCAGAGAAGAGGGTAAAATATGAGTTGATGTAGAAGGAACTTAATTAACCTGCATATCTACTACTCTCCTCACCTCTAGTGCCCCTTATCCATTACCTTCAATTTTGTGATGATACATTAATTCTCACTCTTAAGTTTGATATAATGCAGGCAATAGAATGCTGCACGTTCCTAAACTACAAGGTTGTTGTGTTTTAACATCTTAGTTCTAAAGCATTCTATAACAGTTGCTCAATTCTTATATTGTTAGAGACCATTGTTTGTAGAAGAATAGTACTGGTGTTCAGAGTACATATTATATAAAGGACAAACATGGGAGAGGTGGGGAAGCCAGATTCGAGCAGATCATGAGGGCAAAAATATTTACTTAACTGGGACTTGAACACCGGATCTTTCGACTTGCCTGGCCATTGCTCTAACCACTTGAGCTATCAAGGAAACATAATTTACACTAAGATCTGCGGGCCTTTATGCAACCAAGTGCCCCAATTCTTTGGCCAAAAGATGGCGTCAGGGGGCTGTTTCATCCAGCAAAGGAGAAATACATGATGCACAAGGGAGACCACCCTCTTATATCTAAACTTATTTCCTTGTATTAAATGTTTGGAATATTTCCAAACAAGATAGAAAATGATGTCAAGAAAACTTAATTCAAAGTGATGAATCTATTCATATATAATATATTATACAAACAAAATTGTATTATAAACACTATGGTTTCAAGTTTTTGTTAATTTTTGGATATATTTGACATTGATGTGCATCTGATTTCTTTACAGTGGAAATGGATGACTCTGGAAGAAGCATGTTCACATGTCCAAATGGACATCCTCTCCAGATTAGCTCAATTTATGTATTGAAAGCTATAAGAGATTTTGCCTCTCATGTCCACCACGCCTACTATGGGTAAGGTGTAATTTTATTGGCCCTATGAGTCCCATACAATAATGATTTGCTATCATTATTTTGTGCAAGTGTGCATGCATGTATATGTGCATGCATATGTTAATTGCTATGAATGTTTTTGTAATCTTGAAAACAGGGTTCATAAAATTGAGATTCTTTAACATATTTTTTTAATCACAGGGGTGAACAGTGTAAGCCAGACAAAATTGGAAAAACCAAGTCCTCATCGAGACAAATTTCTAAGGAAACCATTGAGAATTACTGGTCCCAATTCACAAAAGTATTTCCAAAAAATAAAGAGAAACTCTGGGATGCTCTCTCAGTTGGATTGCAGAAATACTATCTCCTCTTGCAAGGTACATACTTATATGGTTACATTGGGACTATTTCATTAACATCATCTACTCTTAAAAATTATTGAAACATACAATGTATTGTATTTAGGATTAATTTATAATGAATTGTTTTAATGGCATTGCAAAACTTTTGAATATGGAACCACTGCACACAGTGCTCTTATGAGTACAAGCTGTGCATTCTTGGAGTGTTTAAAAACACTCTTGGAGTGTTCTTGTAAAATTCTTGGAGCTTGTAAAAAGCTTGTAAAATTCCCAGAAAATGCACAGCTGTTATGATGTCTGTTTCCACATTGTATTTGAATAGCTGAACTTTGCTCGAATACTACAGTGTCATATTTTCTCCTGTTTACTGTTTTGTGGCTATTCAAAAAATTGAATGTATGATTAATTTTCTACTCATAGAATTAATAGAAATAATTTAAGATAATGAATTGAGAACTCAATTCCTTTTTTATCTGATCATTATATAAGTAATCACAATTTTAAAAAGAAATAACTTGGTAAACTAGATTTTATTGGTACCATTTAACAGATTTGGCATAAACTATTCTTTCATGGCAATCAATTTATTTCCATAACTGATTAATTTCAATGAAATCACAATAAAGAGACAAAAGGGATATTGTTTGGAGATTTCAGGCTTATCATTGTTTGAAACTCATCAACTGGTGATATAGGTACTGAAATTAGTGGTGAAGTTTTTTGTCCATAACTTTATGAGAAGAATGGATTTCCTTCAACTTTCAACTCAGCCCTTCCCTAACTGAAAATATGTCAACATTGGACCTCATTATTTCCTTGCTCAGTGTCCATCCTTCCCACCACCAGGGGAAACATTGATCATCCATTCCTTGGTTTCGTCATGCATTTCTACAGTGATCTTATGAGTACAAAGTAGCCACTCAGGGAACCCTGGTAAAAGTTAGGAATTTGATGTTCAAATGAGAAGTATGATATGGGAGTTGGGAACACCATATGAGGATGATATTCCTTTGGTTATGAGATCAATTCTTCCTCTCAGTAGACCATAGCCATTGCAGACCCAAGGAAAAACCAGATTTATAGACAGACAGACTTCAGTGAACCCGGTGGTTCAAGAAGTGATGAGCCACAGAAGTATTACTCAAAGAGAAATAATGTCAAAACACTCAGGAGGAAAATCAGGAAAAAGTCGCCATATTCAGTGGGAAAATTGAATGAATAACATGAATAGCTTCCCTGTCTCAGTGCCTTCCTGTCCTCTTTACCCCCTCAGATTAACTGTCAAATGCTGTCAGGTCAGTGAAGGGGTGAAGCAGAACCGAATGGTGTCCAATTAACCATGCCCCTTCCCTCATGACCTTGAGGGGAAGTCCCTGGAATGTACCTTTGAACTTCTTCGCAGTCTTATGCTGAAAGTCACTATCAATTTCATCCCTCCCTGGAGTATCTCAAAGAAAAAGCCTTTATAACCTTCTTAGGAAACTTTAGTGATTCTTCATAGTAAGAGGGAAGTCCAGAAACTACTGCATTTGACAGCATATAAGATGCATTGGCATATAAGTCAGGTACTCACAGGGTGTCAACAGTCTGTATAAAGTTCAACATCCCACCAACTTAAGTTATACTTCCTTTTAGTTCTTATGTGTCAGAAAAGTCAAATAGATGCCACAATCATTGATGTAGTTACTGAAATGCTGCTGCTCTGTCTCTATGTTCCTTAGCATAGTCTGACATGCTTAGTTTAAATTGAATACTATGGCATGACTTATGCACTCAGGAAGCTCAAGACCAAAGAAATGGCAACCACCCTTATGCATCTGAGAGTATGACAATGCAACAATTTCAGGGCATAAAAATCATTCGCCTTGACCGGGATTCGAACCCGGATCCCTCAATATCAGGCCGAGTGCTTTAGCCAGTTAAGCTACCGAGGCCGGATATCGAGGGATACGAGTTCGAATCCTGGTCAAGGCAAATGATTTTTATGCTCTGAAATTGTTGCAATGTAATGCACACGTAGATGACTCCGTTAAAAGTTACTGTTGCAGCATCTCCCACAGTTTCTTGAAATTCATCTGAGAGTATAAAAATGCTGATGGTAACAGACTTTATTTTTAGCTTCACTCATCTAATAATCACTTGTATCAAAGTTCTCCTCTTTTTCCTAAATATAAGGTTTAATTTGTCCTCAAACTATTTGGAAATCCTATCTAAAGTCATCATGAACTTACCATTTTGCATACTTTTTAAATTAGGCCCATCATAATGTTTGATAACTAATACATTAAGGTTTAATAATTACACCACTTATTTCTGTATATTTTATAGACCGACATAGGCTTGTAGAAGACACTACAAAATTGAGACATCAAAATAGTGAACTGAGGCAGCTTCTTCATCGATATATAAGCTCACAGGTAAGAAAAATTTTTATTTTTATTAAAATTTTTTAACAGCCATCCAATGCATTTTTAGAATATATTTGTATCTTTTAAATATATTCATTCAATTCCATTTATTGGTCCTATTCTTAGACATAGTCATGGAGGTATATTGGTGATAATCATTTCCATAAGTTATATTATTTATGGAAGTGACTCAGTCCTATGGATATTCATGTATATTTTTTCACACCTAAAATGGAATTTGCAACATTGCTGGAATACATTAGAGATGCATATGTATTAACCACATAACAGAGACAATAGCTCTCACTATTTTCTGCTTAATAAATATTTATTTTCAACTTGTTTTGATGTACTACATCATTTTCAAGTTAAAGGAAGAATCTAGTCGAAAATAAATCTTTATTAAGTGGAAAATTGTAAGAGTTTTCATCTCTATTATTATGGAATAGTTCCACCAATTCACACTTTAATCTATAATTTATATATCAGCCACGTATTATATCCATTTTTGAACTTCTTCTTTATGGCATACGTTTTGTTGCTACTGATTTGGTGACTCAAAATTAGGAAATCATTTCTGTCAAGCATTGTTTTTCCTTATTATCCATTCGATTTTCACTATTTTAACCACTCTGGATATATTTTACTTTATGAATAATTTTTAACTATTTTAATTAGTTTATACTTCATTGCATAGTCATAATTGGTCAAAAATTGTCCCTTTATCTCATCTCAATTTCATCTTGTTGCTGTTATGTTCCTCAATTCAAATACTTTATTGAATGCAAAAATAAGTGCATGCATGTGTATTTACATTATAGCTTATTTATGTTAACTGTGATTTTTGCATTTATTACTGAATTGGAAATGTTTTACTGATTAAATTTTACATTTGTGATGGCTGAGTTAGCTCGAAAGTTAAAATTTAGAAAAGATTTTCCTCCAAATGGAAAATTATAGATGAGTAAAATAGTGCTAAAAAATAATTACATGACTGGACTCATCTGAAATAATGCCTTTATCATTTGCAGTCTACTGGAAAAGAAAAATCATCAAAAAGACATTAAATATGGCAGTGGGATACCATTAACATCAGGATAATCCTTCATTGTTTTATGCAAGTCAGTGGACAACTTAATTTGTTCTGTTAGCACTTATCTTTGATTCCAAGTGAAAAAAATGAATCTGTGTTAAGTTTAGTTAACTATCTACCCATAATGGTTTTTTAAATCTGGAATTGAGAATAAGAGTAAATTGTGATGAAGTTCAGTTCCTTTTATTATCCAAAGAAAGTTTTTTATAATGATGTTGTTTGGAATATTGTTAAAAATTATTTTGCTTTATGAAAAGTCATGTATACACCCATATTTTATAGAAAATGTCAGTATTATCTAGGGAGATATGGCTATATTAATAACATAGTCCTCATATCTGCCTTCTCTTGATAACGTAAAGCTCCTTTCATGCATTGTCACTACCAATATATTGCAAAATAGGCTAAGTATAAAAAATCTCATTTACTTAGGACCATATTAATATTCATCCTCCTGAGAGTCTCCTACTATTCTCTCGTTTAGGAGGCTCTAAAGTAATGGTTTTGCCATGCAAAACAGAAAAATTGTTTTTTGTTGTTCAGTTGTTTCTATCTCCCACGTATTTTACTATTGTTTGAAATGACATGAGGTCAGCAGCCTACTCAGTGATGGAGAAGGAAATTATTTGCCACTAGGTAGAGGGGTGTAAAAATATTGCAGAAAATAAAGAAATGGGTTTAGCTTTGTATGGAATTAAGAAGGAGGCACAGGCAGCAACTGATGTTAAATTCAGATTTAATCAGGATGTTGCTTGGAGGGTGGTAATTTCAACAAAGATCACTATGTGACTGAAAATCTCATCTCATTTAAAGAGGAGCGCATCTCCACAGATATTCAGGAATTCCCAAAAAGTCAACTTATTTGTTGGTAGTTTAAGGTAGGTGAGTTTCTCCAATGAAATTTCAATGCATTGTCCACATATGGTAAGGAATATTGTCTTAATGCATGGGAATATCATTCTCTTAAGAAAAAGCATTATAGAACTTCTAGACTGCCCTGATTCAACAGCTACTTCACCTATATTTTAAAAAATAGTGTCAAGCAGTCAATTTTTCATATTCATCTTCTCATGCCTTTTCTGTATCTCATTTTCTCTCATGATAAACTCCTTGCCATAAGGTAGCCATTCCCAAATCATGTTCTCTCTCATCCTTTCAACATGGTTATACTTATATTAACAGCATATGTGTAATATTCAAGGTATATGTCTGATTATGATGCCAAGCTATGGAAATACATGTTGTGATGGTAAAATAAAGAAATGAACAGTAACAGTACCATATTTGTTTCCTATTAATTTTATTTAACATGATGTCGGAATTGCTGCCGAAAATTCTTATCACAAGGTTAAGAATGAGGCCTTTAACATGAGAAGTCAACATATTGTTCAATAACCAGTGTTCTCACCAGATAAAAAATTATTCAAATTGCCTTTTTATTCATGCTTCCATTACGTACATTACTGGCCAAATCAAAACACAATAGCACTGATGGGATCAATGTGAGTGCTGAAATGTTGTTTCAATATCTCCATTGCTTCTTGTGGCTTTTGTGTTTGTATTTCTCATGCCTATTTTTCTTGGGTTCCTCTTGTGTTTTACGTATATTTTATTTTGGTTTGCAAATTGTAACCAAATGATAGCAACAATTGATTTTAAAAATTTATTTTCAATGAAAGAGCTTCTAATCTTCAAATAGAGAAAGAAAGACAATGGTGTTCTAACACTTCTGTTCATTGATAATGGTAAAATTATTTCTCTCTCTCTTACACCTTAACACAATTACTGCACATCCTTTATAAAAGCAATGTTTCTGGGTACCCACAGCACAGTGTAACTGGGATTACACAAGACACATTGAAGCAATATAAGTTACCATACAAGGTGTGTTGTGTGTGGAGAACATGTTAGTATTCATTTTTATGCCTATTTGTTATATGACTAGAACTAAAAACATATGAAATGGGCATTCAAATGAACTTCACTTTCATTGGAAATCATAATTTTATTCCAAAAATCTGTTAATGAATACAAGTCTTGATTTATTTTGTTTAATTTTTTTTCGTAACATTGTCCATGTACTCTTTATGAAAGAATGAAAATGTGAAGTATTGAGTAACTTTGCTCACTTGAGAATTGCTTATCATCAGAGATTTTCATCAGTGATTTTTCTGGCATATATGAAAGTGGTAATTGGGGAAAGAAAAGGTATTGAGAAAAGCTTATTTTTGTGCCATACTTGCATATAATATGCCACCTTTTAATTAAGCAGCTAAAAGTAGAGTTTACCCCAAATTAAGCCCAAAGATTTGTGGTAGGAGAGGGTAGAAGTTCCTTTTGATTTGGTTTCCCACAAATTTCAATTATTCTGAAACATCATATGTCTTGGATTTTAAATGGGAGTTGTCCAAATGTTTCAGCCAATATTTGAACTTTGAACCCCCTTTTTTGGAACCAGACACTCTCCCTGCCTGGCTAACTTGATACCACTCTCACCTAAAGTTCAAAGTAATAAGTTGGCATAAAATTAAGAGTAATAATGCCTAAGACTGAACTATTTTTAAGCTTTTTAAAGGGTAGGATTTAGTATGTACTTTTGTGCGTGAAATGAAAGATTTAGGATGTTGATCCCATGCCTAATCCTTGTGATACTGGCAAGTGAGATGGTGAGGTGGTTATCGCACTGGCTTACAACCCTGAGGGTCCAGGTTTGAATCCCAGTGGTATCCCGATCCCTAATTGGGGTGCTATGTGGACAGCACTTCTAGTGAGTAAATCATCCGTCAGATGGGACATTAAATTGTTGATCCCTTAGCAACTTTTGTTAATTTATGCTGATGCAGAGTTTCTATGCACCTTTCCCCAACTTCATTAACATTTTGCACCAATCAGATCACTGACTTATCCATTCTGGTGCAAATAACCTCTGCTGTCAGTCACCACCCCTAATTACTACTACCACTGACATTGTGATACTCATTGTTGCCAAAACCTTCAAAATGGCATGATTTGGGTCTGAATTATGGTATCTAATGTCCAAAAGGATTTATATGAGGGGTTTTTAATCATAACTGCTATGATTCTTAAGTCACCAACAATACTCCCATTTATTTCCATAAATCTAAGTTTATGTCAAGGATTTACACTGATTTGATTACAGCTTTTCAAAGACATTGATCTGGTCTTGAAATATTCTTTTTATTTTCTTCTTTAAAATTCTTTTAATGTCGCCAAATGAATTAGATAATAGCAAGGGTTTATTTAAGGGGGCTATTATTGGCATCATGATAATATGGCCTCGTAAAACAATTTAAGTTACAGTGGCAATTGTGATTATTATAGTGCACAATGTGTTCCTAGACAAATCTCGACTCTGAATTGTGGAAGAGATAACTTGGTTTAATTATTGGAGCAATCGGGTAAAACCCAACCATGGGGTCAAACAAGCGTAATGGCGAAAGCGGGGAGAAGGATGACACTGATTGCCGGTGCGTGTTAACCTTGTGAGTGACGAATGCTTTCGCCAAACTGAGATACCTCTTGAATTGCTCCCGTTGACTGAATCGATTAATGCCCACCTCAAGGACGCCCTACTCCTGTCCATCCCAACGGCGTTTTCAGTCATTCGACCGTAATGTTAACCTAGCTGTACTACGTAATTTCAAGTCCTTACCGCCGCTCAAGTTCCCACGGATCGATTCAGTTTTGGAATCTAAATTATGAAAGCCTAGAGCGAGTTACAAATTTCCAACTCTAAATGGATATTTCAAGGAAGACTGCAGTCGTAGTGGAATGTGGTCGATGGCGTAAATAATGTGAAATGACGTATCTTTTACATATCCTTCTGTCTTTACTGATCGACTACAACTATGCAAGACATATTATTTACACATTTCAGATCGTTTCTCTCAACGCGAAAATGGCTGTAAGCTGTAAATTTTTATTGTTTGCTACCAGTGGTAAATTAAATGTATATGTAATGCCGAAAAATACCTTATTCCGTTATGATGCATTTTAGTTCGATTGTATATGCCATTAGTGCAATGAGAGAAACGTTGAGTTGCACTGCACGTCCGTATGTTTTGGATTGTTCACAATGTTATTATTTCACGGTTCCTATATTGCATAGAATGCATATTTCATAGAATTAAAATAATTGCCCTAGAACTTGAGCTCACAAGGGTAATGTATAAAATAGATCTGGTGTATTGCCGGCATCCCCTCCAAAAAAAATTCCGGAATTTTTATTATCTTTCATTTGTGAATGTGCAGATGATAAACGCTTAAAATTAATATCTATGCATTGCTATCCTATTATGCAAATATTTGGACAATTTTGCGCTCGTGATTCGGGTATTTGAGCATTATTGGATAGTGCAGTGGTTTATACCTATAATGATCAGGAAATCTAACGCTAATTACTAGATGTCTCTCTAGGTTCTTATTCCAATTTTCTCATCCCGTGGTTGTTTACTTAGGCTTTCCCAAGCGTAAGTGAAGACAGCGAGAAAAGAACAAGTGATAGGTCTGCCCCAACCCCCCGTCAGCATTCGATTGTACGGGTTCTCCACCCACCCACACTTTTCTAGGATATTCCATTGCTCAGTTGTGAGCCAAGATTTTTGCGTCTCAGAAAACGAAAATATTTTTAAGGTACTGAAACATTCTGACCGCTGTGGTTGTAGCGTCCTTCATCACGATATATATACCGTTTCGGAAGGTTGACCATCACGTCGTTGAGTGTGATCTTGCTTGAACTAACATGTACCCCGCATTCACCAGCGAAGATAAGTTCCGTGCTGAAGGGTTGATTTTAATAAACTGGCATACTGGTACGTACGCCTTATCATGCTGTGCAAAAAATATTAATCAACATATAATAGCAAGGCTAGCATCATTCATATTCGTAATTCAACATCAAAATATAAGTTGGAAATAAATGTTAATTTTATGAATAAAAGTATACTCCAGAGTGTAAGTATACTGTGGTGGTGGCGTGATACAATAGTTTGATTCTCATCACAGTTTTTCACCTGAGAAAAAAAATGATGCACTAATCAGGGCTTTGGCTAATAGTGATTCCGTTGTGTAAATGTTAAATCGAAAAAAAGCGAGACATATTTTGGGATCATTTTTTCTACTTTGCAAAAATATTCAACTACCTATTGAAATTCCTTTATGTCCAAATCAATAACGACCTAATGAGCAAATTGAGCCAGTTGTGAGATATGCCTAAAGTTTAGGTTTTTTTTACGCCGCGCCATTTTTCTATAAACTATTGTTAACAACCGCGCTTCAAGAAAATGGCAGAATAAAATTTCCGCGTGGAGATAACTTTTTTTATGATTTATTGCGATTAAATTCCAAGAAAATTATTTCCAAAAATGGGTAATTTCACATTGCGTTTGGCGTGCCTTTCATCGTTTGGTGCTGTCCGTCCTTAAATTATGTTAGGCCGCTTTCGGCTTTTTTATCCCTCCCCTTATCTTTATAAGGACCAGGAAATTATGAAGATCTTCCCCTTTTCCGCAATTATTGGTGCTGTCATAAATATAAATGAGGAACGTTTTTCTAAAAAGATAAAAAGAGGATTTAGTTTTCTCAAAAAGGAAGTTTTTAACTACGATTACAGAAGAAGGCAACACATGTGAGAACTAGAGAGCAATAAGTTTGATCGAACTTGAAAAAAAATTGGCACACATGACCATTAATAGCGATGGAGACGAGGGTAAATGATGATGCAATAAGGGAATAATCAGTTTGGGTTCTTTAATAGGAGAGGTGTGTGTGGTGCCATAGCAGAAATGCCAATAAACAAATTCGAATCCATAAAAAACCCTTTCTAAAATGGTATACATATATATATATATATATATTTATTTATTTATCCTTTTGTTTAATTAGGACATTCTCAATTGTTACTTAGAGACTATAACTGGAAATGGCAGCAAAACATGAATCCTATCCATTTTTTTCTTCTCTTTGCAATAAGCAGTTTTGGTTGGCAGAGCTAATAATTCCATGGTACATGGGTGGTTTTATAGCTTGCCATCCTGGATGTTAACAACTATTTACAGAGGGATTTATGGCTCTCAATACATTTCCACTGCAGGTAAACAGGTGAGTGGATGCGTTCAGTCTTCATATTTCCAAAAATTAATTTGTCAGACTTACATTGCCAAAATGTTCTCCATTATCAATCCTTCATTCTATATCATTACAAACTAGCTTATTACTTGCTTCCAAATAATCAATTGGTTTGCCTAAACTCATCTACCCAAAAATATTTCAAAATCCAAAATAGCTCATGGTGCTGTAAAATTTGTCTGGAAGTTGAGATCTATGTTTTACAGTCAGTTGGGATGTTGATTACAGCAGACACATTGGATAAAGATAGCTGTATCCATTTCCAATAAAATCCTTTTAATTCCACAGACTATTTTTTTAAAAAAAGCATTGCCATTGTCACTTGATAATGACAGTAGTTTGCTGAAACCAGGTTCTGCAATGAAACTATTTCAGTGGAATTAGATATTTTTACCTAGTATTCATATTTTCCACCAAGTGACAGCCAAGTCTCTCAATCTCATTTTACTTGATGGTAATCTGATGATAACAATTTTGCTCTGACTAAATATTGACAACAATGGAAGACTGTCTGGTAATCACATATGAATCCAGCTTAAATGTGAATGTTTTCATAAAATTTTGATTCGTTACAGGTGGATGCAGAAATGTGATATGAGGGATTCTTACCATGTAGTGGTATGACCTTTAGTTTTCTTCTTGAACATTCAAATTCAAAACAGTGAGTTAATACAATTTTTTTTTAAATGGTTATTTCTAAGATATTAGCACCTAGCTTATGTGGTTTTTAGGAATGATATTATCTGGTGAATTAACATTCATTAGGGTTTAGTTGCACAGACCTGAAGGCTTATTAAATGATAGTGTGGTCCTTACATAAATGTCATGTGGAGTACATTGGCAGTGCACTATATCATTCATATTATGGATGGTTTAGACACTGTGACACTTTTCTTTGTATTTTTGGAAAACTCCCACATTTCATTTCCTTAATTCATATTTTGAATGTTAAGTGCACCCCATGCTTAAAGGATATGATGGCTCCATACCTCTAGCACCTCTAACAACTACTCCATATATATCCATCCTGTCTCTCTTGTCCAGACTCCCACATCACATCACTTAAAAAATTTCAATGGGTCATGCATTTAGGTTTTCCAAATTTTTCTTTTCCCAGGAATTTATATTTCATATTAAAACCTTGCCTTAAACCTCTATTAATTATTTCCCATTATTTAAGGAGGTGGAAGGTCAAAATATGTTTTGACTTATTTAAAAAATTTGTTTCTCCTTGTTTGGAAAAACTATCCACCATCTTTTAGTAATCATGTCCATATTTTTTTCCACCAGTATCTGCATGCTCAGGAACGCAAAGAAATCTATACTCAAGGGCACTCTTCTTTATAGAAAAGATGAAGATTAAATTTGGGTGCTTTATCTTAACTAAATAGAAAATATCTAACTATTTTTACTCTTCTAGTTTTAAGTTCTGCTAGCTTCCACAGAATGTTATCATACAATGTAGAATGATCATCATTTTTTTATTTACAAGATTTTAGTAATTACCATGTGTATAAAAATAGACATGGCATAATCATATTTTTTAACTATTATAAACATCTTATATGACTTAATGAAATAACGAATTTCTCAGTTTCATAATGAATTTACCTGGAACATCTTGAGGAAAATTTATAATTCAGTGAGGTATTTTATGCATACCTTCAGGATGACAACACAAGATTTTTAAAAGTTATTAATTTCCAAAGAGCTGCTTATTAAAAGAGCAATTTTATTTAAGTGACCTCAGAATGAGGACTGTATTCAATTAAAAAGTTTTCCACAATTCAAAAATGAATGAAACTGTTTTTGTTTCACTATTATAATTTTGGAGGAAATATAAGAGTGTACCTCATTACAAGGTCTCAATTTCTGCACATTATTTCTACCGTCATTGCTAAGAACATTCATGATTTTTCCGGGCCAATCTTGACTCTGAGGTAGAGGAAAGAGGTGACACAGGAAACTGTATCACTTGAGGTTTTGCACCATTTGGTCTTCCATCAGTTCATAACCTTGAGTTTCCACAGAGTGGCAGTTTCAAGCAAGAGATACAGCTGTCAGGTCCATAACTGAAAAAAACCACTGCCAGATTACAATGAGATACATTCAAAGAAACTGCAGGAGTTGTCACAGTAGTAGTTTTAACGAAATCACCCACTATTGTGCTTTACAATTCAACAATTGCAAAGTGTAAAAGTTATTTGCCTTGATCGGGATCCCTAACAAGGGAAATGATTTTTACACTTTGAAATTGATGACTTGCAATGAAATTGCCAATACCCACCCAATATGTGAGGGCACATGAAATTACTTTACATTTCCATTGATATAATACTTTTATTCCAAGTCATAGGTTAACATGTGGTTGATGTGAGAATGATTACGTTTGGAAAGAGTTATGGTTATCTGAGAAAGTCCAATTGGTAGTCATATAAGCCACACTCACCACTTTCAACCATTAGCAACACATTGATCACACTAGTGCCTTCTTTCATGGTCACAAAGCAATTTATGCACATTGAATGATGGGTAAAAGCTGAGTGCCTGCATGCGAGAAGAACTGCGATCAAAAAGAAAACATTTGATCACAGTAATTCATGAAAGCCCAACTCACATTCGTTGAATTCAAAACTTATCCAAATGGAATACCTCCCTCATGCTTTGAAAATCTGCTGTTGGACTCCTGGTGATAGTCAAATTCATAAATATATCCAATATGTAAATCCTGGCAAGGATTGGGAAGATGAACAGAGGTGACCAGCAAGTAAAGTAGGCAGATTGCAAACTCATCTGCATGCTGAAGAAAGAGAGTGAATGAGGCACTTGTGCAAAAACAAAATATGATGGTTAAATGAAGTTTCAATTCACACAGATTTGAAGCCAATTAATAAGTCAGGGGCAGGTACATGGAGTAACAGCACTAGGATTTACACTACATTTGAATAAAATTCTTAATTATCTCACTTGATATACTAGAGCAAAGTAACTAAGAATCCTTTTAGCAATTAAAACACACTACACTGAAGATCTGAAAGTGCCACCACTACTTCACACAGCCCAGTTGAGCAGGTAATTGGAACATATGAAGGATTTCCAATCCATCAAGGTTATAATCCATGGAAAATCATATCACAGATTAGATAATAATGATATTTACCTGAAAATTCTAATTTTACAAATAAAATTGAAAAACTTTTATTTATAAAAGCTGGAAAACAAACTCTCTCGGGCTCATTTAATTACACAAGGTAAGGTGAAAACATTGGAGAAAGGACCTGGAAGTAACCATGAGAATTACATGGCAATTGATTGGTTGTTAAATTGCAATATATATATAGTAGTTTCACCAAGGAGAGCTGAAAGTCAAAATCAGATTGATGTGACCCAAAAACAATTATTTGCAGACAAAAACGTACATGGGCATGGTAAAATATCATCCATGTAAAAATTTTGCAGTTTGATATGCACATGGTTTCAATTGTTCCTTTGGTATGAAGATCAGAAAAAATTATCTATCCTATAAAAAAAAAAGAAAAAAAGTGAAAACTTTGGATTGAATATTCACAAAACAGCAGCAGAATGTAATCTAAAATGAGATGTTTTCTCTGAAAAATTATGAAAGTCAAATTTTAATTCATACAACTGACATTCATAAATGTGATGATGAATATCATCTTTGTCTACAACAGCTTTCATTGGACTTCAAATTCAAAATAATATAAGGCACCAGAGAGAGGGTATGACTGTGATATGAAGTCATGAAATTCTATCATGCAATTGGGTTGAATAAATGATCTGCTAGAGTTAGCAGTGTTTCTGTACTACTGCTGCTGTCCTAGGTCATTTGGAACAAATTATAGATCATTACAATTCCTATTTCTCTTCCATGATCCCAGGGGATATGTTGCTGTATTATCCATGGGAAAATTTCTGTCATTTTTCCCAGTCAAAGCACTATTCAGTATTTCTACATACTCTGATTCTCACAGCATCAAATCCATCTTTTGGGAACTTATGTCTTCATGCTCATTGTTTTAGGAGACTTTCACAGCATGTTGAACCTCCATCATCTTCAAATGACTTGGGTAAAGAAACAGCTGTGATACTTCAGGCATTTGCATGGCCAGTATGGTACTCCCTCTTTGCCATCCTGGTGCTCATTTCATTTCTCCTGCATATTGTCTTGCGAAGGGAAGAGGCAGTGGTGCACGCAGGCTCAGAGGCACCACAGTGGGAAACATCTGAAGTATTAATAGCAACAATCGGAGCAATATGCCAACAAGGTGAGCACTTTTTTTACAGTTACTTTTGTATGGAGGGTTACTAAAGGAAATTAATCTGAATTTTTTAGCCTCTCTCAATGTTTTTTACTCCAAAGAATATCTGTAAAAATAGAATAGTGTAATAATAATTATGTATTCATAATACATTGGGTGTATTTCCAGTTATTATATGCATTGAAAAGTGGAGTAAGATACACATTCTAATATTTACAAATGTTATTATTATTTATTATTATGACTTATCATGAATATTTGAACCAACACAATTCTATGAAGCAAAGTAAATGAGTACTAATACAGTTACAAATGTACAGTTATAAAATGTATTCACAAAGTCATATCCACTTGTATAACAAAGCTAAAAATAGCAACAGCAAGCATGCAATTTCTGTCAAATGTTATGCCGTGATATCCTGAGTAAAATATTAATCAAAAGATTACAAAGTTGACATTCAAGAATTTGTTCAAGCACTGTATACAAACACTTCATACACATGCATATGAGTCAGTGGCATACACTAGAGGACTTTGCTGTTGGTTTTTTGAGTTGTCCAAGTATTTCTTTCCAGGTATCATACTAATAAGAGGCAATGATATCTCAAACTGTGGTCCATAAAATAACATAGACTACAAATTCAATGTGCCACAACTGTATTTGGGCTCTATACCCTGCAGCCAAATGTTCTATTCTTCAATAAAAAAGCATGTTGGATACCCTGCTTTTGAATACCTACTCCAAAAATACCATATTTTTTTAAAAATTTTACATTTTCCTCAAAATCCATCAGCCTATAACAGTAATTGAAAATATAATATAATATCTAATGAATTTCCCTGTAAACATTATTATTGTTGGTAATCTACAGGTTAAGGTAGGTTTTGGATGGACACATCTACCAAATAAATATTTTGTTTCTGTTAATGAAGCACAACCCAACATCACACTCTACAACTAGCCCCTCTTCTATACCTCCTACCTTCATTCTGTATAACATCCTTATCCTATTTCTGCCCTTTCCTCATTTACCTAATATTCTCCCCTCTATCACAGCCTTCAACATCCCACTGCCAATCACTATGCATTTCATCCATTTTTCTTGCCTCCTTTTGATTTCTCCCAGCAATCCCTCCCTTCTCCACCATATCTAGCACTTCCTAATTTGTTTTCCTTTCGGTCCATTTCACCTTCTCCATTTTTCTCCACACCCACATTTCAAAAGCCTACAATCTACATCTATCATCCTGCTTTAGTGACCATGTTTCCACATCATACATAACTACACTCCCTATCAAAGTTTTGACGAGCCTTTCTTTATCATCCTTACTCAACATTCCTGTCATTAACTCCATCCTGCTTTGAAAGCCTCTTTGCCTAATCCCATTCTTCTCCTTACATCCCTACTTTACTCAATGGATGAATTCTTTTGTTCCTAGTTTCTTTTGCAGTTTTCAATATCCTTTTTCTGATATATTTGCATATTTCCTCAATAGTACTCTGCTTTCTTCCTTCATTCATGATTCTCTTTATAGCCTGCTGATACTCCTTCCTTTTCATTCCAGTTAATGCTTCTAAATTCCATTTTCTAACCCACTGCCCCAGCTTTATCTTTTTGAGTTGGACAATACACTTCACGACTACAAATTGATGATCAGAGTCTGCATCTGCTCCTGGAAAAGTGTATGAATTGATCACGCTGTTCCTAAATCTGTGCCTAACCATAATATAATCTAAATTATAACTTTCTGAGTCTCATGACATTTTTCATGTACATCTAAGTCTTTTGTGGTGTCTAAACCAAGTGTTGGTTGATGATTAATCTGTGTCTCCCGCAGAACTCAATTTCTTTCTCCCTGCAGTTATTCCTCGTTTGTAAACCGTAGTCCCCCACCTCATCACCATTTCTTCCTTCACTTACCGTCGCATTCTAATCCCCCATCACTATCAAATGTTTCCCTGCAGGAAAAATGTGATTATGTCCTCTAACTAATCATATACCCTATTGACTTCTTCCTCCTTATGATTGCTTGCTGGCATGTACACCTGTACAATGTCCAAGTTCATCGGTTTTGCTTTTGCCTCAACTCATAATATTCTATCCATTGCTTGCACTATGTTGAATATGCTTCTTCTTACCTTTTCATTCAATTTTATGGGAACCCCTTACTAGCTCCTGTCCCCTCCTCTCTATTATATAAATCTTGAAATAGATTTTTTCAATCAGAAGTCTGATACTTAAGTATTGCCATACTAGTAAAAAAATACTAGTTCCCCATAAAATATGCTACAAAGAGGTAACATGTTCTTTAATTGTATCTTTTTCTTTCATGCCTGCCAATGATATCACTAGAGTTGGTTCTATTATAATCTCAGTTTTGGCCATAACCTGATTATGCAATTTTCTAAGCTAATGTCCAACTGTCTTTAATACTGATGAGAGCATGGTTCTAATTGTGAGTTCCCCAGTTTAAAAAAAAAACTGGAGGATTCTTAATTCTTACCAAATTCCCCAATTTTTCCTACAGGGTGATCACCACAAAAAGAATTATTCCCTCCACACCATAAGAGATTCAATTTCACCATGCCTTCCTACTTCATTTATTACCTGGTTGTACTCTTGTGAAGACTGGGACACAATTTGGGTGCTCTGTGCACATGTGAATTGTTTTTCAGTGGTCTGATCCTTAATTCATTTGAGTTTAGTTGCGGCTGTAAATGACCATCTTGAATTTTTTATCATTTATT
This sequence comes from Hetaerina titia, assembly GCA_037158775.1. NCBI lineage: Eukaryota > Metazoa > Arthropoda > Insecta > Odonata > Calopterygidae > Hetaerina > Hetaerina titia. Next base: position 70,905,116 of record CM073776.1, on the reverse strand, counting down.
AGTCTGACACAGGGTTCCCCAATGAAGAGATGTGCATTTTCTCTGAGATGAATGTGCAGTCATTTATAATTTTAATAATCAAAGAAAAGCTGTATATATAATTTGAAATTTAAGTTAAACATTTTCATAATTTTCAACCAATTCAGCATTATTTTTCACAAGACAGTTATATGTACCTCATTTGGTAGTAAAATTTCATGAATGTAATGTACACCTAATGTTTCTTAGTATCCTCAATAAGACACAATTTTTTACTCAATTTTTTGTAGTAAATACTGATTTGGGGATATGAGAGTTGAGGTTTGTAAGACAGGTAAACTTATTGGGGGTTTCAGAAATACAGTAATCCATCACATTACCTTCATAATCACCCAGTAAATAATTATCATTAACATTATGTTTATCTTATTATTATTTCAGCTACCATTCATTGCATCTTTACTAATGTATTTCAGGGTCCCATCGACATCCAGATACTGCAGCAGCTAGGACAATCTTCATATGCCTGTTTTGTTTGTCTGTCATTATATACACAGCATATTCTGCAGCTTTTGTGGCACTGTTATCACCACCTGTACATCGCAATCGACACAATGTCATGACCGCATCTAATCACAGAAGGTGAGGTAAAAGCACCTCAATGTGAAGATTTGATTAACTACTTAAAAAAAGTGCTGTCCACTAATGGAAGTCATGGAGAAGATGACAGATATAGTCTCAGAACCAATTGTAATTCACTTTTAGTAACAATTTATTTGAAAATTTTACTCTGGCAAAGATTTTTTTTACTTTGAGTAATATTCAGTTTAAAATATACAATAAAGATAATAATATGAAATTAATTTGCCTATTACATCTATTCTGCCCCATGGAATACAACGTTGATATGGCAGAAGGGCTTATGAATTCTGAGGTGTTGGTGGGAGCAATTAGAATCTCTCCTACTTGAGTCTCCCATACCAGTAAGGTTGAAGGTTAGAAACCAGACGAAAGATAGTCCATACAGCATCTCTTCCTCAGGAAGGCAACCGCAAAGTTGCCTGACCCCAGTGAGGTGGCCATTTGAGTGATGGTTAAATATTAAAACTCTCCATTGCAATAATTTCAGATTGTAACAATCATTCACGTTGATATTGTTGCATTGAAATGCATATTAGTAAATGACTCCATTAAAATTTACTGTTGTGGCATATCTCACAGTTTCTTGGAATTTATTAAAAACTTTATTGATGAAGGAAAGAGGAAACCACCTCAATTATTTACCCCACAAATTTATGAATTGAATGAATTTATAAAATGGATCCAAGTATGAATATGTGTCCTGGCAACTATGGAACCAAACCCACTGGGCCATGTGTCTTGCCCTGCAGTGGAAGAGGCAAGGCTTCCAGAGTTGTCATCTCACGAAATCCATTCAAGAAAAATTGACAGCATCAGCACAGATGACTCAGTAAGGGGCCAAACTGGCTGCTTTAAGACTTGAAAAGTTAGCACAACATTGAAGACAGGAAAATTAGTGAATATAAAGTGAGAGATTAATAGAAAAATATAGTTATTTTAGGGCTGTGCCAGGTGAGATGGAATGAAGAAAATATTGGAGCCATAAGTACTGGGTTATATTGAGAGGAGGAGAAGAGAGAGCCAGCAAAGAGTGGCAATAGTATTAAACAAATAGGTAGGATGGAGCAGAGTAAACATAGAGCAGTTGAGTGATAAAATATTAACAGCAGAACTAAAAGCTAAATCAACAAACTTGGCCAAGAGTCAGCTTTACATGCCAACAAATAACCATTGAGATGAAGAAACCCCCAGAATATATAATCAATTAGAGGAAATAATTGCAGAAGTCACTGGAAGGAAAAATCTGATAGTTATGGGGGATTAGAATGTGGTTGCGGGTGATGAGAGAGATGGGATTCAGGTAGGGCACTACAATTTAGAAACAAAGTAAGACCAAAGGGTAAAAACAATACAGTTCTGGAAGAGAATGGATTTAATCTAAACAAAAAATTAACTTAAACATCACATAAGAATAGGTATGCATTGAAAATATCATGGGATTCTGAGAGATATCAGCTAGACTTTTCATGGTTAAGCACAGATTTATGAAGTGTGATAATGTTGCACAGTCTTCAGAGGGGATGTAGATTCAGATAGTAATTAGTACTGGTGAAGTGAAATGCTGGGTTAAAGGGTATAAAATGGGAGACATGACTGAGGAAATAGAATGAAGAAGCATTGGCTAGGATAAAAATAAAGGAGTACCAGGAGGCAGTAGAAAAAAATTATGAGAGAGACTGGGACAGTAGAAGGAAACTGAGACTATTTCAAAAAGGGGTATTGAAAGTTGCAAAAAAAACTAAAACAGTTCATAGGAAAAGGACAAGGAGACCTTTGATTACAGGTGTGAAGATTTGGATGATAGATGAGAGAATTAAATGGAAGAATCCAAACATAGAATTAAACAGAAGGAAGGACAACAAGTTAGATAATAGACTGAGGTGGGAAACTAATAGGGCAAAAGAAGCATGGTGAAAGACACAGAGCAAAGATATGGAGAGTTAACAAAGGAAGAGAGATGTGGGTGTACTTTACAGAAAGGTGAAAGCACTATCAGAAAGTATAAAGGTTAAGCGGTGGGAGTAACCACTCAAAGGTCAAGGCAGGAGATCTATGCCACTGGCTTGAAGTTCTCCCAGAACAGACCACACTACATTAACCAGTAAAGCCATCTGGGTACTTACTTAATCCACAAACATGGGTGAGAGGGGGATCTTCTTGGCAAAAGATGTGCAGTAGGTCATACCTATGCATACCCACTTAATAGAAATTATTAAACCCTTAAATAGAAATTATGCTAATATGTGTTCTATAGGGTGAAAGGAGCCTTTGGCTAGTGACATTGACCTCATTCAATGAAGAACACAATTTATTTTTCCACTGTTCTTTTTTGCAATATGGACAGTACTGGAAGACAATTTTGTTGTGAACACCTTAAATTCCCAATAAAAGAATAGTGGAAAAATACAGTGTTCTTCTTTTAATGAACAAGAACTTCCAGAAAGTTGAGCACAGAAACCATCGAAGAAACATTGTTGGATTGGCTTTGTAGGGGTTGACATGATCTGTACATAGGATTGCTAAGAGTTCTCAACTGTTCATGCAGCAAGAGTTTTGAGCAAAGAGGGTGTCACTCTGTCCCCACCAGTGGTTTCCAACGGAGTTTTACATGTTGGGTTGGGGCTGAGATTCCCCGATGCATTAGTATTTGAGCCTAGTTTGCATATATCCCCAGTTCATTCTCCCTGTGCCTACAGGGAAAATGAGACATTAGTCAGTGATTGAGCTCACCACACACCCCTCGGAGAACACTGAATAATGATTTGACTAAGTGGAATAGTTCAGGTTAAATGCTTGTTTAATAGGTTCAGGTTGTAAATGGGATGTAACCCATGTATTTCTCCCAGAATTTGAGGTGCTAAAACTATCGGACCGCCATTGGCCTCAGCCAGGGGCTCATGTTTATTTGATGTGAGTAGGAAGGGGAAAAGAATAGACATGCTGGATGGAATGAAGGGGGATAGTATTCAGAAAAAGTATTCAGATTGGAAGAACAGTCTAATGTTGTGTAGGATGCAAGGTGGTATATTTTTAGATAGAGCTCATTAATGTACAAGTGTTCAGTCTTTGTCCATCCAAAACCAACCTTAGATGATATACTACCAAGTTATAATGACTACTCTTTAGTCCATTTATTATAGGCCTAAAATTATGAATCCCATGTTATACTTACATTTATGGTCTATTTAGCGGTACATTTAATAGTTAAAATGGAAAAAATTACCCATATTAAAAGGTGGAAATTAAGACTAACAATGCCACATTCACAGATCCATGTCCTATCAACCCCCAGTGAGTTGCTCAATACATAAAAAATAATTCAAGCAATAGGTGACAGCTCATTCTATAAATACTATAATCTCACAAAATCTTTTTTCATATATATTTCTCAGATGCCTGTAATGTGGGAATAAATACTTTGAGTCAAGAAATGGTTTTTCAAATTCTGGGAAGGTTATATATATATGTCAAGTAACAGTCTGTTTTCCCTGGAAATAAATGAAATATTCATACAAATCCTAAACATTAGACACCTTGAGCATAAGCAAAATTTGTCATGATATCTAATGTTATGTTGGGATTTAACTATCAATCCCCTTGAGTTCATTTTTAAGTTTCCACTCATGTCCTACCTAGTCCATCTGCCATTTCTAATAATAATTATTTATTTGTGTATGAATGGTTACAGTCACAATAGGCCATAATTCCTATCGGGAAATTTTGAGTGATGTAAGAAGTGATGACTCCAGAGTTGTAGAGATGATATGCATCTGATCAATTGCATTAGCATTTGTGATGTGATTGTGTCCTTGAAAATATTGCTTTCATGTTTATATTTGGGCCACTTAACTTACAGATTTATGATTAAAAACATATCTATTGAATATATGGCATCAAACATCTTGAAAAGTAATATTATTACATGCATCACTAAGCAAGAGCCCTCAGAGCCTGACCTCAGCTGCAACCTTCTGAATCAAAATGAGAATGGAAATAAAATACTTTTGACTTTTGGACAAACTAGCATGAGGTAAGTATAAACTGTGCATGACTCATATGTCAAGTTGACGAATGGCAGGACTGATGAAAGGTAAAAGTTTTTGTACCCAATCATCAATGTACAAAATATAAATTTGAAAGGCCAGAGAGAAGGGCAGTCCCTCCAGTAGAAATATCAAGTGTACAGAGAGAATTTTTGTAAGCTAGAAGGTTGAAATTAAACTACATAGTACAATCATTATTAATAAGAAATAATTCACATTTTTCTCATGAAAACATGCATCTCAAAATTGGTATTCATTATAATCAGAAAATGTTGACCATTATTTTTTGTACCATTGTGATTTGTAAAGTTTCATCAATTATTTTTGCACTAGGTTAGCTATGCCATTATGTTGACCAAATCATTGCTCTGAGGATATTGTTTAATTTCAGATATTTTGCATTTTGGTTGCTTCACTGAAGTTATTTTTCTGAAATTCTTTTCTACTAATTTCAGGGTAAACATTTACATGAAATTTATCAAATATATATTTTCATTTTTAATATTTAGAAAAATATGTTATCTACACTAATCCAGTGTCATTTCCATTTATTTCATCAGTGAAAATTTAGAAGTTTGCAATGATAATGAGGTGACCTTCATGAACAATGGGAAAGCTGAAATAATCAGTCTCAGAATGGAAGATGCCTTCCCTGCCTTTTTGATATTAGGTTCAGGAATAACTGCAGCATTGATTCTGCTGGTAATAGAAATTATACAACACCGACAAAGCATCAACAATAAGTTCAAGGTAAGAAATTTTAAGACTTCAAGAAAAATAGTGAAATTTAATTCAAAGGTAACATTTAATCATATGAAGGATGTAAGATATTGATTTGCAATGATAATTTTAGTGCAAAACTCAATTTGTATATTTAAATCTTCACATCCTAAACCACATTAAGGTACCTTTGCACCTACTCAAATTATAAATGACAATGCCCAATTACTTTCCTGAAATGAAATGTGTACACATTAGTTTCTAATGCTGAGAACTTCCCTGGTCTGAATGGAAAAGCTCCTATATTGTGAACATTTGAGCTTTTGATTGAATGTAAACCATATTCAGTGTGTTTGCTGAAAAAGTGCAGATTTATTGGAATATAGAAAGTAAAATTAATATTTTTCCATGTATTAATTTGTTAACTCCCTAATATACTATGGTGGGATTGATGAAAAGTATTTTTCCTCACTACAATAACATTAGAACTAAAGCCCTAAAAAAGGACAAAATCAGGAAAAAACATATATATTTTTTTGACTACTTACCAAAACAATTAAAACAAATAAATAGTTTGGCTCTATTTTTGGTAAAACTTAAAGAATTTCTGCAGCATTAAATGTGTTATTCAGTTCAAGGTTTTATGTAAATGTAAAATTATGATTGTGAATTACTGAAATGTATTGTCATATGCAGATACATTTAATGACATGCCTAATAAAATGTAAAATTTTGTTTGAACACAATTTGTAGCAAGATTCTTAGACGAATAAATATTATTTTATTATAATTTTGCAACAACTAATTCAACTGACTTCAGATTATGTATGATCACCAATTGGTTTAATGGTCAAGCTCATAGCTTTGAATACATATTGTTTCATTATATATTTTACTTTACATTCACATTCTACAAATAAATGCTATATTGTTATACTTCTAGCAAAGCAGATGCTTTTTTCAATTTTTTAATTCTTGAATCGGAGAAATTCATTATTTGATGTTCAAAGCATTTTTCAAAGCCACAAACTTCACAATGACTTAACTATAAGAGGAAAAACATTGTAGGGGAACGCTTTTGTTGGGTGCATGTAATCGCACACAACAAAAGCAAATTATTATTTTACATGACTTGCATGCAAGTCATGCAAAATATTAATGGCACTGTGGGTGAGTAAATAGCTTTATAAAGTGCACTGGAGAGTTTGAAATAAAGAGTTCAATTACAAGATTGTCTTCTCACATGTTCTCCCAATCCCCCCTTCCACACCACACTTCCCATCCATCCAAAATTCCCTCCCACTACATCCATGCATATATAAACGTCAAAAAGTCTTGATACAGGAATGGTATTTATAAATATAATGATTAAATGTGGCTTGTAAAATATTAATTTAATTACTTGACATTGATTTACCTACGTAGGTAACTACCTTACTTGCGTGGAAGAGCTATTCGTTTAAATATATTTAATATTATGAATCGAAAAAAATTTCTTCGCCATTTTTTTCATTCTTGGAACTTAAATTTCACCTTCATAAATATTTATCAGGTCTTTAAGTTTTATCACATGTGATGAATGGGCTTAAAACATTGTTTTTTTCCGTCACCCTAACAATAAAGGTTACATCTTCTGGGTGAGGCATTATCATTTTTAAGGGATTTGATCTCGTGAAGTCTGGAATTTTCAAATATCTTAAGGGTCAACCAAGATAGCGATGGCTTCTCCATGACATTAATAGAATTACCAATACCGAGTTATCCAATTCATTTTTAATGAGTCTTAATAGTTCCAGATTGTTTTAGCGATATTGTTTTCATAAATGAAATCAAATTTCATACAATTTAAATTCCCACGCCATGACAGAGCGCTCTGATTAGTAAACCCATACACCTCGACGGTCAATGGGCGTGATGATCTAAGCGTTTATACCACTTCAAGTTCTACAAGCGAACAAGACGAAATTTGATTGGTGGCTGGTAGCGTCGGTTGTATCGAAGTTTGCATCGTACAGTGGTGTAGCTGTTTAGTTACTTAATTGGTTTAATATTCAAACCACCGTATTGCAAAGGAAGTTGTCACTCCTGAGAACTATGAGAAGACTAACGAAGAATAAGAGGAAAAATTCAGAAACGAATTCTGAAGTAAAACAGCAAAATGGAGATACAACCGACACAAACGCCATTGCCGCAGAAAGCACACCGAGAGGATCCAAGACTAGAAAGAGTAAGATTAATTCTGAGGCAGAAAGTAGCCACACCTCCAGCAAAAGGCTAAAGTCGGGAGATAAAGATGACGACCAAATTTGCAGAGAGGTAAACCTGGATTTATATATATTAGGAATGTATTAACTGCCCTGTTAATCAACGTACACCATCCCTTTGTATTTGTGTTGTTTTGATTGCGGCAGTATTATTCAGAATGTCGTTTATTTAGCGAGTTCAAGTCGATCTGTTTGCCCACTGCTTGTGGTTTTTTACCTCTGGATTCTGTAATTGGCAGTATTACTCCTTCCTGCCACTCATGTTTGTTTTTCTTTATCCGCCATTGTACCAATATAGTTTACTTTGGTACTTGCTGCATGAACAACATTACGTCGAGTGTAATTGATGTATTTAATTTGTAAATTTTTCGTACACGTACCCATCAATATTTATATCCAGAAATGCCAGATCGGAGTACCCAGCTCCTATATCTTCATCATGGAAAACTGTCTTCTGCCTGCTTGTTTATTTGTTGCACGTGAAATATGCATAAAAACTCGATTTACCCATTTTTTGAAAAGTGAATGGAATATAATTACACAAATGAGACTATTGCTACAGATTGAAAAGGATGCACGCACAGTACAACGATATTTGTAAACAATTTTCCCGATTGATTACTTGAAATGAAATTACATTCAAGATCATTGGTATCGCATCATTCTTGCGGAAGGGCTGCTGCCAAAATATTTGTTTAAAAAATCGCATTATCGAATTTAATTTTTCAGGCGGACTAATATATCAGCAAGTTAAAATATTTGTTCAGTTTTTATTTTTATATCCGACGTTCGTTTTAAACTTATCTTAGACTGGAGGATATCACGCGTAGTTCTTTCATTTGAATATCTCGTCAGGGTTAATGCAGTAAAGCACGTAATATGGTACGAAAAACTATGAGTAGTGTTATATATAAATGGGGATATTAAATAAATAATTTTTGGTGAATAGGTTAGTTTTGCCCACCATTTTTGAATAAATATTGTTTCCCTCCAGAGATAATTGTGTGTTAGCAAATTTATTGCCGTCCAAATATTGTAAATTATTAATGAAAACTTTGTTGCAATTTTCCACAGTAAATTATTGTTGTGAAAAAGATAAGCATTGAGAGAAAATGTTTCAGAAATAGCTGTGGACCAAAGTATGCATGAAGAAGTTTAGAGGCGGTTTTAGACCTGCACGATCCCAAAATCTGCTCACTTCCAGTGAGGATAAGGTATTTGATGGTCTTTAGACTGTGAATATTTTGCAGTTCGTTGCCATGAATCTGTCAAAACTAGGGGTTGGGGGGGGGGGTGGGTGCAATTTTTGGTTTGATAAAGTGAAACTGCTAAAGAGAATTAATACTGTGGAATCTGTTGATGGATCAAAGTTCTTGACCTCTGTAAAATAAATTTTTCCTTCGTTGTGGGTCCTTAAATTTAGTTTTTTTTAATTAATTATAATGTTTGATGTGTATAGTATATTTTTTCTGAATGGATTCCTCATGTAATCTGGATTTTGGTTGATAAAAGAGTTAAAAGAATTGTTAATAATGATTGAGGGGGTTAGGGAGTAGATCTTTGTATTGCACACCCTGTCATTACTATTAGTATTCTATGGATTAAGATAGTTTTGGATGGAAACAGCCCATACACTGGTACATTTCCTTGCCTCTCCTAACAAATGACAACTGACATTCAACACTGCAGTAAAACCTTTGATTCTGCATACTGTTTTCCTCCATTTGTAATATTCAGCAAGCCTATTCTTTTCCTACCGCTTCCTTCCTTGCTTAGTGTTGTTCCCTCGATCGTTTTCATACACATTTTCATACATCTCCAATCAAAGCACTCTGTATCCATCTTTCCTGCCTCCTTTTTATTTCTCCCAGCAGTACTCTCTCCTCCCCACCATGTCTATTCATCTCCCTCATTTGTTTTCTTACTATCCAGTTCGTCTTTTCCATCCTCCTTCAAACCCACATTTCAGAAGCTTCCAATCTTTGCCTATCATTTTGCTTTTGTGACCATGTTTCTGTACCTAAAAAAATCAAGCTTCATATAAAAGTTTTCACAAGTTTTTTTTTTATTTTTAATCTTTACTTTAATGTCCCTATCATCAATTCCTACCTTACATCTCAATGTTTTCATGTGCCTGCTACTTAGAGCATCTTGTTGCAAAACACATCAATTAAAGCCTAGCTGTTCCAACTACTTTATTTTTCCTCTATGTAAAGTTTACATTTGCCCATCCTCTAAATCAAAAATTTTGTGACCTTAATTTTGTTTACATTTTTTCATTCCAACACTGATTTTTTAATGTGGAGTGATTGTAACCCTTCGCTGACTGGCTGACTATTGCTTGATTAGCCTCAATTCTGATTTTTTGATTTCCCCACCAAATCTTGTTCCTATCTCCAGCACTTCCCATGCCTCCATAATCATTTCCTCCAAACATATGTTAATAAGCATGGGTGATAATGGACATTTACCCCTCTTCCCAACAACTGCCCATCCCTACTTTCCATCTGCCACTTGTGCCTGAGCAGTCTCTGACATGTACTGGTTGCAGATGTCTCTTGTCCCTCCATTCTACTGGTTGTGCTACAAAAATCAGGATAAATTAAACAATTTTTCCAAGCATTTTTTATTACAAAAATGAAAATGCTTGCAAAATTTTTGTATGATCATAAAGTACAAATTTATTCAGTTTATCTCCCACTTAATTGAATGACAGCCTCCTTTTTCGGTCTGAAGCGTTTTCAGGTGCGTGTTGATGTGCCATGGTCCACATAAACCAATTTCATTTCAATAATACCTCTGAATGACATAATGTTTGGATGTCTGGATTTGGTGACCCTGTCGCTCCACATATAATAGTCCAACAGATTTCAATCTAGGTTGTTGGGAGGCCGGAATACTTTGGACCACAAAATATTGTCAGATTACCAATTTTGCAGCAAATGACTCGTATGGGCTGGTGCATCATCCTGCTGGAAAACATATGGCCTTCCAGATGATGTAGTTTCCATTCATGGCTTCCTCACATTTGACAGAACATGCAAATTAACTCCTTTGTTGATATTTTTCTCTTTGTTAAAGAAATGTGGTGGCGTGACATCACCCTGACAATGCCCTGCTTTGAGTGAGTTTTCCTCATCGGTGTTATAAAAACCATTATCAGACTTTTCTGACTCATTATACTTTGCTATGACATCATATACCGCCAATCTCGGGTACCCGAAGAACTACATAATCATTGTCACAGTGCATACACTTTCAATAATCTTGGTTCTTCGGTCATATTCCATAGTTGTTCTCAGCATTGTGACAATTTTGAGGTTATGACTGCAGTACATACGTCAAGCCCTTAAGACACCAATCACAAACCTCTACTTGTGGTATAAGATGGTGGGAATGGCAAACTGAATGTTTCCGAACCCACCCTATATTCCTATTTTCTACAATACATTCATTAAATCTGCCCAATGTTCTCGATCAAATGAATTCTTGAAAATCTACAAAATAGACAAATATCTCCTGATTGTATTCTATATTCCCGTTTATTAGTGATTACATTATTGCCATGGCATCATTCATACCTCCCACCTTTCTAAACCCAAACTGATCATCCACTTGGTAGTCATTTGGCCTTCTCTCCATCCTCTTGTTAATGACCCTGCAATGTCATTGAAAAAAAAATTTCTCTTGTTAATGTACCTCTTCAGCTGTGTGCAAGATCCACTTATTCTATTTCAGTCGTCTCATATGGCTACTTTTCCCTTCTTTTGGAATGGGAAATAACGCTTATTTGACAAAAATATTTGGCCAAATTCCCTCTCATAAAAGTATTTTATAAGAACTCTTTATCCTATGTTTTTCTGAAACTGAAGTATTTCCACAGAAATATTTTCTATCCTGTGGCCTTATTTGATTTCAATTCCATTTCTATCTGGTCACAAAGTATCCCTGGATCTTAGTTTTTCGCTCAAATGTCTTTACCTTACTGTTCTGATCTATATTCCTCCACCCCCCCCCCTCTTGAATCTTTCCTTGTTCAGTTAAAAATTGTCCCTACTTCCCTTTGATTGTTCACATGCATTTTTCCTCATTAATTCTTGACATTTTCCTCACTTTTCTGTCCAGTGCTCCCATTTCAACCTTCCTTAGTAAACATCCCATGTCAATACAACAATTTCCAAGGGTAAAAAATCATTTGCCTTGACCGGGATTTTTACACTCTGAAATTGTTGCATTGAAATGCATATTAGCGGATGACTCCATTAAAAGTTACTGTTGTGGCATCTTCCACAGTTTCTTGGAACATTCCATTTCCTCAAACTGCATCATTAAATGAAGAACACAATGTATTTTTCCATTTTTCTTTATTTTGGTACTACTAGTTTCAACACTTGGGCATCAGTATCAGGTACAAATTAATCAAACACGCCTAACTTTCACTACTGACTGGTAGTGGTGGAAAAAGTGCTGGGGCCGAACCACCCTTCTTCAATGAGTTTATGTTATTACTGAGATTGTGTGTTGAGCAAAACTATTTCCAGTTCAACAATGATTCCTACCTCTCTACTAAAGCTATCCACTTTTCATTTCCTGCTAAATAATCTGTTGGACATGGCTCTTTCTAAAAGTAATATTGTTCAAGAACTTAAAACAATAAAAGATATTGCAGTGAAAAATGGCTACAAAGAACATTTAATTGAAAAGATATTACATAGAAAATGTTCCCTTAGAACAAACAATCTTTTAAACCAGTTAATGTGGATATATAAGATTACAAATGTTGTAGACTCACTTATTATGGATTGATTTTACAAAAGATAGGCAACCCATACCTAGGGAACAATTTTGGATAGCATTTTACAATACAAACAACTTAAAATCATTCGTGAATACTGTGAAAGGCAAAAGTGGAAAAGCAAAATAAAAGTGGCAATTATAAGTTAACTTGTAAGGACTGTAGTGGTATCTGCATAGGCCAAATGGAAAGATCATGAAAAAGACAAGCGGAGGAACATAAATGCTGTTTTAGGAATTATGACCTCCCGCAATCTCACTTCGCCGAGCATCTGTTGGAAGAAAATCATGGAAGCCATTTCAAAATGGACTTGATACACCAAATGGACAAAGGAAGGAGGATGGACAAGTGGGGAGAGCTGGAAATCAGAAAGCATTTCGAAAAGAGTCATTTGGTCAACAATTTGTTTGAATACCTCTCCGCAGTCCTGGAAGCATCCCTTTCCTTCTCCTGACGCTTAACACCCCTCTTCCTTCCCATCAATGCCGGTCACCACCCCACCTCTTTCCCTTCCCTTCTCCCTCTCTCTACCATCCTTTCCCCCACATGAATAGTATATAAATGGACAGCAACTTGACTAAATACCTGATAATGACATCTAAGTTTGTAACTAGTAGTACCAAAATAAAGAACAGTGGAAAAATACATTGTGTTCTTCATTTAATGAACATGAACTTCCACTAAGTTGAGCCAGAAACCATCAAAGACACGTCGTTGGGTTGGCTTTGTCTGTTTTATATCACACTTCTTTTACTCTCTTTAATGGAATTCTTAGTTTACATTCTCCCATTCCCATCTCTTGCATACTTAGGTACATGCAGTAAATTTTCAAGCCTCAGGAGGAGATTTGAATGGGTCTGGTATCACAAGGATTTTCAGTAGTTGTACCTGTAGAGGAGCAGTCGTTGTTGAGTTTCACATCTTTTATATGTAATAGAATTTAACTTGCAGAAGTACATAAATAGAACCAACCTAAAGGTATTTTATTCTCTTAACCATTAATATAAACCTGATGATCATGGAGTGAATAAATAGAATAAACCAGGGGGGGTTGAAAACAAATCGTTAAGAAATGGTTAGGGAGGTACAGAAATTTATCCCTTCAAGTTCACTGTGTGCGATGCTGATGAATTTACCCAAAAATGCCAGCATCACTCTGGGCAACTCTTTCTCGATAGCCATGAATGTGAATAAAATTGATATAATTTTAATCTTTATGCATTATTCTCTTTTTTGTACTTCATTAAATAAGTTTTGTTAACTTTCAACAAATTATAAAATATGTTTTTCAGACATTTTTCCTAAATTCTGCTATCTCTTTAAAATACCGTGGAAATGTTTGAACAAAATTAAGCAATTGCGCATGACACTCAAAAGGGTTGGTTTTGGCTGGAAAAACTCTTCCATTACTGCAATTAGGAAAGTCGAATACGAGGGGAAAAATCGAATATTAGGGAAAAATGTATGACGATATTAAAAATTCTTAATAACTGTGAAAACTAAAGTAAACCAATAAAAACCTTGTTAATAATGGCAAAAAGATAACCTAAATATGAAAACTAGGGAAATTGAAACATTCCCACTTACCCAACCTCACTTTTTCAATCAACCCATGCCAAGGTAACTCACACAATTAATGGACAAAATGATTACCAAATCCCAATTAAACACACCCTCTGTGGGCGATGAGCATTCAACTGTTCACATGAAAGATACCTGAACAAACAGCCAATGTGATGCAGGTGGATCTGAGTTTTGTGTGCTAAAGTGAAACCTTATCAATTTTGACAAAAGTGCAAGAAAGTTGCCCGAAAAGTGAGTTGAATATCAATCTAGTGGAACAACAAAGTATGGAATAAGGCAAACAGTTTAATCTCAAAATTTATAAATATGCATAGAAAATGGCAATTTACTCCCTATGAATGACATAATTATAAAAAAACAATAAGCACAATAATCAACCTGAAGGTCAGTTTGGTAGGCGATGGTAGAATTCACCCAGTACTAAGCCCGTCAACGTGTGAAGTTCACACATCAGGGTAGGGGGGCCAGTTCCTTTCCCTGTGCCGGTTATGGTTTCCCAGGAAGGTCTGGTACCCGAAAAAATCACATAGCTTGGCTGGAGCTGAAGATGCCCATCGTGGCTTGCCCGGGAATCAAACCCAGGCCCTCAGATCAGTAGTCCAATGCTCTACCTCCTGAACTACTGCTACCTGAAATAAGTATATTAATTGTAATTGAATTCCACATTCTAAACATCCTGTTATGTAGTGCTTTTTAAATAGAAAATTTAAAATTCTCATTTTGACATACTACCTTGATCAAAAAGTTCCCGGAATTTCAGAAAATTAAAAATACAGGTTTATTCATCTAAATCTATATTGTCCCCTTCAAAGTAATCCCCATCGACTGCAACACACTTATGCCAGCGCTTGATCCAATCCTCGAAACATTTTTTTATATTCGGTTTTCAGTATGTCCATCAGTGCTTCCTGCGATTTTTCCATTACTTCCTCTCGGCTGCTAAAACGCGTTCCTCGTAATGGTTTTTTAACTCGATTGAACAGAAAGAAGTCACAGGGAGCCAAATCAGGTGAATTCGGTGGCTGTTGGATGGT